>OW285243.1:33946599-34546599 GCA_935421215.2 Melolontha melolontha
CCCACCTTAGAGTGCAGTTGTTTGTTGTAATATCATTTATTTATTACATACTTGACATAACCTATTTCTGATGTTCCGAAAAACACGAGTACAAATATTTCGTGTATATCATTATGTTAGCCATATTTCTACAAAATATTGCTAATTTGAAGTAAGAAAAATACTACATTTTGAATTTATTACAAAACTTCCTCAAACATACAACATAAGGTAAAATTATCAAAATAAAATGAAGTAGAAAGAATAGCAAAAAGTGAAACATATGCACTATCCGTCTATTTCACTCATGCATTCTAATGATTCACTTTCACTGTCCTGTTTCAAACATGAATAATAAATGGTTCCAAGATATCGTCCATTAATCCATCTAGGTCCCACATTCTACTTTAATTACATAGTCAATACAATTTTTCCATTTGTTCGCTATAACATTTGCAAGTGCTTTCATTATAAGTTCTTGCACATTTTTGAAGCAACTTGAATTGCAGTTTTTCTCCAGGAAGAAGTTGGTACCTTTTCAGCTCTACGTGAATTATATGTTACATTGTCCATCACTATATCATATTCGTAAAATTTAATATTTCTAGCCAATAATTCAGCTGACGGTTCGCACTTAACTCTGCTAGATTTGCAAAAACTTTTTATGATTTCAGATCTGGTTTAACTAGGAAACAATGACAGTAAAACGGTTAAATTATTAAGATTTTTAATGTTAGAATTGTCCATTTTTGTTAATGCCTCTGTTTGAAACAAAATTTATTTTAACTTAATGTTTGGTGAAGACACAACACGCTCCGACACTTCATGATAGAGTATCCTCGACAAATAAATCTAATGTTGTTTACTTTATATCTTATTTGGGTTATGATAAAATATATATTAGTCAGACTGGTAATTGGCTTTCTACAAGACGAAGTTTACACAAAAGTAATATCAAAGCAGGTACAACTAGATGTGCTTTTGCCAAGCATATGTTAAAGTATTGTAATGTCACCTGGTCCTGGTGGTAGCACTGTTGCCGAGGTAGTTCCATTTAGGAACTGTGTTTAACAGTAGGATAAATGATATGCACGAGAACGACTAAATAATAACGTTTAATTAATAACAACAATAACTACTACATTACAATATGATACACCAAACTGACAGACTGATTCTGACTCTTGAGACTTCTCAGTCTCTAGTTTATATATAATCAGTTAGTACTGCTAGCCAAGAGTGACCTGGTTGCCAAACTTAAAACAATATGGTGAAGAATGCGCTAATTAGAAAGGTCGTGTTCAGTAAGTAGCACATTTAATTTTTTGTAAAGAGATGACTTGCTTTAGCTATCACAGCATGATCGCAATTCACATTTTGGAAATGCTTTAATTCAAGTAACAATAAAACAAAATAGTATGAATTTCAGATCTGATATACAAAATTTAAACATTATATTTTATATTAATTAGATTGTGATGAAACAATATTGAAGTAATCTTGGTAGTTCACTTAAATTGAATTATATTTACATAAAAATGGACGGGACCTTATATTTTAAACTTTATTTAGCAGTTAACTGTAAAATATACATAAAAATAAGAAAAATAGAGAGATAGCAATATTTAACTAATTAACCATTAATTTTTCTAATATACCCAGTTTTCAATGCTTTTTTAAATATTGTTAAGAATAAATTAATCATTACACCTAACTTGTGATATGTTGTTATAAGTTTAGTTGTGTATTTCTTCCACACAGAAATAATTTTGTGGAAGCAAATACCTTGTTTTGTGAAAAACAAAAAAAAAATTTCAATTAAATGAAATTAAATTTTATTTTAGTTTCCCTGATATTTTAAGTGCGAAATATTAGAATAAAATAAAGGACTTCTATAATTAAACAATGTTGTTGCTGAATTCTCAAGTAGCCTTGATTTTGAGCGTATGCACCAACGGAAAAGACTCCTTGTAGAGAGAAAAATAGAGAGTAGAATTTTGCGCCAAAACGTTAGCTATGGAATACGCAAACGAAAACTTTATTTCAAACATTTGGTTCCGCGCTTGGTTTGAATCCCATGTATAGTTATCGGGATTTATTAACAAGCAAACAACCCGGTACCTAGGTTTTGAGAAGCCGCAGGAATTTCTTGAAAGGTCTTATTACCCCCAAAAAGGAACCGTGTGGTATGCTGTTTCCGGGCATGGAATAATTGGCCCATACTTTGTGGAGAATGAACATGGTAGGCGTGTAACTGTTAACTAGTAGAGGTACAGGCAAGCAATTGTGACCCCTTTTTACGAGAGCCTAAGGCGGATTTGCCGTATGAGAAATTTACGTATTGGATCTCAATTGTTTAAGCAAGGCGATGCTACTGCGCAAACTCTAAGGGAACCTTTACTCCTTCTACGGCGGTATTTTCTTGGACGTTTCATCTCAGGGGCACTGATTATCTGTTTCCCTCAAACTCGCAAGATTTTACAGCTCCTGACGCCTTTTTGTGGTGAATCCTCAAACAGAAGATCTATCAGGATCCAGTGCCCCAGGATATTGAGTAATTGAAAAACCAAATTCGGAAAGTGTTGGCTGAAGTACCACTTCCTGTAACCAGGGGGATGTTCAGAAACTTGAGGAACAGATACGAAAATTGCCTTCAATTACAAGGAGAACATCTCAAACATACCAATAATTAAAATTTCTTTATCATACCAAATCATGTAAAACTAGAAATATATTTTTAAGTTTCGGTATACTTTATTCTGTGTCATGCTGTAGTAGTAAATATTTAGAACAAAAACTAATAACCTATATTATTCTTTAATTATCTTTTATTTTATTTCTGTTTAAGGGAGAGATATATGTATCTAATAAGTATTTACAAATTCTATTACATTTACTAAATTGTATGAACTACTGACTGAATGGAAGGAATTATACATTTCTTTCGGTTTAGCATGTAACTTTACCAATCAAACGTAATACGTCATGCGAATACAGAAATAAAATGTATTGCAAGGTTTTTCAATGAAGTTTCAGTAGGCGATCCGACATTTCTTAAGAATTCTACTTGCTTTTGTAATGGTAGGCGACGTCAAAGTTCAGTCAAAGCTTTCGGCGGTATTTCTGAAATGTCTTGAAAGAGTCCTTTAGATTTAAAACTTTGATCTTGGCTTTTCTTTGTCGATCGTTCTTAAACTGAACTTTTCCACTAGCGAAAAAAGATCTATGGAAGACATTAAGCTAAATGTATTGTGTCTCCTAGATTGACAATTGCCGTATAAAGATTTTCGAAAAATATTGTTAAATATATGTAGATGTGATGACACTCAATGTCAGATTCTCAATAACTTCGTTTTATTGTATGGCCAAAATATATAGTATATATGTTTTTTTTCCGTTTGGCACAATAATATTAACAAATACTTTATTGATTAGCGGAATTATTTAGTTACAGGGAGACACAGTTATTTACGTTGGGTATAGTTCATAATTATAATAAATAATATATTTATTTAAAATATATCAAAACGAAATTATATAGTAATTCATAACACTAGTCAACAAATTATCATTTTTTAAATTTTTCTCTAGAAGCTATGAACAATTTTCGCTTCTTTTATAGTTCCAACAATAAATTTATTCTGGCACGACAGGTTTTCGATAAAAAATATTAAAAAGTAAATGAAAAGTATGGTATCCTCCTGATTCAAATGCTTTTCTTTTCACTTTTATTTTATACTGTTTTTCACATTCGGATGTCAATCTAAAACAATAATTAGCAAGCATTTCACGGTTCCACTTGACCTGATAACGTTTTTCAATAATAGAATTGTCTTGATGTAACCTTTCACCGTGTTCATCACCGACGTCGTTGAGGTTTGGGCGAAAGAAATCCAGATGCAAATGTAGAAAGTGTATTTTAAGGCTCATGTAACAGCACAATTTATGGTAACTTCTAAGAAGTTCAATAACAAGTGCTATCAAGCGAGCCACAAAATTTGTATCCTAGGTAGGCCATAACGATTGAAATAGACATATAAGTCACGTTTTGAGCTTAGAAAATTGACGAAGTGTAATTTGTAAATAATCATACTTCAAATTGACAAGTTGGAAGATATTTTTGCAGTTTATTAGCTATTTAATAGTGGCTTTTGTATCTAACGGACAACAGAAACGGCAGATGATTGAAACTTATTTTAGAAATGGTAGTAAAATTAATGGTGAATGTGTTTACTCTATCAGGAATACATATCAGGATTTCTTAGAAGAGTTTCCAGCTTGCTATTGCTATTACATATGATCAGTTTTTCAAATTCATTCGCCGTTTTGTGTAATTATTAAGGGAAACAGAAAACGTGTCATTATAAATTCAGTAGGAGGAGTGGGAAATTACATAGATTAGTTTGGTCATTTAACCCTTAACTGGTGAGCGTTATTTACGTTACGTTCGTGGTGACCCAGGGTCTGACAGACCCTATGTGAAGATCTACATATATATGACTATTTATTTGAAAATTTTTGATAATATCGGTTTATCCCATATCATTCTCTGTATTTGTATTGAAATATGAACAATAAAAGATCGCTTGTATTAGAAAATATTTATTACAGAAATTCAACTAAATCGAAACCTTTTCGGAACAGAACAATTATCTGAAATGTTTTTAGCTTCCTAAAATGTATAAAAGTATGTTATATTTTGCACATAAAAATTTCAAATCGAACACCATATACAAAAATAACAAAATCACAATGCTGAAAATTTTAACAACAAACTTTATCGAGAGTTTTTATAAACAGTTATTACATATATTCTTACTGCACTGCAAACAAACTGGCTTCCTACACCGTACACAATGTGTTTTTGTCTTCCTATCCTTAGAATATGGACAAATGTAGCATCTTTTCCTTTTTGACGTACCATTTTCAACTTGCAGATTCGGTATAGTATCAGTAATGCCCAGAATAGTTCCCATGACTGTTTTTAACCCTATTTGTATAGATGGATTGTTATATCTCGTGTGTATAAAGGGTTTTACAAGAGCATCCGCTAAACGTTTTCTAAACTCAAACCGCTGTAATTTTTCACAATCTCTGTAGGATTGATGAAGAATGAAGGCGTTGGACGAAGCAATATCCATAATTGTAAAAAAAATGGCTATAGGCCATCGTCTAGTGCGGCGCGAGGATGAGTAAACGCTACAATTTTGATCCAGTGAATCGACACCTTCTTTGGTACTATTATAAAAACTTATGATTTCTGGTTTTCCAGTGGATTCATCTAAACTAGCAGTGTGGTGCATACTAGAAATAACAGCAACTGCTTTATTCTTTTTTGGCACAAATGATACAAAGACATATCTTTGGTGAAACCATACATTGTAGACAAAACTGGTCGCTTCTTTGATGCTAAAAATTGTGGCGGTATTTCTTTTTTGTTTTTTCTTATCGTACCTACATAAGTTAGTCCACGATCGAGTAGCTCCTGGACTAATTGAACAGAAGTAAACCAGTTGTCGCAGGTGATATTTCGATTCGTTTTTTCGATTGGTTTAGCAAGTCTAATTACTGCTTGCGTAGGAATATTCAGTTTTCGTTCTTCTTCAGACAAAGTAGCTCCATCACTTGCCTTTCCACAGTACAAATATGCATTATAAAAATAATTATTTCGTGCATCAGTTAAGATAAATAAGTTTCAACCCGTACGTATTCGGTTTATTAGGCATATACATTTTTAATCGACAACGCCCTCTGAAACCAATTAACATCTCATCTACAGTAACCGAATTACCCTCTGTATAGACACTCTGACAGTTCTTGACGAATGTTGTAAAAATAAAAGATATCGCAGCACTAGGATCTTCAGATAAACGTTCATGCCTGGTCCGGAAATTATCAAACCTAAGACAAGCTAATATAACAAAAAAACGCTTACAAGACATAGCGCAACGAAATACATCCCTTCCTGTGCCATCTGCAGCAAACAAAGATTGAAGTCTCTCATTACCTGACTTGAAAATTTGAGTATATAAAAGTAATCCGAGAAATGCACAGAATTCCTCTCGAACAACATTTTTCAATTCAGGCCTATTAGGTTCTTTGAATTTGAGACGGTACTCGCCAAGCTTTTCATTTGTCCATGTGAGTATTTCATCGAGAATATCATCGGTGAACAGAAAGTTCCAGGCATCTATCGGGTCAGACTTATTACCTAAATTTCCAGCAGCACCTTTTAGCCCAGGCAAATGAGTAACAATGTTGTGTGCTCGCGTTCGTACGCGTGGGTTCGGTGGCTCCTTTGACCATTTGAACCTGTTCCTACCATAATATCCTTTGGTTGCAGATTCACATTGTTCCTGCACATGTAATTCCTCTTCTGAAGAAGCTTCGTCCTCTGATAATGCTGATTCCTCAGAGGCTGTTTCATGCTTACTTTCAATAACAAATTCATCATCTATATTACTATCTTCATAACTTTCTGAACCAATTTCGTCATACCACCTTAATACGGTCTCTTCAAAATTCAAATCAGTAGCACGAACACTTTTTTCTACGGACATTCTTAATTAAAATTACTTTCAGTTAGGGTGAACCAGGGTCACATAGACCCTTAAACTACAATATATAGATAACTGCACTCGTAACACGTATTCTTTCAACGGCGTATTGACGAAGACTAAATATTAGGAAGCTACTTATAAGGTTAGACGGATTTGCGCATGTCCTTAAGAGTAATACTGGAACAACTAAACTCTAGGGTCTAATAGACCCTGGCTCACCAGTTAAGGGTTAAAAATTGCAACTAAATTTATGATTATGTTCTATGAAGTGATTGGCAAAGGTAAAGCCCGATTTTGTATCTCTATAGTTTCTTTGATAATCTGATATCCGGTTGGCGAACGACGTTCCTGTTTGGCTGATATAAACCAAATTACATACACAATAATAATAATCTTTATTCCTCAACAGATAATTTCATTTCTAGAAAAAATACTCCAAAAAAAGAAAAAAATAGAAGAAAGAAACAGATGTGTGCTAAATTGTCTAAAAATATAAAATATAAATGTATGAAATAAAATAGGTACACTGATAAGCTAAAACAAAAACTTAATCTAAACACCCCCCGTAAAAACGTAACTATAAATAGTACCCGCACAACAGTATACAAAATTAATTAGACGTCTTAGTAGCGCGTTAGGTCTAGCTCTTGGTGGCTAAAAAGTAGGATTAGATCGTGACGTCATTTGATGCACGTGAAAAGCTATACAGTTTAATGTTTTAAGGGAGTCAGTTAGACCATAAATTAACCTAAACATAAATCGCGCGGCATTAATCTTTTGACAATGTTTTAAATATTTGAAGTTATGTGTGTCTAGAATGCGGTTGTAGTCCGGATTTATCTTGGGATATCTACAACCAAATCTGATGGACAGGTATTTCAGAAATCTCCTTTGAATCCGTTCAAGTGAGGAGTAATGTATCGAGTAGTAAGGCGATCATATTACTAAAGCATACTGCAATCCACTCAAAATTATTATTATTATTATTATCCAATAACTCATAAATATTTTAAGTTACTATCGTTAGATTAGTAAGATTAGTAGTTAGTTGCTGGACATGTATGGACGAGTGTTAGAAAGAACAGTGTTATATAAAATCTGCTCAAAAATTTTACCAAAATTTTGGCATAATCACTATGGGTCTATAATTTTTAGTAAGTGTATTTCTCTAGCTTTCTTTCATCGATCATGAAAAGTACACGTTTTCAGAGCCAAAATAATAAGAATCTCTAACGGTTTTGCTAACATTTTACTGGTATTATGATAAAGCAACTGGGTATCAAATCATCATCCATTGTTGTTTTATCTGGAAAGGCTGGAAAGACTGGAAATTTGTTTTATCTGGAAAGGTAGACATAATTTTTCAATTTCAATTACAGATACAGGGAGGAATCTAGAGGAGGATATGTTTGGCAATATCTGAAACAGGTCTTATAGATTCAGGCAGAAAACGCCGGAAAAAAACGTCAGCAAAATCATAACTATCCCCTGAGGATCATTAAGTTCAAATTCATAATTATAAAATTTCCCAGCGATTCTAGTTCTTCCTTTCCCGTGGTTAATATACTTCTAGAATTCTGAGGAATTTGCCCGAATGGAATTCTCCACATTAGCCAGGTATTTAACATAGCAGACTTGATCTGTTCCCTAACCAAAGACTTCATTAAGTTCAAATTCATGATTATAAAATTTCCCAGCGATTCTAGTTCTTCCTTTCCCGTGGTTAATATACTTCTAGAATACTGAGGAATTTGCCCGAATGGAATTCTCCACATTAGCCAGGTATTTAACATAAGCAGACTTGATCTGTTCCCTAACCAAAGACTTCATTCTTTTAAACTCCTGATAGAAAATTTCACGCCATTTCTGATTTTTCTTTATTTCAGATGTTAATCAAAGAAGAAACTTAAAAAGAATTGGTAGAAATATACTTAGAAATTGATTTAACAAGTATATCATAAAGACAATTATAAAACTTATTAAGAGCTAAATTAACATCAGAATATGAATTCAGAATGGACTAATCAAAATTGTTAATATCATGGATAATTTGTAGATAATTAGCTTTGCAGATATCATAACGAAAGGTACAAAATTGTGGAGACTGAGTAGCCTCAACTTAGTTGATAAGAAATAGACAAGGCAGGGTGGTGCGGATCCTCAGGAACCGTAGGCAAATCAATCAAATAAACTCTCAAGTTCATCCTTCTGTCAATTCTATTCTTACTGTTTTTTCAACCGATTCCTAATGTGTTACCCGTTTTATAAGCTACTAAGCCATTATTTGCTTTCTTAATTAAATTACTAATTTTGTCTGTTTTTCCTAAACATGTCATGGATGAATAATAAACCAGTTCGTTAGCTAATAGTTTAGGATATATTAGATCACAGGTCTTTGTTTTTTATTTGTTAATAATGATATTGTTAATAATATTATAGGAATAGCTGTTATTGCTGCTATATTATGTACTCTATGTAATTCTTTTATTTATTTATTAATGAATGTATTAGCTTTATGATAATATATTTTTTTCTTTTAGTTTATCTATCTTCTGTTCATAGCTTATTTTTTTTTTAAATTTTGCTATTTTTTTGATTTTATTTTATACAGTAAAACTTGTCTTAACGGCCATCTGTCTAACGCGGACACCTGAGGTAACGGACAGTTTCAAAGTTTCCCGAACGCACTATAAGGAAATTCGCATATACGAAAGCCCGTTATTTACGGTCACCTTATAAAACGACCACGGTCAAATAAATCCAAATTTTTACGGCTTATCTCCAGATCTACCAAACGTAAACAATTTTTCGTCAATACGAATTGCAGTTTTTTATTCGCATTTCCTTATCATTCGTGTTCAAACACATTCATTATCTTCTGGTAATGAATCTACGTCAATGCTGATTTTTTTTGAGACGGAGTGGTTTGAGAATTGAGAATGTGACCTTTTCACTATAGCAAATACTGATAGATATTTTTCTTTAATTTATCTCGGTCTCTGATTTATAATTATTCTGGTTCTATATAACTCAGATTTTGTGGTTGCATTTATCCTTTGTCTTTGTTTGTTTTCTTTTTTATTATTTTAAATAAAGGAAAAGAATATTTATTTTCCACACTTACCTTGAGTAAGGGTGTTAACGGATACGCACAATATTTTTTTGAAAAAATTATCGGGCTCAACATTTTTCTATATATAATTAAATTATACTTGTAGAAAAAAATACGATCTCAGACCCGAACACGTCCAGAAAGCAAATTGCCGGCGCAATATGTGCATGTTTATGTTTGCTCAGAACAGAGATCGCCTTCATTTCTACAAACTTACGCATAATGTCGTCTTTCAGTTACTTGGTTTGTTTAAAATTATCTCCGTATGCGAAAGATTCTTTCGGTTACTTGATTAGTATAAAGTTGCCTCCGTATCCGAAAGGTTCTTAATTAAGTATGTTACTAAAACGAAAACGTTTGTCGCCAAAAGACAAAATAAATATAATCGTGGATAGTGAAAAGTATGCGTTAAGTTCGCGAAAGTTGGCCGAAAAGTATGGGGTTGGAAAACCACAAATTAACGATATTATGAAAAGTAAAGGTGAATTAAAAAAGATGGTTGAGAAAAGTGACTTGACTTGACGCAGAGAGTAAAATTTCCAAAGTTAGAAGGATTGGCAGTGGATCAAGTCATCTACAATTGATTTTGCAAAGTCAGAAATACAGAAATTCCAATATAAATAAAAAACAAAACAAAATTACGCACCATTAAATGGATAGTTGGAATGTTTCTGCAGGCGACACAGTATAATTTTTAAATAAATTTGTGGCGAGTCCGCCGAAGTTAATTTGGACGATATAGAGGACGTAAAAGCAAGTTGCCGTTGATTTTAAGGAATTATTCTCCTCGAGATATCTATAATTCTAACGAAACAGGTCTTTATTACGGCGTCATGGCAAATAAGATATTTGCACTAAAAATAAGAATTGTGCAGGGAAGAAAGCAGCAAAATAACGTTTGACTATTTTACTCTGTGCAAATATGGATTGTGAGAAAGAAGTTTCATTAATAATTGGAGAAAGTAAAAATCCTCACTGCTTTAAGGGCAATAATGTTGACAAATTATCCTTAGAATGGGTTTCAAACAAAAAGGCTTGGATGGCAACAGAAATTATGACAAGATGGCTACATACATTTGCCAATGAAATGAAAAAATAAAATAGAAAAATTCTTTTTTTCTTGGATAATGTCAGTTTTTTTTCAGAATAAAAATTCTAAAAAAACATAAATTTAGCGAATGTGGATTACAGCTGCTTGAAAAAAGGTATCTCCTGTTACAGTTAAGAAATGTTTTTCCAATGCTGGTTCTCTGATGCTATCCGAGAAAACACAATTTGTTACGAAGAAGACGAAGTACCCTTTGCCCAACTCCTTCCTACAGTTGCTAACAAAATTGTAGATTTAGATGAATTTGCTTGTGTTGATAGTCATGTGCCTACAAGGAGTTCTAACTTCAGTATTACGGAAATTGTTGAGGAATTGTGCAATAATGATGAAGAACATAACATCTGATAATTGTGATGTGAAACTTCAAAATCCACTTTATCTAGTTTGAGCGAAGTTTGTGCCAAATTAATAGACACAAAATTATTTATTGTATAATAACAATGGTTAAATATCTATGAACGTTTATCAAATTTTACTTGCACATGAAGCTGTAGTTTTTAAATCGAAGCTAAAAAAATTAAAGCAAACGAAAATTAAGCCATACTTTAAAAAAGCTTAACAAATAATTTTTTTTCCTATGAATATGTTATAACAATATGTATAAATAACGAATATATATATTATCTATAATATGTATATGTACATATTATTAATAATATATTAAAATAGTTTTAGTTTTGCGTATATATTCCTATAACCCGATGACCTGGAGATATTACACACCCCGAAGAGAAAGAATATAATAATTGTAAATATATTTATTTATTAAAACAATGCTGTAATGAGACTCGAAAATATGGTATATCTCTGAGCGTGTAAAACGGTTCGTCTGTGTTTCATTTTATAGCTGAAGAAATAAATATATATTTTATAAAACCTTTACTTTATTATATTTATTTTATCGGGAAATATATCCCTCAAACCTTTGGTTATATAATACAAAGGTACTTTTAATAATATAAAATATTATTAAAAACCTGGTGTGAAGAACACAAATACAGGTTCACTATTAATATTTTTGTGAACGTGTCCGAAAAATATTAATAGTGAACCTGTATTTGTGTTCTTCACACCAGGTTTTTAATAATATTTTAGATTATTAAAAGTACTTTTGTATTATACAAAACTGTTGGAGTTTGCCTACTCATGTATGTTTCAATTATTCTGATTTGGTTATATAACCTGACATCTCATCCATCTCAGGATAGTATGAACTTACGATACGCAAAAGCGTTATAGTTTCCCACTGTAACATGTCCATTAACCTTCACAACATAAAAACAATTGGAAAATTAAATAAATAACACTCCTTTCAAAAGCAAAAAACACACATTTATTTGATTGTAGAAATACTAAAAGTGGCATATATAGGGGTAGAATAGGATCTAAATTAACATGTAAGTATTATTCTGATATTTTGCAAACCAATATACAAATATAACATAAATTTATTTCTTCTTTTAGAAATTGAATCTATTAACCCTTAACTGGTGACGTGGTGCCACCGGAGACCCCAGAGACTATTCAAGCTTGCATAATTTCTAGGCGCATGCGCGAATTTAAACCGGCACTTCAGTACCTTCAAGTTGATCAGTTGTAAGTGTAGTGCCAACCAATTCACGTCGGTCTTCTGAATACTATTTGTGATATAGGTAAGTAAAGACAAGAATAATCCGAAAGTAGTTCGGTACGGACACCTAAATTTCGAAAGTACAGTACTCAGGTGGTTTGAGGAATCAGAAAATGAAGATAGTACAAATAAGGAAGATCTTGATCAAGTGAATAATAGTTCAGACGAAGAACCTGTAAATGATATTGTTCAGAATGCCGATACATCTACCCACACAAGTTATGCTAGCGATGATAATGACCTGCCCGTTGAAAATGAATATGTTGAAAATGAATATGAAGAAAATAGTCGAGCTTTTTATGGGAAAAATAGAATGAAATGGTAAAAGTGTGAACCTGCACGGAATAAAAGAACGGAAGCTCACAATATTGTTAGGTTTTTACAAGGATTGCGAGGGCCTATGAGAACTTTGAATAACAATGCAGATCCCTATAGTATTTGGAAGCATTTGTTTACTGATGAAATGATAGAGGAAGTAGTAAACAGGACAAATGATAAATTAAGTAGAGAAAGGATAAACTACAAGGCGGAAGACAAACCTGAATTAAAAGATATAGATACAATTGAAATGAAAGCATTTTAGGCCTCCTTTACTACTCGGGAGCCTTTAAATCAAACCACGAACACCTAGAGGCTATATTTGCAACGGATGGCACTGGTCGTGATATATTTAGAAACACAACGTCACTTAAACGATTTCTGATAATCTTGTCTAATTTGAGATTCGACAATGCTGATGACAGAATTATGCGATTACTTGGTGACAAACCTGCAGCGATATCCAGCCTATTTGACCAGCTCGTTGCTAATTCACAACAGTGTTACTGTCTAGACCATTATGCGTGTATCGATGAGATGTTGTTGGCTTTCAGGGGCAGATGCAAATTTCGAATGTATATTCCAAATAAGCCAAATAAGTACGGCTTAAAAATTATGATCTTAGCTGATGCACGAACATCTTACATGTATAATGCGTACTATACAGGAAAATCCAGTGACGGTCGCGGCCTGTCTGATGCCGAGAGAAAATTAGCTGTGCCAACGCAGTCGGTCATACGGCTATGCAAACCAATTTACGGATCCAATAGAAACATTACTGCCGATAATTGCTTTTCGCCAGATGAACTGGTTCAGTCACTAAAAACACACAATTTAACTTACGTTGGGACAGTAAAAAAAACAAAAGAATGATACCCCCAGAGTTTCAACCTAGTAAAGCTAGAAAAGAAAAGTCTGTCGTGTATGGGTTTACAGCTGATATGAATTTGTTGTCGTATGTTGCAAAAATAAAGAAAGCAACTGTCATGATATCCTCAATGCACCACACCATCAACACTGATGATGACAGGAAAAAACCGGAGATTATAGCATTTTATAATTTGACTAAGGGTGGAGTTGATAGTCTGGACCAACGCTGTTCCAATTATACCACTAGTAGAAGGGCGAGGAGGTGGCCGATGGCAGTGTTTCATACCATACAGACATCTCAAGTGTAAATGCTTATATCCTATATGGTTGTTTTAGGGGTAATGAGAGCATATCCAGACTAAATTTCATAAAAAGGCTGTCATTTCAATTAGTTGAAGAACACCTTAACAGAAGACTTCGGAACACATCTATTCCACGAGAAATACGCTTTTCTATTGGCAGAATATTACAGAAACCTCTAACAGAAATTGGTAATGTAGCTGAGGTAGTCGACAATAAGAGAAGACGTTGTGGGAAATGTCCTAGAGGAGCTGATAAAAAGACTAGTACACTGTGTAAGATATGTAAAGTTGCAATATCTGCAAATTACACACAAAAAATTTGTAAAGATTGCGGTGATTATTAGTTTATTCAGATGTTGTGATTTTTTTTATGAAAGATTTGTTCTGAAAACTTTTTTGACATTTTAGTAGAATACTATGTTAAATTTAATTTTTTTAACAATGTTCCCCATTTAGTTATTACCGGAGTTAGTGACAAAGATGAAAACTTTTCCCTGTAAAGAGCTACTCTCAATAATGCTTTTTTAAAAGCGGATGCAAGTCTATAAACTTCCGGAAAGGTGTCTCTGATATATTCACAGATTCTGTTGAGTGCATGTGCTACACAAGTATTAGGATATGTTTTCTATAATAGACTGCCTGTTTTAACTGTCACTGACAAGTAAAAGTATTTTTCCTTTTTACCTGTCATCAACTGTATTTTTAACTTTTGTTGCTATTACATATGCGTTATATGGAATAGTTTGATATTGTACACCAGCTACTACATTTACCACACAGGTGCTGATTTGAAAGACTGCTTTCGTGTAGCACTTAGAAACATAATATTTGCGTAAGGTGGAATCATCAGGAACATTTCGACCAGTATATTTTTGGAGAAATGTTTTGAAGGTGGGATTTTCAAGTTTATTTAATGTAATATTTGCTACCATTAAAGTGTGATAACCTAATTAAGCAATGCAGTGTACCATTTATCTAAGTCAAGGCGCGGGCTCGTGTGTAATGCATGTTATACCCAAACATGACCTCGCCCGACATAACGTACATACACAAGCATTCGCAAGGTACGTTACACACTTTCAACACTTGTTTATTTAGAGTAAGGACATATAGTCGAAAAGTAGATCACTCTAACGATATATAAGACATCCCATCCGGAGTCTTAGCAGAGTGAATAGAGAGTCAGTAGAGAGTCAATACAGACACAGTCGAGACACAGTTAGAGTCTCTTTTCGACTATCGTCTACATTGTTAATTATGTAATTACCATCTTGTTAAATAGTTATAAGTGTTGGTTTATTAAACTATGTTAAACCTAACATACTTGTGTATTATTTAACGTTACAACGATATCTGCGTGAAGACTCTCACCGATGTGGCCCTCAGGACCAGGCTCACATCACATGGCGCCCTGCCACGAACTTGCACAAACGGCCCACACATCACATGGCGATCCTTGCCAGTCCCTAAAGGCATAGCACATCACATGGCGATCCTGCCTTAAGGCGATTCTGCCTTAGGGCATAAGGCCCACATCACAAAAGTTTCATAGAGTTCTTCGTTAAAATTTTCAGATTCCAAGAATCTTATATCTGTGTATGTGTTTGCGATGCTAAGTGACGTTTTACATGCGATTCCTTGAAGTTTTATGACGATATTTTACAGACTCTGCAATAAATTTCGGGATCACTGGCAATGGACATACAATCAGTATGACCCTTAATCCAAATCGCTATTGTTCCACGATGCCATTCTCGACGCTGTTCTATATCATATCTGAAAAAGTAACTTGAACAATTTTCTAGATCTAAATAAATGAAAATTAAAAATGTATTCGTAAATTATTGAAACTTAACGAAATTCACTATGTAATTAACAGTTAAAACTATGAAAAAAAAGTAACAAAGTGACCTTACTTTATTTATCTTACGAAACATAAACTCATAAATCAAATAATTTTTGAAAACTTCTCATGCTATCTGCGCCTATGAAGAAAGGAATTTTACTGTAAAATTTAAGTTATTGCTTCGCAATTCAACGACCAAACATAGATGTGGGGTTAACCGAATGAATATTGCTATGCAATAACTGCGTGTTGTACTTTTTTTTAATAACGTACACTTGATATTATCTTTTAGACATATATTTAATAACTTTTGGTAGTTGTAATTAATTTAATTTTGATTTTAAGAAAATGCAGACTACTAAATATGCTTCAATTTTTCGAAATGTGGCGCCCGAATCATATGGAATATCTACTGTGGAGGACGCCTCATTTAGCAAAAGACGAATAGCGTCCCAATTTGAAAACTGATTCGCACCCCCCATCGGTTTGCTTAAACACAGCAGTAGTGAAGCAGTAACGTATGTAAGTTTTGAAATTAATATCAAATTCTCTATTACAATTTCCTTTAGAATCAAATTAAAAACATAACTAACTGATAATTTTAAACTAGATAGTAAAACTATTCAAAATTCGTTTTTATATTTCCTTAGATTTTCATTAAGTATTTATTTACTTTTAAATTTTTAAATAATTTATTTTTTAATTTTACAAAATTATTTAAAGTCAAATTTCAATTAATTGATATATTGTTTGAGGTAATTTGCCTCACAAGAATATGTATATTTATATAATATTAACTTTAATTAACAAAATAAAGAAAAGAATCTTAAAAACCAATTATGTATTTTATTTGTAAGATGAAAAACTTTAAAATTGGGACCACCTTTATATAACGGCGAACATTATTTCCTTCTTTGGTTATTGATAGGTTCTACTGTATTGTTATCATTCTCAGAATTCTTTATTGACTTACTTTATTTGTATAAATTGTTCTATTTGGTACTTAGTTTCTGTGATGTACGAATAAATAGATACATTGCGATTTACTTATATCCTAAATTATTTTATGCGTCTCACACCTGAACGTTCTGAAACAAAATATAAAAATAACGCTAAAGATTAATGCAATACGGTTCCGTCTTTGATAACGCGGTATTTGTTTAAAATTTCTCTCCATACACGTTAATGATAGCTCACAAACGAGGGGTCGCCTTTGTTGTGTATCTCTTCGAGACATCAGCTCTGCACGGCAATGCGGCATAATGAGTGTTGATAGTGTTAAAACCTGAGCCGTGTGCGCTATCGGCTGTAAATTAATTAGCCAACGGAGAAAAGCACGCTCGCACCATGAATTCAAACAATGTGTCTTGGGCGTAAGCATATCCCTTCCTTGGTTTACCCATCAGAAGCATTAACATAAAGTTCGCTGTCATAAAGATAACACTTACTTTCGCATAGACTAAACGATTGACTGAACGAATAAATGAATGACTGACTGCATCGCATATCGATTACTATCACTAGTAGAGAACGATGGCCATTAGGAACGTGAACATGTTCGTTTTCAGCGTCGTTATATGTCAATTGGAAGAAGATACGATATTGTTGTGCAGAATTTTTATCGCTAATGACTACCGATTGTATCTATAATGCTTTAAAATGATGTTTACGACTTTCTGCTGTATGTTCGTAGATATTTTGTTAAAGTGTGATAATGAGGCTAATATATTTTCAGTTTTTTTTTGTGGATTCTGTTACAATACATATCTGAAAATAATTGATTTTTCTTTTATCACATCTGCAAGTAACTAAAGTTAAAAAATAAGGAATTTGAAGCGACTAATATATAATTTAAATAATCAGAATAAAGAACACGATAGAATAAAATCTTATGTTATTTAAACAATAATAACTATTACACTTTATATTTATTTTGCATTACAAAATAATATGTCGGTACGGTAGCATACAAACAGTCTACTAAATATACGAGGGATATGTGCAATGTTCTGGGAATTGCGCCCTAAATAAATTCCGCAGAACTTATAGGCAATGCTATTGGCAATAAACAAGTCTTGACATGTTTATGCGGCTTTCCAGTGCAATATCGTTCAGTCTGATTCAGGTGTTCGACCGATATAGGCGCATTTTCGTAGCACTGTTTGTGTAACCACGGAAGACGCGGCTAAATCTCAAAGAGCAATAACTTGCTTCTTGTGGAAAGAGGGTGTGAAAACTACAGAAATTATTAGACGTCTGCAAGGAGTATTTGTTGAGTATGCAGAATCTAAAAGTACTGTATATCGGTGGATCGATCATTTTCAATGTGGTAGAACATTATTAGAAGACGATCAACGCAGTGGTCGCCCGAAACGTTACTTCGGTGGAGAACCTACTGAAAGAGGACAGACGAATGACTATTACAAATTACTGTACGCCTAGGAATAGGTACAGGACAAGTTCATGAGATCTGACATGATTGTTTGGGCGTAAGCACGGTTTCAGTCCGCTGGGTGCCAAGGCTGTTCGGACTGGAACTGAAACTCAATAGGTCTGACACTTGTCGCCAACTTCAAGAGCTATTAGCCCGTTACGGTAATGAATTTTGGGAACGGATAATAGCCACTGACGAAACGTGGGTTCCTTATTTCAATCCTGAAACCGAAGTCAATTCAATGAATGGCGTAAATTCGAAGAAGAGCCTCCTGCAGTTACATCTTTTTATTCACGTATTTGAATTGAATAAAAGATAAAGTTATGAAAAGCAAATTTTAATTAAATTTAATTATATGCATAGTACAAATACTAACGGGATATTCATTTATTTAATATTATATATATATATAAATATATATATATATATATATATATATATATATTGTAATAATACGGAGGATCAACTGTTTAATATGACTAACTAAGAATACAGTGAGCGTTAAAACTATAAAATGAATGATATAAGTAACTTAACAGATTTGAATTAGAAAATTGGGCGCCAAGTTTTAACGTACTTAGTTGATCCAACGCTATCTGTTAGATACCCCACTAGTTTCGGAAGCGCTTGAGTACTTATGCTTTATTTTCTATCTCAGGTCTCAAAGTCGGTTGTTTGTATATCCCGTAAGTGCAATGTAAATGGTATATTAATTAAACACAAACTCAACATTCAAACAATTCAAATAAAAGATCGAATCTAAATCAAAGTAATGAAAGATTTATTAGAATAAAAATAGATAACTGTAACAATTATTACGTGCGAATAAGAAATCTGTACATATGCTCGTATTATCTGGACTATACGGTAAAAAACGGTATCATGCAATTGTGCACATGTGTTTAATAACTATAGTTAAGGTTATGTATAAAGCAACAGTGCAAATAGATATTGAAAGTTACTTAAAAATAGACACACAAAGGTAAGTTACATATACAAGTTTATAAAAGATTAAGAATGAATGAATAATTATATATATTTAAATAGATGTTTCGAAATGTTGAAATTCATGTATTATATTTTGATGCAAACAATGTTTGATATTGTGTTGTGATGTAAATTTAATATTAACTTTTAAATGATGTTCTAGGTTTTATGGGAAATAACTGGAAAGGAACCTGGTATTTTTCCTGTGTCTAGGCTTGGATATATTTTCTGGGCTCGCAATTGTAGGAATAGATCAGAGTTCGTCTGCTCCTATGGAAGTCCCTGCGTCGGAAGCGGTTCAATGTTGGCGTTGTCGGTACGATGTAGTTCCAGTTCCGAAAAGATGCTTCGTTCAATATTTATTATATTCGACGTGATGCGGGTCCAATTCTTCTCTCAAAAGTTCGGCCTGATTTCAAGGTATTAAATGTATACGGTTTTCGTAGGATTTACTTGATTTTTAAATAGTAATTTTAATTAAACTTTTTGTGATAGAGAAAATGCGGCCATTCGCTGTAAAATTTTAGTATCAGACGCCTTACTTCGGCTTTTGTTTTCCAAAGCCTGTGTTAAATATCGGCAAAAGCCTCTAAGTTTATGCTTTATTTGCATCTAATATACTATGAACTTTCATAATGTTATAATTTTAAAATAATAGAAAAATTAATTAAAGAATGTACAAAAGTTTATAATGTGGTTTTAAATGTTAGATTAGTTCAAAAATACACTGTAAAAATCGCATTCGCGGGGTTCGAGACAATTTTAAATTAGTGGGCGTGGTTAACTCGCTTCGATATAAATCTTGATGTGGATAAATTAAATACCTGTAATATGGCGCGTATGATTTGAATTTGAAATGGAAAAATATAAATATAAAAAGTAAGTTTAAAAAATCAAAATAAGTTAACTATCAATTTTAAAGTTATCGTCGTATTAATTTATACACATCTCGAAACTAATTTCACAAATTACGTCCACTAATTCAATATTTATACATGGGTTTATTGTATGTTGTTATCTGTGTTTCTTATTGCAGTGCTGGAATAAGTGTGCTGGTTGAACCATAACATTATCCCCGTGAAAAGGAATAGCGAAAGTATTGAAGATATTGCTTTTCCCGTTAAGAAAAATGAAATAAGAACATCAACTTGTAAACTTCCCTTATCATGTGTCATAAAAATATAAAAATAACAGATTAATCTACGTATATAAAATTCTTAATTATATGTAATTCTTTTTTTTCAATGTACGTATAGTAACAAACTTCTAATATTATTAATTCCTCGTTGTAGGCATTTAAATCGTCCCTTTTCTCTTTAATTAAATTTGTTTCTTTGTCATAGCACTTTGTGTATTAGTTTTATGTTAATTTTATTCTCCTTTGTCTATTATTGTATTCAATATTGGTGGCATTACCTAACTTATAAGTTTTCTTTTTCCTTTTTAAATGTTAAGTGTTCTACATATTTTTATAGTTTCGTTTGTATAATATTTTAATGAGATTTCTTTTTGTTTAGCTAGTATAATGTTAGTTTTAATTTTAAATTAGATTAATATTTTTATTTATTTGTATATTTGTATAGAATAATCATTTTAATATTTGCTTTTATACTTTTGTTGATTAGCAATATATTTCTTTGTATTCATTTTGTTTGTTCGAGCTGTAACATAGTTGTAATACTGGGCTGTGTTCTGAGGTTTTAAAATTGGTGTCATATACTTCTTGTACTAAATACATTAAATATTCAGGTATTTGATTGTAGTGTTATAATTGTTAGGGTATTTTGTTTATTTCTTTCATTGATGGTACATGCTTAATAATTCTTTTTATAACTGGTTATTCTTAATCTTTTATTATAATTGATATACTGATCTAAGCTTTAGCTTCCATAATAAATAATACTCTCATTATACATACAAGACGTTACATTTCCATTCACTTCTCTTATCATAAAATGCCATTCAGTAATATATATTTTCTACCTTATAAGAAGACACTTTTGTCTATATTTTAATATTTTCATAGTAATAATAATTCATTTATTTTCATATAATTCTATACCCCTATCATATATTAAGTCCTTCTACATATAAAAATCTATCTAGTCCTTCTTATTATCATATCAACAATCCATTACTTATTCAATCATACTCTCTCTTTTTCAATTATAATACGTTTAAACTTTCATTATTTACCTTTCGCATGTTTATAAGTGAATTGGTTCCCCTTTTAAACTCTATTGATAGTACCAATATTATTTTAAATAATTGTTCTTTTGTAATTTATTTTAATCATCTGAATATGTGATGTTACCTTCCTTTTCTCAGAGTATATAACTCTTAATTATAGTTATTTAGTAGATATATTTGAGCTCCAGTTATGTTTGTTTTCTCTTTAATTTATTCATTATTATTTGACTTGTTATATGTTCATTTATTGTATCATAATGTGTTCTTTCTTTTTCGTATTAAATTGTGTTTATCATCTCTTTGTTTATGTTTAATCTAAGTGTAATTGTTTTAATTTATCTGTAATTATAACTCGTATCCCCGTATTCTGCTTTGTTCGTCATCGTGTGTAATAGAGCATCGAAATTCTGTCGTCGTATTTATTTAAATATTTATTTTTCGACGAACTATTTTAAAGATATCAATGTTGTTATCCCTGTGTAGAAATATCATGTTGCCTCTACCTTGAGATTTATGGAGGTTTTTGTTAATTAGTATGTATGTGTTTATAATTTTTGTGTGAATGTGTATATTAGTATTGATTTTTATATTGGATAAATTATTAAGGAAATTGTTATTATTTAAGCATCCATATATCATAGAATTGTTTATCATGCCTTCTTTATTTAATATTTTATTTGTGTTATCATGTATAATTAAGTTATGTGAAATTAAAGCTATGTTTTGTATGTAAGTGATTTTTGATTGTGTGTTGTTGGTTGCATACTTGTGTGGCCAGTTTTTAATATGAATGTTGGATAATTTAAAATTAATGTTATTAATCCCCGTCTTCCTTATGTTAAAGTTATTATTCTCCCTTGCATTATTTATTAAAAGTTCTGATATTCTTTGTCGTTTATTAACAGTTGATTGGGTAAATTATGTTTAGTTTTTCTTCTAAGCGGTATGTTAGTATTATGATTTTGTATTATCTTAGCTGTCTCCTTATTATTAATATTGTATATATTATTAATTGTATTCTTATCCTGTACCTCTTTATGTGTGTCAATTGTGTTATTAATTGTTTGTATTAAATCTGCATTTTTGAAATCTATCTTGTTATTCTGTTTATTGCATTTAGCTTCTATTATGTTATTAGTGATATCTAAGTTCTTGCTTATGTTGTTGTAACTAGATTCTATTATGCTTTTTAAGTCTAATCGTTTTTCCCATTGTGAATTTAGAAGAGCGACGGTTTCGTCGAGTTTAATCAGGTATTTTAATTCATTTTCTTCAATAGCTTTTTGTGCTATGGAAATTTCAGCTATTTTACCTTCTAGATCTATTTTAAAGGCACTTAATTTGTTGTCAATGTTTGCATTATTAAGCTCAAATTTCTCGCTAATGATTTGTATGTTCGTTTCTAATTTGGTAGTTAAATTATTGCTTAGGTCATTTAATTCTTGCTTTATGTTAGTATTATTTGTGTCTAGTTTGTTATTCATATTATTTAAATCGGCATTATTTGTGTCTAGTTTATTAGTTAAGTCAATATTGCTCGATTCTATTTTATTAGTTAAGTCTTGTTTTAACTCTGTATTGTCTTGTTTCATGTTATTTATTTGTGCCATAATCGCATTTAACATACTCATTACCTGGCTATCTTCAGGTGTACTTACCGTTTCGGCACTTGAAGTATGAGCGATTACCGTATCTCCCTGATCAGTACTATCTTCCTCAATATTGTCTTTAGGTACTTTTGTTCGATGTCTTGTATCCATTTTTGTGTTAATTTAATTGTTGAAATAGGTGAAAATTATTTATATATATTTTGAAAATTGATAAAAATTTAAATAAAAGAATGCAAAGAAATATTAATTTAGATATCTCTTAAAATAATTATTATGCACACTCAAATGAATCTAATATTTTAGGCAAAAATAATAATAAGTCCCCACAAGTTGATTTTCTCTTTCACTGACCTTAAGTTCCTGCTTATCCCTCATAAAGTTGTGAATCCCTCGTGAAATGTGGTATTAGCTTTACAATAAGAAAGTCAGACACACAAAATGGTACACAGCAATATAGATAGATGTTTAACATGCACAAATTCCTACTACAGCTTTCTTATTCTTTTACCAGTTATTTGATTGTTTAAATTGTTTGAGTTTTTAATTGCTTTAATTTGAATTACTGGATAATACTTGGCCTCCACGTTCGGGCGACAAATGAAACGATACAAAGGATCAACTGTTTAATATGACTAACTAAGAATACAGTGAGCGTTAAAACTATAAAATGAATGATATAAGTAACTTAACAGATTTGAATTAGAAAATTGGGCGCCAAGTTTTAACGTACTTAGTTGATCCAACGCTATCTGTTAGATACCCCACTAGTTTTGGAAGAGCTTGAGTACTTATGCTTTATTTTCTATCTCAGGTCTCAAAGTCGGTTGTTTGTATATCCCGTAAGTGCAATGTAAATGGTATATTTATTAAACACAAACTCAACATTCAAACAATTCAAATAAAAGATCGAATCTAAATCAAAGTAAAGAAAAATTTATTAGAATAAAAATAGATAACTGTAACAATTATTACGTGCGAATAAGAAATCTGTACATATGCTCGTATTATCTGGACTATACGGTAAAAAACGGTATCATGCAATTGTGCACATGTGTTTAATAACTATAGTTAAGGCTATGTATAAAGCAACAGTGCAAATAGGTATTGAAAGTTACTTAAAAATAGACACACAAAGGTAAATTACATATACAAGTTTATAAAAGATTAAGAATGAATGAATAATTATAGATATTTAAATAGATGTTTCGAAATGTTGAAATTCATGTATTATATTTTGATGCAAACAATGTTTGATATTGTGTTGTGATGTAAATTTAATATTAACTTTTAAATGATGTTCTAGGTTTTATGGGAAATAACTGGAAAGGAACCTGGTATTTTTCCTGTGTCTAGGCTTGGATATATTTTCTGGGCTCGCAATTGTAGGAATAGATCAGAGTTCGTCTGCTCCTATGGAAGTCCCTGCGTCGGAAGCGGTTCAATGTTGGCGTTGTCGGTACGATGTAGTTCCAGTTCCGAAAAGATGCTTCGTTCGATATTTATTATATTCGACGTGATGCGGGTCCAATTCTTCTCTCAAAAGTTCGGCCTAATTTCAAGGTGTTAAATGTATACGGTTTTCGTAGGATTTACTTGATTTTTAAATAGTAATTTTAATTAAACTTTTTGTGATAGAGAAAATGCGGCCATTCGTTGTAAAATTTTAGTATCAGACGCCTTACTTCGGCTTTTGTTTTCCAAAGCCTGTGTTAAATATCGGCAAAAGCCTCTAAGTTTATGCTTTATTTGCATCTAATATAATATGAACTTTCATAATGTTATAATTTTAAAATAATAGAAAAATTAATTAAAGAATTTACAAAAGTTTATAATGTGGTTTTCAATGTTAGATTAGTTCAAAAATACACCGTAAAAATCGCATTCGCGGGGTTCGAGACAATTTTAAATTAGTGGGCGTTGTTAACTCGCTTCGATATAAATCTTGATGTGGATAAATTAAGTACCTGTAATATGGCGCGTATGATTTGAATTTGAAATGGAAAAATATAAATATAAAAAGTAAGTTTAAAAAATCAAAATAAGTTAATTATCAATTTCAAAGTTATCGTCGTATTAATTTATACACATCTCGAAACTAATTTCACAAATTACGTCCACTAATTCAATATTTATACATGGGTTTATTGTATGTTGTTATCTGTGTTTCTTATTGCAGTGCTGGAATAAGTGTGCTGGTTGAACCATAACAATATATATGTATGTATATATGTATGAGGTATAAAATTAATCTGATTCTAACTATGAAACATAGAATTTCTAAAATAAGCTACAAACAGTTCGCTTTTGAGGACCGTCGCAATCTACACAATATCCTAATCAAAAATGATTATCCTAAAAATCTCATTAATAGATTACTGTTCTTCACTTATAAACAATATAAACCGGGCACTAATCATTTTCTACCATACATAAGTAACAACACCAACAACAATGCAGACATTGAGAAATACCCATATAAATCTCTTCTATACATACCCAAGTTAACTGACAAAATTGAGACCCTTTTTCGTAGTAATCAATCCAAAATAGTTTTTACGTCTGCTACTCCAGGAATCAGATTTCTATCCAAACTAAAGAGCCCAGTACCTTCGCTTCAACAAAATCATATAGTTTATAGAGTCAAATGCAATGAATGCTCCAGATATTATATAGGTCAGACAGCCCAGAGATGGCGTGAACATAGCATCCAACATCGTACTGTTTCGAAGGTAAAACCCAAAAACCGTGCCTTTGGGTCTCTCATCAGTACTTACAAACATAACGTCAATTTTAATAGTATAAATTGCTTGGTCAGCGAAAATAATTATATCAAAAGAATTACCTTAGAAAATTGAATCAGAAAAATCACTAATAATCTCAACACCAAAGAACACACATGCACGTTTATGAATGCTTGCAAATTTAATTAAAATTTAATTAAATTTATTGTTTTATATCTTCAGGTTTGATTTTATGTCCAATCCACGTATTTCAATTTCATTTTATTTAAAACTCTTACATACTTCAGGATATATTTTTGCCACATGTGTGTTTTGTATCCTTTATCGCTTCACAAATCTTTCTTAGGAGTTATGTATGGTCGTTCAGCCTTGGTCTAACGCACTGACATTTGAACCATTACACTGTAAACTTTTGTTTTTTTTTTAATACTTAAAAAATGTTTCGCACTTTTCACAATAGTTTTAGTCCAACGTAAATACAACCAAAATATGATTGCAAATTTGATATTTTCATTCTGCAAGATCACTTATGAATTTAATTGCTAATTTAAGTACATTTTTATATTTTATTTTACTTTGTGTGGCGAATTCGTAGATAATTTAATAGGTCTGATGAAGAAACTAATAAAGTTTCAAAACATTACGTAGCAATAAATCGTTTAATTTGATTATACATTGATCCAAGTTATGTTTTATTAACAGTAAAATTATATATATATGTATATATATATATATATATATATATATATATATATATATGAAAAATTTTGTGAAAAACTTATCTGCGCGGAATGTGCATATATCGATATTTCACTGTTTTTTACAGATCATCAGTGCACCTTACCGAAGACAGACATGATATTCACTTCTATACTACGTGTATATATACGAACTGTAATGAACGTCATGTGTATGAGAATTAATAATTATTAAATCTCATTTTACATGTGATTGTCGCTATAATTTGTTACATTTAATTCAACAATTCGGCAAATCACTTTTGCCCAAGATTGTAGACGCAACAAGCCGCGACATCAACTGTACAAGTTGTCAGCACAAATGAAAAATTTTGTGAAAAACTTATCTGCGCGGAATGTGCATATATCGATATTTCACTGTTTTTTACAGATCATCAGTGCACCTTACCGAAGACAGACATGATATTCACTTCTATACTACGTGTATATATACGAACTGTAATGAACTTCATGTGTATGAGAATTAATAATTATTAAATCTCATTTTACATGCGATTGTCGCTATAATTTGTTACATTTAATTCTACAATTCGGCAAATCACTTTTGCCCTAGATTGTAGACGCAACAAGCCGCGACATCAACTGTACAAGTTGTCAGCACAAATGAAAAATTTTGTGAAAAACTTATCTGCGCGGAATGTGCATATATCGATATTTCACTGTTTTTTACAGATCATCAGTGCACCTTACCGAAGACAGACATGATATTCACTTCTATACTACGTGTATATATACGAACTGTAATGAACTTCATGTGTATGAGAATTAATAATTATTAAATCTCATTTTACATGCGATTGTCGCTATAATTTGTTACATTTCATTACAGTTCGTATATATACACGTAGTATAGAAGTGAATATCATGTCTGTCTTCGGTAAGGTGCACTGATGATCTGTAAAAAACAGTGAAATATCGATATATGCACATTCCGCGCAGATAAGTTTTTCACAAAATTTTTCATTTGTGCTGACAACTTGTACAGTTGATGTCGCGGCTTGTTGCGTCTACAATCTAGGGCAAAAGTGATTTGCCGAATTGTAGAATTAAATGTAACAAATTATAGCGACAATCGCATGTAAAATGAGATTTAATAATTATTATTTCTCATACACATGAAGTTCATTACAGTTCGTATATATACACGTAGTATAGAAGTGAATATCATGTCTGTCTTCGGTAAGGTGCACTGATGATCTGTAAAAAACAGTGAAATATCGATATATGCACATTCCGCGCAGATAAGTTTTTCACAAAATTTTTCATTTGTGCTGACAACTTGTACAGTTGATGTCGCGGCTTGTTGCGTCTACAATCTTGGGCAAAAGTGATTTGCCGAATTGTAGAATTAAATGTAACAAATTATAGCGACAATCGCATGTAAAATGAGATTTAATAATTATTAATTCTCATACACATGAAGTTCATATATATATATATATATATAACTAGAGACCGGACGCATCAGGCCGAAATTACGATGGACCATATAAATAGTCTATAACATTGCTAAGTACAACACGCAGTTGTTTAACCTTTATGTGACTGGAAGGGTACCCGGTTGCCTTTTTCAGATTTAAATATTAATATTTTTTGTGTTTGAACTTGCTGAGCTTGGAAATTCTGTGACATCTCTAAACATCTCTATATATAACTAGAGACCGGACGCATCAGGCCGAAATTACGATGGACCATATAAATAGTCTATAACATTGCTAAGTACAACACGCAGTTGTTTAACCTTTATGTGACTGGAAGGGTACCCGGTTGCCTTTTTCAGATTTAAATATTAATATTTTTTGTGTTTGAACTTGCTGAGCTTGGAAATTCTGTGACATCTCTAAACTTGTTTTATATTACATTTTATTATATATACTTCGTTATTTAAATTTAATTTTTAACGAAAAAATGGCATCCGAAATTATTACAACCTTTAAGACCGGTATGGGTACCCGGGTACCTCCATTTAAAATTACATATGGATGGATGTGAAAGAACAAAAGTAGCATTTTTACATTTTTTTATTTATATATGTTTTAAAAAAGATGTATAAAAAGAACGAAAATAAATAATAATAGGATTAAACTGCCTGTTGGTTACAGGTATCGCATACGGCCTTAGTAACAGAATGCTCATTACAAACTGGTTTTGAACAAAAATTACATGCCTTTCGCGTTTTTCTTTGTCTGTGATTCAATTTCCGGCAAATGTAACATTCTCCAACTACCAAAATACGTCCAGAAGTATCTCGAGATGATTGATCTCTGACTGCTGTAACGACTGGTTGTGTAATTTGGCGTCCTAGAACCATTTCTAGTGATGTACGTGTAAAATGATTGCCCAAAACTCTTGGAATACTGCTTCGAGTTAGTACAGCAGATATGCATAACTCGTTTGCAAGATCTTTCAAAAATCTCCGTCGTCGGTCGGTTGATGTAAGCCTAGGATTGTGCTCCGTGTAAATTATGTATGCACTCAGTGCAGCAAGGTAGACCATATTGTAAAAAAATGCTAGGGGACAACTCTGATAACATTTTATCCATCGTGTCGACGCCGCCTTTGGTTTTATTATAATATTTAATAATTTCGGGTTTTGCAGTACCAGTATGTTCTACTTTGTCTGTTGTATGCATTGATGATAATAGGATGACAGATTTGTTCTTTTTGGGAACATACGAACATATAGTTGCCCTTTTAGTAAATGCAAAATTAGTGGAATTTATAACTCCACTTTTATTGGATTGCATACTGGAAGGAAGAAAAGTTTTATTTTTTCGAACGGTTCCTACTAAAGTTAAGTTCCAAGAATTTAGGTTATGAGCCAACTGTAAACTTGTGAAAAAGTTGTCTGTCGTTATATTTCTTCCAGAACCTTTATATTTAGTAACTAAATCTAGAACTACACGCTCTCCAATATTCACTTGCCGTTCACCGTCTGGTGGTTTTCCAATATAAATTTTACCTTGTAAAGGATAAGCATTTGTCGCATCACAAGCTCAAAAAAATTTTATCCCATACTTTGCCGGTTTTGAAGGAATGTATTGGGTAAATTTTGTATGTCTTCTATATGGAAATAATTGCTCATCGACCGTTATGCATTCAGACGGCTTATAGTTGTTTTCTAAATTACTATTTAGCATTATCCAAATATCACTAATTGGAGCAGCTTTGTCACTTTTAAATCGTTCAGCGATCACGAGACATAGCCGCACGAATAAGAGGTAAGGATTCAAGTTTCCACATTTCAGATATATGTTCCTTATTAGATTTATGTACACCAGCTGCAATTAGGATTCCTAAAAATGCATCGAATTCCTCTTCAGTAAATGCCTTGAAAACCTTTCGTGGTGGTGGTTGCCGCTTAGAATCTTTGTACTTTTGAGCTTGTTTTTCATTATAATCTCCAGTTACATGTGTGCCTTTGCTGTTAGTTTCCCTTAAACTTATGGTACAAATTTCATTGGACATGATAGATTTAGAAGTTTCTTTAGCAGTATATAATGCACTAAAATTTGGTGCGCCACATTTTTCGCGCAAGATATTTCGGCTAATTGTCAGCGCTTGTGGTAATGAAGTATTAGTCCAATGAGTTCCATCTTTAGCAACTAAAACAGTAGGCTGTGCAGGCGTTTCTTCATCATCACTAATTTCATCTGAATAAGGTTCCTCTTGTTCGATTACAGGTTCTATTTCTGCATCAGATTCTTCAGATTCGATTTCCGGAATGTATTCGTCTTCATCCGAAGCAGTAAATGGCTCTTCTTCTAATGCTTCTTCTGCTGCTGCTAGTAATTCTACTGATGTCAGTCTGAAAACCATAAAATATCACATTACGTTCTTATTATTACTATTACTTTTACTCTTACAGGATTTGTAATTATATTAACTTCTATATCATACCTGGTTCCCTCCATCTTGGTTTTGTAAATGAACCCGAACTAGGACCAGGCGTATTATCACACATTCCGATAAAAATAATAAAATTTGCACTTGTTATTACCAAAAACACTAAAAATATTTAGTATCTTCTGTAGCGAACAAATTATATACGAGCACTTCGAAAAATGGACGGTTAGTGATTTTCAGACATGTCTAATCGTGTTCATAACAGCGCAATTTATGTCTCCCCACCACTGTCTCCCGTATATATATAGCAGCAACGTATATACAACGTGGGGTACCCGGGTACCTACGTCGTCATTAGAAGGTGTTATTTCTCCCAATCACATAAAAGTTAATAGCACTTTTCATTCTGTTAACCGCACATCTTGTTTTTCACGTTGAATTGCGACGCAATCACTTCAATGTTATAGTGAAATGCCTTTCTTCGTGGGCGTAAATAGAATTTATTTTATTTATTAGTTTATATTTTGTAAGATAAATAAAGTACGGTAAGTTAGTTTCTTTTTTTCATTGTTTTAACTGCTAATTACCATACTACGTAAGTTTTGTAATAGATCCTGTTTAATATCTTTTTATCGAGTCTACTTCACCCAATTATTTTTACGTTAGTGTCGCAGTGAATTTCGGTAAGTTTCAATAACTTAAGAAAACATTATTAATTTTCATTTATTTAGATCTAGAACATTGTTTAAGTTACTTTTTCAGATATGATATGGAACAACGTCGAGAATGGTATCGTGAAACAATGGCGAGTTGGATTAGGTAAGAGTCATACCGATTGTATGTCCATTGCCAGTGATTCCGAAATTTATAGCAAAGTCTGTAAAATATCGTTAAAAAATTCCAAGAAATCGCATGTAAAACGTGACTTAGCATCGCAAACACATACACAAGTGTTAGACCCGTTGGAATTTTAACGAAAACTTTAATGGCAGCAAGTATTCCCTTAAATAAACCTAACAGTCCCACCTCTAAAACATCTCTCCAAAAATATACTGGTCGAAATGTTGCTCATAAATCCACCTTACGCAAAGTTTATCTTTCTAAGTGCTACACGAAACCAGTAGAACGCATTAGAAGCCATATTTCAAATCAGTACCTATGGATAAGTGCCGACGAAACTGTCGCTATATTAGGACACTGTCTGGTAAATGTTGTAGCTAGTGTACTACATCCAACTATTCCATATAACGCATATGTAACAGCAAAAAAGTAATAAATACAGCTGATGTGGAAACAATAGCTGAAACAATGTACGAGAATATGCTCTAAATGCGACAGGTGCAAAGAAACAATAATTTCATTTTTCAGTGACTATGCTGCATATATGTTAAAAACAGACAATAGTTTACAAAATTTCGTTACATGTTTAAATGACGATGCTAGGAAGGAACTTATGCAAATTCCAAATTTAAAAAATCAGATGTACTTTCTTCAGGAACACTTTAGAAATCTGCCAAAACTAATCACTTATTTTGAAAATCAAAACCTCAAATTAAATGATAGATTAACCACATTAGATGCGGCTATTAATAATTTGGAAAATATTCCAAGAGACTTCGGATGGGGTTTTCGTTGTTTTTTATAGAAATCCAGATTTAATAACATTGCGGCAAATGTTTATGGAGACAATACCTCCAAATCTAACTGATAAATAAGCTGAAATAAAAGAATATTTTCAGTATCCACCTATAACCAGTTGCGATGCAGCAAGGGCGTTTTCGATCTACAAGGATGTATTTTATTCAAAGAGAAGAAATTTCACAGAAGAGAACCTTTAGAAAGTATTGCTAGTTAATATTAAGACTCCTTTGCTCAACTTTAACAACAAAATGAAAAAATTAAAGTCTATTTCGTATCTTATAGATCACCACCCGTTTGTTTTGCAATTATCTAAATAAAATTAGAAACTCTAAAAATATATATTTTCAAAAGTATGCTCGTGGGCGATCCCGTGTACCGTCCCTACTTATTATACAATACAATTAATAGTAATTAATTTATATAAAGCACTTAAGACCAATAGAAGTTAAATCGTAAATTATTAGGAAACTCAATAGCTGAAAGTAAGGAAAGAGGCTTATTTTGCTCGCTAATATTAACAATCGGAGACAAAAGATTCGTCGAAAGCATTGCGCAGATGACATATATCACTTGCGAAGCTCACTTAAGACTGTTTAAATTTAACGGCTGTTTTATCAATAGTGTAGAGCAGCGATTCTCAACTTTCTTAGCTTTGCCACCTCCCGAACAGTAAATATAAATAAAACTAATATTTCGCGACCCACTCACCCAAAGGATTGATAGTAATACCCATTTGTTTTCCAAATATATATATAAAATTAAAAACTCTTTAAAAATACAAATTTTCAATAGTACGCCCGTGGGCGATGAGTCGTCGACCTCCCATGCCAGTCCCTAATAATAACTAAACTGTATAGCTAGTATAGCTAGAGTATTGGTAAATTTAGCTAACATAGAATAAGGGTTTTATAAATGAAACAACTAGACTCATTCTTGTATGAGGTTTAGGGGTCGTTTAATTTTTGCCCCTTTGGTAGACCTGCATAAAAATAATGCAAAACTTCACCAATGCAAAAAATATTCTCGGAAACATTAGACAGATGTACATTTTTGAAAATAGCTTACGTAAGGTAATATTTCGAGTCGATTTATGAGAATTATTGAAAGTTCTTATCTCCTCTCGAATGAATATATATAACTATTCACATTTTCGCTTCACTTATAAATTTCAAAGTATACTAATCAAAATAATAATGATGAAAGTGTTCGCCGAAAAGTTGGGAAGTCATTTACATTCATTTTCAGATCACGAGTTTTCTAGCGGGCAGTAATTAAAGTATCGCTCTTTCCGACCGTAGTCGTCCTGTATAATTCAAACGGACGAAACAAAACTCGAGATTGTTGATAACGAAAAACTCCGTTAACAGTAATAAGCATATAGATCTAAAATTTTGCGGTTCAGCTCAACGCAAAGTTCTGGAGTACATGTGTCAACATGTAATATCCATGGTAATTAGCAACGTCTGTGAGTCCGGTGCCAATTACTGGACTCGGGCGCGTCCAGCCTTTCAATTTATATTTCACGGCACCGTTGTAATTGCGCTACTTGTTTAATTTACAGCGTCAGCCCGCACGGACTTTGTTTTGGATGTATAATGACCATTCAATTCGCGACTAATCGAAACGCAATTTATACGGAAGGTGCACGCTTTGTTACGCATTGAATTTGGCAAATCAATTTTTTTTTCCTTTCCTATGTGGGGGCATTTCAACACATTCTCGATATCCCATTTTTTATGATAGCAATTACAATGTTTGGAAATGCATTGATTAAAAATTTTGCCTTCGATTACGACTCTGTAACTCCATGGACTTTATAACATCAACATGACAAAAGGTTTTAATTGAGACCTTCGATTATGCAGATGAAAAATGTTTATAATATAAACAAAAAATGCACTTATTAACAAAATTCTAATATCAACCCACAAAAACATAAAACATTTGTCCCACATCTAATGTCGTTAAACCATCATTTAATTTGAGATTTAGATTTTCAAAATAAGCGATTGGTTTTGGCAAATTTCCAAAGTGTTCTTGAAGAAAGTACAACTGATTTTTTAAATGTGGAATTTGTGTTTCTTGTGTTCCTTGCACTCAGAAATACTCCGATCATCGTCATTTAAACATGTAAGGAAATTTTGTAAACTATCGAAATTCTCTGTATAAAAACTAGAAGCTTCCAACCATGTCCTAAGATAGCAAAGATGACAAAGATGGCAATTTTTCCCTGTAAAGAGCTACTCTCAATGGTGCTTTTCTGAAAACTTTTTTAAAAGCGGATACAAGTCTATCGACTTCTGGAAAGGTGTCTCTGATATATTCACAGATTCTGTGGAGAGCATGTGCTACACAAATAATATGCAGCATATTAGGATATGTTTTCTTTAATAGTTTGCATGTTTTTAACATATATGCAGCACTGTCATTCACAAATAAATGTACTTTTGAAGTATTTTTTGATTATTCTCGTTAAAGGTTTCAGCAACTGTTTCCGCATCAACTGTATTTATAACTTTTGTTGCTATTACATATGCGTTATATGGAATAGTTGGATGTAGTATACCAGCTACAATATTTACCACACAGCGTCCTAATATATCGATAGTTTCATCGGCACTTATCCAGAGGTACTGATTTGAAAGATGGCTTCTAATGCGTTCTACTGCTTTCGTGCTTTAGCACTTAGGAACATAATATTTGCGTAAGGTGGATTCGTCAAGAACATTTCGACCAGTCTATTTTTGGAGAAATATTTTTAAGGAGGGATTGTTAAGTTTATTTAATGGAATATTAGCCGCCATAAAAGTTTCACAGAGTTCTTCGTTAAACTGTCAGATTCCAACGGTTACAATTTCTGTGCATGTGTTTGCGATGTTAGGTGACGTTGCACTTGCGATTTCATGGAATTTTTTAACGATATTTTACAGATTTTGTAATAAATTTCGGAACCACTGACAATGAACATACAATCAGTATGACCGTCAATCCAACTCGCCATTACTTTACGTTGCCGTTCTCAACGTTCTTCCATGTCATATCTGAAAACGTAACTTAAACAATCCTCTAGATCTAAATAAATGAAAACTAAAAATGTATGCGTAAGTTATTGAATCTGAACGAAATTCAATGCACACTTATGTCGAAATAATTGGGAGAAGTTGATTCAACCAAACGATATTAAAGAGGATCTATCACAAAAATTACGATGTAATTAGCAGTTAAAACTATTAAAAGAAGTACCTAACTCACAGCACTTTATTTATGTTACGAAATATAATCTAAATAGACCAAATTATTAAAACTCCACACGCTTCTATCTACGCCCATGAAGACAGAAATTTAACTGTAAATACCCAACAAAAAACGTCGCAATTCTCGATGAAAACAGGTGTGCGCGCTAGCCAGATCAATAGTGCATTCAATAACTGCGTGATGTACTTAGAGATGTTGTAGACTATTTATATCGTCCGTCGCAATAATGACGTCATTTCAACCCGATGTGTCCGGTCTCTAATGATTACTTTAATGTAATCAGGTGGTACAAATGCGCCGGATTTAATCACTTTACTAAGCATTGTAACAGTTGGGAAGCGTATAGTAAGTGTTCTGGTGAGCATAAATTGAGAGAATATAATAGCAGAATGTGTGAACTGTTTTAAAAAGGTTGATAAATTTAAAATAAATATTTACTCCAACCATACACCTTATGATCAAAACTGTCCTTACTATAAGAGAATAATAGAAAACATTAAATCGAAAATTAAATATGTAAAGTAATCGCAGGATACAAGAACAGAACACCATATAGTGGTCCTTAATGTGCAGGGTTTCTTAAACAATAAAGATTTAATATTGCAATTGGTAAATTCTTGTAAACCACTGGTCTTGTGGCTTGTTGAGACTCATGCAGATGATGAGATTACAGATAATGCAATCGAAATTTCAGGCCATAATTCGATAAAAGCAGTAACTAATAATAGAGGAACGAGGGAGTTCTAATATACGTTAAAAAGAACCTCTATTACAAAATAATTAAAATTTTTGTTGACCCTTACATATGGCTTATATGTATCGAAGTACATAGTATACTGCTAACTGTATTATATCATCCACAACAAATTGCTGATAATATGTTTTTGCAATATTTAGGACACATTGACACGAAATAATTGATTATAGTGGAAAAGTTATATTGACGGGAAATTTAGACTAGAATAATGACTCTTATTACAGTAGTAAAATTAAAGATTTATTTTATAGAAACGCGTTGTTCAAATAGTAACACAACTCACTAGAATAACTCAAGCAAGTAGAACCATTATTGATTATATTGTAACAAATAACAAAAGCTTACAACACAACGTTCAGTTCAGTTTCAGTTCAAGAAGATTACAAAAGAAAGAAATGGATTACAGCATTAATAGTGGAAGAGATGAATATTAGAGATGAGAAGTATAAAGCAGCAGTAATTATTAATACTAACGAAAGTTGGGAAGAGTATAAAAGACACAGGAACAAAGTAACAAATTTAATAAGAAAAGAAAAAGAAGATTACTTTAAAATGGTAATCGATAGTAAGACGTAAATCTCTAGAAAAATATGGAAAAATTTGAAAACAAAAATATCGAATAATCGTTCTGACGAAGAATCAATATTTTTCGATAATTAATAAATAAAGGATGACAGGGAAATTGCCATGTTTAATCAATATTTCGTATTAAGCATAGAAAATCTTGTAGTAAATATACTTAGGCCTCAAAATTCCACATTTGAAAAAGCAGTTCAAGGAATAGCCGAAAGAAGAAAGATAGACAAATTCGAAACTATTACTATGTCAATCTTAAAAAGGATTATCAAATGTATGAAGCACTCTGGACATGTTACAGGTAATGGAATAACAACACTGATATTAAAAGATATATCTATGGTTTCAACCAACAGACTCCTTGATATAATTAACGCATAACTACAAAATGGTGTTCGCCTTCAAGATTGGATGACAACTTACATAGTGCCTGTGCCAAAACTGAGTGGAATTCGTCTCTGTGATGAATATAAATCAATTAATACTATGCTATGTTATGAAATGGTTTTAGAATTGCGTGTGCGAAGTCAGTTGAATGACTACTGCAAGAGGAACTTAATTATAACTCCGAACCAGTCAGGTTTTAGAGAAGGTCATTCCTGTGAAACGGTGTTGGTTGGTTGGTATATGTGATTAGAAGGGCATTTGAAACTATTGACAGACAATTATTGTTAAGAAAATTAGAAAAGATAGGGAAAAAGCTGTAGACTGGCTCAGATCTTATTTGGATAATCGTCATCAGGTGGTCAAATATAATGGCGTAATGTCGCAAACAGTAATCACTCAATACGTGCTCTTCACTGTACTGTACTTGGACCGTTGTTATTTAACCTGTAGGTAAATGATGTATGTATGTTTGTGGATTATACTATGTTATACGTACGCGGAAATTAATTAGATAGTATGATAAAAACTATTAATTCTGAACTATGTTAGTTGATGAGTGGCTGTGCGACAATTATATAAGTGTTAATATTAAAAAATCAAAGTTTATGGTTATAGGCATAAGTACAAGTTGGGCAGTGTTGGTATGAGTCAAGTTAGACTGTATGTGGACAAGAATTCGATTGAAAGAGGCGATAGAATGAAATATTTAAGAATACTTTTAGATAATAACTACTGCTTATAGACAATACTAAGTATGTAATGAACAAAATGTCGAAAAAGTTACTTTTTGGGTAGAATAAGGAAGAACTTAAGCATGTATGTCAAGCTTCTACTGTATAAGTCTATAGTCTCTCCGCATTTAGATTATTGCTCATCAATATTATTTAATCTGAGAAGAATGAATCGCAACAACTACAAAAAAATTCAGAACAGAGCAATGAGAATTATTTTAAAATGTAATAGGTATACTCCAATATCAGGAATGTTGAGTACCTTGAATTTATTAAATGTACCCCAGATAATAATATTCAAAAGTTTAATATTTATACATAAACCCAGAAACTATATTTTGCCACTATATTTGACAGATAATATGTATTAATTAGGAATGTTCATTACTATAGTACTCGCAGTGTGGAGAATTTTTACATAGACACCTATAGAAGAACACAGACAACTAGAAATGTTTTGGTGAGTGGTCTTAGAATATATAATATTTTACCGTATGAAATAAAAAATAGTGAGAATATTAATATATTTAAGCGATTATTAATTAAGTATATAGGAACACAAAATGTGATTAGTTAATACTAAATTTATGTAAACACATGTATTCGTAACAAGAAAGTTGCTTAATAAAGAAAAAGACATTATTATTATTTTATTACAGAACCATTGGCTGCCCCAATACTTTCCAATCTTCTTGGCATGGACAAAATTAAATATCGCATGTCTTAGGAATTTACGAGGTCTTCCCAATAATGTTGAATAAATCCAGAGTTGATCGCGGTTTGCCGGCCTAAAGTTTCTTAGATATATCGTTTTGACTACGAAGCCCCATATATTTTCAATTGGGTTCAAGTCAGTTCCTGCTAGCCATGGCAAAACATTTATGTTGTTGTTGTTGACCCACTCTCTTATCATTCGAATCGTAGAAACTGGAGAATGATACTGTAATAAAAGTCAATTATTATAAACATTTAGTGTATACCATACCGTTTTCTTACATATTGAAAAGTAAAATTGTCAGGATAGGTTTCTCTTACTGATAGTAACATCACGTTTTCTAAAGCGTTTATATAATTATGGGCTGTTACTGGCCCATCAATTTGCCAACATATTCCAAGACCGTTAACGCTTATCCACGCCCAAATACCGACGGAAAAGCGGCCACTATTAGTAATACCCAACGTATAATTCTCCTCAAATCTTGAGTTTCTAGGACCTTGGAAAATACTACGTTGATCCAAAATTCTACCTCTTGGTTTAAATATTTATTTGCGAACTGCACTCTCCTGCGCTTATTTCCTGCCATCAAAAAAACTTTGTGGGGATCAGCGGCTTTTGAGGCAGCTTGTTTTAAACGCATTTCAGCTGTTCTGATTGATCCTGGGAATAGTGTTTCTTCTCGTGCTTTCACAGCCGTTTCAAAAGAATTCTGACGGACATATTCTACGTAAGCATTGCCTTCGTTTTCATCAGAGACTTTCCCTACACTTTGTCTGAAAGGTCTTCGCAATCTATATTGTTTTTGGCAGCGTTTCTTAACGTAAAATATGCATTTTTACTGAAATTTAAATCAGAAGCCACTTCACTTAAAAACTAATTGTCTTTCAATTTTGCTATAGCCCTCGGCTTTTGAGCCATAGTTAAATTCTGAGGAATATTAAAAAAATTTATTTGACAATAATTATTACGATCTGTCAAATTTAAATACTACAAACCACTATGATGCAAAATATAAATTACACCTTTAAATTTTAGCGTTCACATTTGGGTTTCGCAACCGTGCCTTGGGTCACTTTTTAAATTAGGCTCACTAACTATTTTGTTCAGTCATCTTAAACCTGCTGGTCTGTTCACATCTACTATACCCTTGTATCGTTAGTGTCAATATGACCCGAAGCATTAAAATATACCTTTGTATTATACAAAACTGGTGGGGTTTACCTACTCATGTATGTTTCAATTATTCTGAAATATTATCAATCTATTCATGGAACTAACAGAAATATAACAATGGATAATTGGTTTACACCTGTCCCTTTAGCCGAAACTATGCTGGAAGATTACAAGCTAGCGATTGTGTGAACCTTAAGAAAAAATAAAAGGGAAATCTCACTATGCTTTCTTCCTAATAAACGTAAGACAGATTTGTCATCACAATTTCGTTTTGATTACAACAAAACTTTAGTTTCTTTTATTCCCAAAAAATCTAAGGCGGTAATATTGCTTTCTACAATGCATTCTGATTAAAGTATTGAGGAATTTAATAAGAAACATTAAATAATAAATTTTTAAAACCCTGCTAAACGTGGAGTTGATACTTTTGACCACACGGTACATACTTATACTCTTTATCGCAAAACTCGTAGATGGCCACTAAAGTATTTTTACGGCACGTTTGACCAAGCAGGTGTCAACTCAATGGTTTGGTTTCAAAAAGGAACCAGGAGATGTGCCAGGAGAAAATATCTCTTTGAGCTTGGACTGCAATTAGCCAAACCTCATATGAAAAGAAGATTAAATAAACCATCAATGAAGGAAATAAAATTTGCAATTCAGAAGATTCTAAATGGCTGGCGAAGAAAAGAACCAAATAATATACCTCAAGATATACCCAATCACATAAAACTTCAGAAACAAGCTCGCTGTGCCTTTATAAACGATCTTCAAATCGAAAAACAGAGAGTACCAGCGCTAAGTGTTCAGCACAAGTGTGCAATAAGCACCGATACGATATTTGTTAAAAATGTATCTAAAGAGTGTGTTGTTTGAATAAAGTTGATTTTAAAACGATTGTAATATTTTTGAACTTTGAGTTGTTGTTGAGTTGTACGAATTAGTTTTCTTGTTTTATAAAAACACGCTGAAATAAATGTTAAATTAAAAGAATATGGAAAATCCTAAAACATTCCTGATTGGAAAATGGCTTTAATTTTCATATTTAGTGACCATCTTGAAATGGAATTTGTACAATCGTATGTGCAAGGATATGATCAACCTTACATCGACAAATGAATATATTTTAAATTCTAAACATGTTTTTACTTCTAAACTATAATACAAAGATATTTTTAATAATATAAAATATTATATAATATAAAAAATCTGGTGTGAAGAACACAAATACAGGTTCACTATTAATATTTTTGTGAACGTGTCCGAACAAATCCCTCCCCAGAGACGTAGATACGTATTTCGCCTTTCTACAGGCTCATCGGTACGCCCTTGCTGGAGAAAGTATATCTTCAGGCACGGCCATCTCTCTGGAGAGATGGCTGTGCAACCTTTGGAAGGGCGTCCTTACTTCACATTGGTTGTGTGGACGGGGCGAGGTACTTCAGGTGTCTGACAACAGGCAGCGCTGAATTTACTACGTTCGGTCTGGATAATTTCTGTGATGTGGCGATGTGGTTCTTTTTAATGATATTTGTTTTATCGATATCACAACGTTTCAGCTCGCGCTTTTGATTAATTCATTATTATAGACATTGACAACTTCGATGCCTTTCTCCAACTTAGGGCAATAAAGACCTTATTAAAAATCTGGTGCGAAGAACACAAATACAGGTTCAATATTAATATTTTTTGTGAACGTGTCCGAACATATCCCTCCCCAGAGACGTAGAGTAAATTCAGCGCTACCTGTTATCAGACGGCCGAAGTACCTCGCTCTGTCCACATAACCAATGTGAACCACGTCTTTCCAGAGATGGCAAAACCTCCTCTCTAGAAACTGTATTTTGTTTGTGTCTTCACTCATACTTACGGACTAACCGCATGTGTAATGTAACAGAATAATTGAAACATACACGAGTGTCAGATGGCCGAAGTACCTCGCCCTGTCCACAATAGGCACCGCTGCACATACTTCTACGCTCGGTCTGGATAATTTCTGTGAGGTCCTTCTTTTCTTGTGAATGTGTCTGAAGATATCCTTTCTCCAGCAGGGGCGTACCGATGAGCCTGCAGAAAGGCGAAATACGTATCTACGTCTCTGGGGAGAGATATGTTCGGACACGTTCACAAAAATATTAATAGTGAACCTGTATTTGTGTTCTTCACACCAGATTTTTAATAATATTTTATATTATTAAAAATACCTTCGTATTATACAAACCTGGTGGGGTTTACATACTCATGTATGTTTCAATTATTCTGATTCTAAACTATATCTGTTTTAGTTAAAACTATATCTTTTCGCTTGCGATATACAATAATTATAATGCGGTTGTTTCATCAGGTGTTCCGTAAAGCAGTATCTTAGGCCCTTTATTTTACGTAATATATTCATATGTACATTATTCGAAATTATACAGGGTGTTAAAAAAAGTTTTTCGGAAACTTTACCCACTTATGGTTCTCATTAAGGCTTAGTAAATATAGGTCATAAAACCAGTCGTTTCTGAGTTCTAATTCATTTTATATTTTTATCATCAAAAGCATAACTAGGCTTTTGCTTATGTTACCCATGTACAATAAATGTGTATCCTAGCTTTTATTTTTCGTCATGTCATATGTCATATTGATCTCGCTTTTCCTGTAGGTTATATATGAATAGATACACGAATGCAGAAATGGCAAACATTCACTTTATGTATAGTGCTGCTAATGGTAATGCTTATGAGGCATGCCGCCTGTACGCGGAAGCTTACCCTAACTGCATTTTGCTTAGTGATGGATTTTCTATAAAAGTGCATCGTCTGTCAGAGGTGGGTTCATTTAAACCAAATTATGGCGACGTTGGTAGACCTCGATCTGTTTATACTCCTGCAGTAGAAGAGGATGTTCTAAGAAGGGTTGAATAATATACAGGTATTTATTACTAGAAGGATCTCTGCTGGAGTAAATATTAGCGCTCCTATAGTTTGGAGGACGTTACACCAGCAACAACTGTATCCTTATCACCTTCAACGAGTGCAAGCACTAACCGCTCGTGGCTACGTTTCGCGAAGTGTGTGTTGCGAAATGATTTTGCAGGAAATTGCAGAAAAGTCTATATTTCCTGCTACATTTTTATTAAGCGATGAAGCTATATTTACTAAAGACGGCATTATTAATTTTCATAATAGTCACGTCCGGGCGGTCGAAAATCCTCACGCTGTTGTGGAAACAAGGAGTCAGCATAGGTTTTCTGTTAAAGTTTGGCTTGGTATTCTAAACGATCGACTGATATGACCAGCTTTTCTTCCTAATCGCTTAACTGCTGAAATTTATCTGGAATTTCTGCGAAACACTGCCAATATTATTAGAAGGTGTACCCCTTCAGGATACGTTACAGATGTGGTTTATGCGTGATGGCGCGCCTGCACATGTCACCCACATTGTTCGTAATTATTTAAATAATTAATTTAATGGTAGATGGATGGGACGGGGGAGTCCAAATGCTTGGCCACTTAGATCACCTTATTTTAATCCTCTAGACTTTTTTGCTTATGGTTACTTACAGCCCTTAATTTATTCCACACCTGTAAATGACATAGAAGATCTCCAGCGACGATTACAAAACGCACGTGAGACAATTACCCACTCTCCAGGAATCTTCGATAGAGTGCAAGATTCTTTTGTGCGTAGATGTTAAGCATGTTTGCACATGGAAGGAGGCCAGGTCGAACATTCAATTTAAGCATCGCTTGTTGAGTTGTTAATTTTCGTATGTATATTTTCCTATTAAAAGAATATTTACTGACTAAACCGCTTTATTGAATAACAATATTGGAATTGTTTATATCTCCGAAACGACTGATTTTAGGACATAGGTTTACTAAGACTTTTTTCTTTATCTTAATGAGAGCCATTAGTGGGTAAAATTTCCGAGCAACTTTTCTTAACACTCTGTATAAGTTCTGGTCAAAATTATAATACTCTCTTTATTGAATATGCGTTAATTTACTCCATTGCGTATAGAAGGCGTACCTCGTGGTCAAATCTTAAGCTTCTACCTCTACGTAATCTATTTGTAGAATGTGAAATCATTATCATCATAATCGTTTCCTTCGAATACCGTTAGAAGCTCCTGATTAATTATTTCCTTACTTTATAAATATTCTGCCTTCCCCTATTTCTTTGGTTGGTTTCGAACATTTTCCTCTCAGTTTAGAATACCTTCTATATCATTGTTCCACTTGCGTTTAGGTCTTCCTCTTTTCGTTTTTGTCAACAGGTTTGCCTCCCAAGTCTTTTCTATTTGTCCTTTTTCATCCTTCCTTACTACATATCACACATATTTCGAACAGTTTGATAAAGCTTAGTTTTATGAAGATATGAAATAACTTGAATATAAGTGAATTAAATTTAATATGTTACGAGGAAATAACGTCAAAAAATTAATAATTTTTTGGAAAAAAGTTGCGCTTGTCTAGACATTTTAATTACTGAACTTCCATCGTATTTTTAAAACAAATTTTATTCTTACTAATTAATCTACTTATGGATATAGAGTTAAAGCGCAGAAGATATTCAAACATAATTCGACAGTAGATGGTATTTTTTGCTTTTTTACAATATTTCAACTTGACTTTTCTATTTTGAGATCTAAGAAATTCTGAAGTTTCTAACTTAAGTCGTAAGTAAGCTTATAAGTTCGACATTCGACATTCTACGTTATGGTATAAAATACAATCAACTTTATAACACTACGCTATAGTATAGTCATATAAAGTTTGGCAATTAATTCGCTCTTTAGTAGAAGTTACTGCACCATATTTGTCGTATAATCACATATGTATAGTAGAAGGAGCCTAAAACAATTGGTAATTTCTACAGTAGTGAAAATCCGATTACACAACAGGGAGAAGAGTTTCTATTCATTTATTTTATTCTTCAACTGCATTGCAGCTTGTAGTGAAACATTCTTGTTTCAAGGGTATAAGAAATTGACTTTAAAAGAAAGTTTTCAAAGCGATTTGTATGAAATAAAGACGCCCTATCGGCTGGTTTGTTTCTAAAATATGTCTTATTTTAACACTGGTAATAGTAACGCGCTCAAAATACTGATAGATTATTATTGTCGAATCCCCGCGACTGCGAAATGAATCGATTTATGCCTGAACAACGTTGAAAAATACTGAATCCTTATTTACTCGAAACGGTGCGAATTTTGAAAAGAATTTGCAGTCGAAATAATGCACCAAACGCGGCTGCTATACGCAAGTTTGTGAATAGAGTTCGTGAGATAGACTTATATTAAGTAATAACACAAATTATCCTCGTGTTCGCCCAGTCGATAATATTGCTGCTGATGCCGAAAATGTGTATCTATACCTGAGAACTTTATCTCGCCACAGATCTTACTGACTATTCTGCATTCTGCAAAGAACTCATATTATTCGCTTGCTCAGGCTTTGACACATTTTCATTTCGACGGCTCTGTAAACAAGCAAAATGCAATATTTTTAACTCGGAAAACTCACACGCAATCGCCAACACATCTTTAGTGTGTTACTGTTTAGTGTGGTTTTTGAAATGGCAGCATTATTGGTCAACTTTCCTTCGAACATAAAGATGGAAATATTGTCAAGGTCAACCGAGAGAGATACAGAGCCATGATATTCAATTTTATGTGGGAAAACAGTCGAATCTTTGCGTTCAATTATCAAGCTCTTCTTTAATGTCCAGTTACAGAAATTGCGTTTGTTAATAAAATCTTGTTGGGTTAGTTCTTGTACTTACCGGTTGTATATGGTATGGGTGAAGTTTATGTTTTCGAGCAATTCTGTTAGCCGAAGTTCTCGATAGTTCAACTTGGCGCTCAAACATACGTGCTGATGCAGGAGGATTTTCCACCACAGTCTCCAATACTATGTGTTCGTTTTCTTCGGTGACAATCCGCTTTTACCTTTGCAATTTCCTTTCATAATGCATGCTTCCTGTTCTTTCAAAATGCGCTTTTAGTCTAGCAAATGCTTAAATATTAGGATGCCGTTCAGCGTTTATGGGATCAAACATAAGTAAGACATGAGTTAGCAAACAGCATATGCATATGACATATATTAGAGAGAATGTTAAATGTTTCAAAAACTATTACGGTTCAACATAGAGAATGGTATATGAGAAGCATGTCGATTTTATACCAGACTCTAAAAATTGAATAAAATATAGGGCGTTTAGTTTGAAAACATTAAGTTAGGTTCAGTACTGCTATTCTGAGATAACCTGTATAAACGAAAGTATTTTTAGGATATGCCCCTTTAAGAATTAAACAACATTTGTTTGAAAAGTTTTTTTGTATCTTCAAACGGTATCGAGATATCGACCGACATCGCATTATTGGAACAGCCGTTATAAGTTACTATTTATTTTCGACTAGAGTTTGTATCCCTATTTTTTAATATTTTTTGTCTGATTTATCATTTTCTTTTATAAATAAAAGTTCTCACATCTATCAACTATTTGGTTATCAAAATCATTAATTAGCCTATTGATAGAATGAGAGAAACATACTCAAAGCGCATGTATCGCATGCTGTACCCAAATTAATTATAGCCGTATGCCGTTGTATTAGTATTTGATACATCTTCGATATTTTACATAAAAACTACTAGAGGTCCAAATATACTGTGAAAAACAAATTTCCCGACCAACTAAAATCCTTTTTAATGGGAATTTACTCATGGCTTCTTAAGTAAGTCACGACGCACAGACCGGTAGTGAACGTGTTAAGATCGATGTTACGCTGACAATTCTGAAACGATTCAGGCACTCAAGCACAATATTAATTAAGCAAATACACTTTTATTAATTTTAAAAAAATTATTAAAAACTGGATCTAAAGAACACAATACCAGTTCATATTTATATGAAAATTAATATACTAAACCTAGCTGAGGCAGCTATTTGAATGAAATAGTAACATCGTATGGCAAAAACAAATAAACATCAATCAATGCATATGCTCAAAATACCATCATGGACAGCTGAAATCGCGATGAAATGTTTAGTTTGAATTCGACTAAAACAGATTCGATTATATAAAATTAAATAAACTTGTAGAAAAGCTAAAATTATGTACATTATGTAAAAGTAATTGATGATCGGTACAATCCAACAATTTACCAAAACAAAGTTAAAAAATTCTGTGTTCGGTTGCATCATCTTTTGAGCGAGAACCATAAGAATCAGCATGTTAATCTTTGTGCTTCTTTGCTACATCCACCTCGTTTGCTGTGTTAACGACATCGACCGTTTTTTATCCTACATTGACGCTGGTGACGAAAAATGATGCCCTCATGCTAATATTAAGAACAGAAAAGAATGGCTAAGGTCTACCACAAACGCAATCGCCTGAGCAAATGTTGATACTGATCCTTGCAAGATAATGTTGTGCATTTTGTGGGAAAAAGAAGCAGTCGACTAGCAGGAAGGACTTCCGAAAAATGAAGCTATCAATGCTGGGATTTACTATCATCAACTCCGTCAGCCTGAGGCCGCAATTAAAAAAAAAAGGATAGACATAATCGAGTTATTTTGCAGTACGATAACTCTCGCGTTTATACTATTAACATTTCAAAGGCAGTGATTCAAGAAGACGGTTTGGAGGTTATTCCAAACCCGTCTCATATTCCCTATCTGGTTTTGTCAGGTTTCCATCTCTTACTTTCTATAAAACCACCTTCAAACAATTTGTCAGGTTTTGTCAGGTTTCCATCTCTTACTTTCTATAAAACCACCTTCAAACAATCTCCTTTAGCAAGGATGTCCTTCTTAAAAATTGGCTTGGCCACATTTTCACTTCCAAACTTTTTGCTTATAAAAAAATAATCAACTTAAGTTTCAGTACATACGCTACGAACTTGTGCATGAATCCAATAGTAGCATATAATGTTAATCGAAAATTATTTCCAAAAATATCTGTAAGGAATACTAAGCATTATTTAAATTAAAGGATTTTATTTGAAGCAAAATATACAGGGTTAGGCACATGTTATAGATCCATTCGAATATCTTTGATATGGCTACTTAGATTTTAAGAAAACTAATGCATCTAATAATAATAATAACTAAATGCAAATGGGGGATTCGACAAGTATATTTACATCTGAATTAAACTTCCGGTTTAGCCAGAAACAATCTTAACTTTTCTATTTTAAATGAAATCCCCTGTATATGTTTTACGAATTTCAATAAAGCTCTGTTCTTGGAGTTCAGAAAGGTTCACAAAGGTTCAGAAAGGTTTGGCATCATTTTGTTTAATAACGACAAAGATATTAAATTAAAACTGATATTTTAAAATGTTTATGTTTAGTAAGCCATATAATTAAAATTCAGCACTTGGCATTAAAATTAACTTTGTAGACGTCCAAATTTAATAATGGTTCAATGAACTGGCAAAGATCGTATTGAAGTTCTGATTATAATTTATTTTGGTGACCGCTCAGAACTCATATGAAAAAGTATACGATTTATTTAACAATTTGCATCAAGATCGGCATGCAATATCACTGTCGCTGGTAAAACTTTGAGAAGGTATAACTTGACCGGAAATATTAGAAATTTACCGATAAGTGGACGACCGAAAGTTTCAACTAATGTAGTTATTGCTATAGCATTAAAAGAATTACCACAAACTTCTACTACATCCCTTGCACTAAATTATGATAAAAGTTGCTGATCAGTAGCCAGAATTAAGAATTAATGGACGGGGATTATGATCGTAGAATTGAATTTTGCGCAAAAGTGATGAGGATTTACAAAAATGACCAATATTTTACATAAAATTTGCAATTTTCCGCTGAGGCTACGTTTTGTTTTAATATTATCGTTAGTCGCCATAATTGTTGATATTGGTAAATAGATAAAACCCATTGGATGCTAGAAATGCATACACAACATCCGCAGAAATTAAACGTTTGGGCTGATATTTTCAGGAACCGTATTATTGGTCTTTTATTCATTCGTGATAAACTAACTGGACAGAGATATCTAATAAGATCCAATAAGAAGGAGCATCCTCTCACTATGCCCTTAATGTTAGAAGTTTTTTAAACGAAGCATTTACAAGCCGGTCGTACGATCGTAGTGGATTCATCGAATGGCCGGCACGGTCTCCAGATTTAGATGCCCTAGATTTTTCCTTTGGGGGTAACTTAAAACCTGTGGTTTATACTAGGCGACCGCATAATCTGGACGAGTTACGACAGAGAATAATTGAGTAAATGCAATTAATTCGTGAGGAGGGTTTGGCAGATATCATTCAAGAATTTGTTCACACATTTGCATATTGTCAAGAAATGAACAGTCATAATTTCGAAAGCTTTATTAACTGATATTGATTGTGTTTATATTTTTGGTGTTCAGTTCTCTTGTTCTCAATAAAATGTACATTATTAGCTCTAATTAAATATCTCTGTCGTTGCTGAACAAAAGTGTGCCAAACCTTATTATTGTTGAACTTGGATAGTAGAGCTCTATCGAAATTCATAAAAATATACAGGGTGTTTCATTGAAAATAAAAAAAGTTAACATAATATTTAGCTAAACCAGAAGTCTGATTTGAAAATAACTAAACACTGAAGTCCACTGCAGGATAATGTTACGGCATGGCTTAATTCACAGGCGGTAGGATTCTATAAAGAGGGAATTAAAAATGTCCTAATTTTAATTGTAACTATGTAGAAAAATAGCTGAAAGTTGTAGCTTTAAGTTGCATATAATAAGAACCTCTTCATGTATTGGCGTTTTTTTAATAACCAAACGGAACTTACTTTACGAATGGCTCTCGTATGTATCAAGTTCTACCGCAGTGATAGTTTCTATCAAATTTCTTTCTCTTTGGCTCTAGTTTTGTAATTTTGTTTCTTTCTTTTATATAAGAATAATTAATCTGCTATCTTTTGTTTAATGGATGTTCATTGTATGAATATATATTTTGGTGGTTGGACATTAAAACGAATTATTAATATTTTATTGTCGACAAAATTAGTTACTTGTCGAATAAAATTTTCTAATTTAAGCGAAATACTTTTATGATATGAAAACTAAAGTTCTAATAATCAAGAAGAGCAATAATTACTTGAGTATTACAAATGAAGGGATATAGTATTATTGTACATACAATGAAATTATGGTCTTAATTGTGGCTAATACCAAATTTCTACTCTATTTTTTACTCGTAGTCTATACATATGAATGAAAGTATCTCTCAACGAAATAACTAATAGTAACTTCATCTAAAAATGTTTACCTCCATCGAATTTTGGAGTAGTTTAGATTTTAATTTACAGGTGCGTCTAGTTTTAATACCTTCATTATAATACTAAACAGCTTAAGAAAATTACAACTTGCCAGTCGCACACTTTCAAATGCTTCTGAACAAGTTAATAGTCTAACGACTCTTTAATGGCATACAGAAAATATATTCTATTCACCTGAATAAATCTTTACACCTGCGTAGGTAAGTGTTAAATGTAGTCTAAAGCATGGGCGTTAACATAATTATATGATGAATTTTAATGCACATTATACAGTAAACTTAAGCAGTAGGTAGTTAACCCGCATTAAGTCCACAGAAGTAACTAAATTTATGCATTATCTGCATGAGAGATGTAGGTGTGCGTATATATGTATGTACGTATGAGTGTTATATGCTTGAGAGGTAACATTAGACAGCAACCGCTCTTCAATGTACCAAATTAAGTGGAGAGTTGACGGCAGTACCGGTTAGAGCTACCGTGATACTAATTACCTCACTATAACGCCCCGGAGTGTTGATAATGAAAATATACTAGGAAAAGGAAAACGCGGAAAAACTGGTCGAGGGCGACGAGCTTGTACAATACAGATATTTACGTATAACAAGCTACAACTTTATTCCATCATTAAATACCAAAACTAATCAATTAAAATTAATTAAATTTGCACAGGCGCTTCTCGCGCGGTATTTTCTACAATACATCAATTTAGGTTATTTAAATTTTCACCACATTGGGAATTATTTCCATCGAAAATTACATTAAAGTAATTCAATTTTAGAAATTGGTAATTGTTTAAAGTATTGGATAACTTATTGGTAAATGTAACCGAAATTATAATTGCTTTGTTATAAAACTAGTGTAAAATAACTCACTATCAATCAATATTTAATTTAAACTAGAGGTTTGTAAAATATATCGTGTATTTTAATGGTTTTGTTGCAACGCTATCGTTTGCTACAACAAACATATATGCAATTTAGGGTACTAAACGGAGACAGACATTTTTGCCTATTTGTTTTATAATTAAAAACAAACCAGAAATAGTTTTTGGAATAAAGTTTTAGTTTATAACCCACTCCATAGTCCGTTCGCACATTAGACGACAGTGTACCGCTTACGAGAATACTGTACAGTCACACATCTAGTTTGGAGGATATTTGAATAAAATTATAACACAAATACAATATAATAAGCTTACAAATTTTAAATTAAATCCAAAAAGCCCGAAAAATTATTTTAGGTTATTATTGAAATAGAGATTCTGATAATAATTTATTAAAAAAGGAATTATCATTGAGACTTTCTATACTTTAATATTTATGGTTGGCATTTGACTGGCATGCTTATATGATATAGGCAGGCGGTATTTGTTGTACATGTAATGATACATAACCAAAACCTATGTTATAAAATTATTAGATTATGAATTATATCAGTATAAATTAAGATTAAAAGATAATCGACTATACCGAAGTCCTTGGCTATGATGGCTTTCTTAAAAAGCTAATTTGTTATCAAATTCTGATTGATCCGAGTTTATCTAATAAATGTACAGAAGTTTATTACAAATTGAAGTTTTGTTTAATGCTCAACCGAGTTTCAAAGATTCATGCGTAATAAGTAAAGCAGTTATGTATAAAAGAATATTATGTTTAATACAAAAGTATTTTTAATAATATAAAATGTTATTAAAAATATGGTATGAAGAATACAGTACAAGTTTGTTATTAATATATTTGTGAAGGTATCCTCTCCAGAAACGGAGATGTGTATTTCATCCTTCTATAGATTCGTTAGTACACTCCTGTTGGAGAAGGAAACATTCACAAAAGAATAACTTCGCTATTTCACGGAAATTATTGCGACCGAGCGTAGAAGAACTTTCAGCGCTTCATATTAACAAACAGCTGAAACAACTACCTCTGTTGTAGAACTAACAAAATGTTTCCATCACATGGCACCGCCGTATCTCTGGAAACTGTATTATCTTGTCTTCAATACTCGTTACGGATCAACCGTATGCGTATATAACAGAATAATTGGAAACGTACTTGAGTAGACAAAAATCTCATAAATCCATTTCTGAATTTTTAGTTCTGATTCTGCTTTTGAAGAGATAACATCGATTTGTGTTTTGTAGTGTTATGGCATTTTATTTATTTTTTTAGTAAAATGCCCAAAGTTAGTAGAGGGTCAGTGTTGATTAAGCCACACAAAGAACTAGGTATAGATATGGGAAAAGTCTACTGTCCTGCATGCGTTAAAATTATAAGTATAATTTTTGAATATTTAATATAGAGGCTGGTGCGAAATCGGTCGATATCTGTTATTTTTTAAGATAGAAAAAAAGTTAAAAGCAAGTTACATTCTTTTTGAGAGTCGTACATAATGAAAATATAGGGTAATGTACAGGGCGTTTCAGTTCTTCTCTGTCAGTATTAAATTAATTTTTTAGACGAAACCCTAGGTATATCGACCGATTTAGCACCATTTGGACACTCGGGACGCTTTTATTTAAAATTTGTTATTTGTTAGAGATTTAGATCTAAGTATTGATATTATTGCTTTTCAATGGATATTTAATTTTTTGAATTTTTTGTTTTGCAGATACTATGCGATAAAAAATATTAAATAGACTGAAACGTGAAAACTTACTAAATTGGGTAAGATGAAATATGAAAACGTGTCATAACGTACATAATGCAATGTTTACGTCCAAAAAGCTAACCGAACAGAACGTTTTTAACTGAGACATACGTCATGCCAATAATGACGTAAAATATTTCCTTGTCAAAGCTACGTAATCAAGACTTTACTTCTTTTCTCTAGAAGTATTGCAAATTCAATGTCCCAGGTAAAATAATACTACGAAGAAACGACAAAAGTTCCTTGTATTCGGGGGCAATTGAGGAAATTAAAGCTGAAATTCGCAACCAATATTTTTACATACGTATTGATGAAACCACAGATTCAAGAGGACGTTATATAGGACATTTACTGATTGGTGTTCTTACAGACGAGATTCTGCCAAATCTTACCTCGTTGCTTCTAGAGAGTTAGAAAAAACAAATGCACTTACAGTGGCCAGATTTGTTAAAGAGGAACTATCAACATTTTTTCTTCCTGTCTATGTTCCTGGAGATATTTGTTTGCTCATTTTATCCGATGCAGCATAATAAACGCCCGGAAAAATTTGAAAATCTTTTATCCGAACTTGATACATATAGCATGTTTTGCTCATGCTTTAAATAGGGTTGCTGAAGAGATTAGGAAACATTTTTCTTTTGTAAATAGTTTAATTTCCAACATGAAAAAAATCTTACTTCAAGCGCCATTAAGGATTCAGAAGAAGAGGATTCAAGAAAAACTATCAAACACTCCTCTTGCACCTGAACCTGTTATTACATGATGGGGCGGGGCGCTGGGTTGGATGCTCCTTTTTTAATTGCGAGAATTTCTATCAACTAAAAGATTTAATTTCAGAATTATCTGACTTATCTTCCCAATCCCTCACTGATGTTAAACAATTATTCGAAAACAGAGAAATAAAACAACAACTTTTGTTTATAAAAACTAATTATAGCTTTGTTTCTAAAACAATAACACAAATGGAGTAAACTAATTTGCTATTAACCCGAAGTGTAGAACTAGTAAAACAATATGAGGCAGCTTTTCAAAATGTCGCAGGCAAAATTGAGGACAAAATTTTTCAAAAATTCAAAAATGTGATGAAAAAAATTGTGGATTTCGACTTCTTACCCAAGTAGCTAATATTTTAGAGAAAGAATTTACTGAATCCATTGATTTAGATCCTGTAATATTAAGGAATTTTAAAAAATCCCCTATTACATCATCGGTTGATATGGAAAGGAGTTTTTCCATTTATAAATTTTTATATTCAGACAGGAGACAAAACTTTTAAATCGAGAATTTGAGAAAGATTTAGTGATTCACTGTTTTTCAACTAACGACAACCTGCTTTGTATAATAAATATATATTTAGGTTTAGTTTAGTATGTAGGAAAATTAAAATATAGTATTTTTTATGTGGATATTTTCAACATTTTTGTTCATATTTTGACTAAATAACTTACTTGCATATTTATACACATATTTTTGGGATTTACACTTGCATATTTGTGTTTCCCTAATTATAACTTTCAAAAGACAATACATGATACTCAAAGAAAGCCGCGAACACCGTATATGAATAACCGCATTAGAATATCACCGAAATCCATACACTGTTGACGTTCGTCGTGAGTTCTTTAATGTTATATCCTCAGAAATATCTATAAGAATAATAAAATTAGAAGTTGTTACAACACACATAGACTGCATAGATAGGAAAAAAACTTCAGTATAAAAGTCAAATCGAATGAATTGGTTGGATCTGGCATGTAGGGTTTAGCAAACGCCGTCTATAATTGCTTGTGAGATTCCTGGCTTTGCACTGCTTCATTCTTGACCGATATTAACAATGCTTTATCGATTTTCTGGTAAATGTGGGTACCTTTCATTAAAAAATTGACATGTTCTTTCAATAATTTAAAGAGATTCACTATGAACGTAGAATAAATTCAAAATATCTCTATTATAATAAGTATTTATTGGTCTCGCATATTTGTTAATAAATTAAAACCAGTTAGATACGAAATAATCTTTTTGACAATTTTGACAGAGTAGATTTACTTTTCAAAGCTTACTGCTACGATTTTTCTTGATAATGCTCAATTTATAAAACAATCATGAATAACTCTAAAATTATGAGAGATAGGCATAGCGAAAGATATATCTTACAATGCAAAAGTTTATCTACTTCGTCTACTGGCTGTTCCATTTGAAAAAAAAAAGATTTTTCTTTAATCCAAGATTACTTAAATAATCAATAAGTTTCGAACACCCTATAAGAGATTTATTAAATATTTTAACATTCCTCAGAATCTTATACCTTTCGCTGCCTCCAGTAGAAATATGACCCAGTTTAGTTGAGATAAACCTTAGATATGTGGTTTTAAAAAGTGCATTGGAAAAACAAAAAATTTCAAGAAAATCAAAACAATTCAAAAACAGTTACTTTTTTACAAAAGACACTTCAATATCGAATGTTACAGCACTTTATAAGGAATCTAAAAAAGCAATAAAGAATATAACATTCCATTTAAATTATCAAAGTTGGCTATGAATTCCTGTATAATCGAAAGTGGTTCATTAGTGTAAATATTTTATTTTAACAACCGAAGTATCAAGATTACGTGCCACAAATTTTTAAAAGTGTCCTAAGGCGTTAACAGAGAAAACTTCTAACGAATGAGTTATGTGAAAAGCCCTGTATAGACAAGATGCCGACCATGTATCAAACACTCATTAATTTTTTACATAATTACAGTTTTTATACTACGTAATTGTTACACAATCGAGAAGAAACCTGGTATTTATTCCATTTAGAGTCTCACATATCTATACCTATGTAGAGCAAAAAGTTCACAACATGCAAACATTCTTATCAGTATGTGTGGGATCTAAACTCGGATCACATGAAGATGTGCCAACACTTGACCTTTATAACCTGTCCTCTATCTTGGAAATTATTCGATTATAATGTGCATTTTACATATTTTTTAAAATTTCATGGTTTTTGAGTAAAAGTTGATTGGCATGAATCTTGCAAGGCAAGATATTTAAAAAAAAAATATGGTCCTGTCTCTTGTTTATTTCTATTCTACAACACCCTATTTGTATTTTGACGATTAACCCATCTTCAACTTATTTTAATGCTCCCTAGACGGAAGTTCAAGCTACTCCAGGAATTATTGATCATATTCCAACTCTTGCACAATTTTTAGTAATTAACATGTTATTGCAAATATCACATCACAATGATCAGCTACATCTAAATAAAAAACTAACGATTTAACGGAGTGTAAAGCAAAGTTGTTGTGGAGATAAAGGGGACGCGTTTCAGTGTTCGATAATCGAACATTACTTAATTTCAGAACAGATATTTGCGAAACAAAATCATTTTTAATAATATAAAATTATTATAAAAAATAGGGCGTAGCGAACATAATACAAGTTCATATTTGTATCAAAATTGCTATTAAGACATGCAGACACGTATTTCTTCTTGCTATAAGCTCATCAGTACATCATTCTGGAATAGACAAAATTCATATCAATATCTCCCTTGTTACATACAATCAAGTAACAAGAGATAGCATAAATGAACGCTCAGCGCCACCTATTGACTAATGTCAACATCACGAACGCCAAGCCAACTATCGCCGTTTTCATGACAAGTGTCAGACTTGGCAAGTGGTTTCTTTCCATAGAACAATCACAGTCGCAACAGACGGAAACTGTATTAATGTCTCTCCACTATAAATTGAACAGTTCCATCAACATACATATATTTATAGCTAATACCACTATCACTAACATTACCACTTTCTGAGTAGCTTTGACCTTTATGACACTTTGTATAATATAAGTAACACATTCACATTCCGCTTGTAAATATACTTTATTTTAGATATGTAAATATATTTTCAAATTGATGCTTTTTTGTAAATATACAAAATGTTGAATTCGAATGTACCAATAATTTGAGAAACCCCTGTTTTGATTACGTTCATAACTTATAATATTTTGTTCGCATCTGTTGGGCGAAGCCCGCGGGCCAAATTATTCTCTAAATTACATCCATATTGCGGACTCGTAAATAATTTGGTCCGCCGGTGTGGTCAATCCATTTCCACTGTTTAAATCATACAGACAAATGGCCGGACACGGCCTATCTTTGCATTAAATTTGTTCCGTATATAGGCTTAACCGTAGACAGTCTGCTAAACAAAAACTCATCGCTCCGCAACAAACAACAAAACCTAACCTCAATTCATGTAAATGCGACTCAAGTACAAGTTATACTAACAAGATATGGGTGATTATCTTGTCTGAGTCATTAATCATTGCCGTCGCGGGTTAGATCGGAGCGCTGGGGAGGCAGCTTCTTGCGTAGGGCTACGAAATTTCACTAAAAACAAACCTTTGTCAACGCCATCTTGCGATGCGCGGTCCAGCAAAACATATCTCCCAAACGAAATGTAATTACTTAGGGAAATCTTCGTTCGGTATGGAATTACGGATGACTGGTCAAATGATGTTGAGGATTTCATTTCCAGGGGACTGTGCTAATCAGTATTAATATATACCAAACAATAGCACATTTTAATTTCTTCATTTCGGCCGTTGTATTAGCAGATAATTCATGCGAATGGTAATATTAGCCATAGTATGTAACAGTTCATATTTATAATTTAAATAGTTTTTAATCTCTATATAAATTAAATCAGAATATATTCTGATACATGTTACAGTACTGATGAAGTTATAAGGAAAATGTGCGAAGGTGTTCCTCGAATTAAAAGTTAAAAAGACGAGAAATAGGGTATAACAAAATCTCGTCGAGCCTAATTTCAAAGAGATTGGTGTGCATAATTTGAGAATAGTGAAACATCAATCAAAAACGAAACTCTAAATAATATATTTTATAAACTTACAGTAACTTTCTGTTGGTTTTCCTCTTGTATTTCACTATTTCTGAAAACTATTTCGCATATTAATTAAAGAGGGTACATTGTTATTACAAGTATGTAAGAATGAATGCTGAAAGATGGCAAAATAACAAAATCTGGAACGAGGTACGTGCTTTAATAACTAGAGCAATGAACGACGGTAGTTCGCCAGTCCAGATAGGACGACAATTTAATATTTTACCGAGCACTGTAAAAAATATTTCCAAGACTTACAAAATAACAAACGAGATGACAAAAAGAATTGTTGGGCATCCACCAAATAAATTTACTCAAAATGAACAAGAAAGAATCTGCAATTTAATTGATGAGGATTGCAATTTAACACTAAAACAAATAAAAGCCAAACTGTTAGAGAAAAATCTACAACTGGAGGTGAGCATATCGGCCATTAACAAAGCGACAAAGGCATTTTACAATTCTGTAAAACGCGTTTCCTTTCTGTCAGAAAGGCGTAACGCGCCAGATATTATCCAAAGTAGATTTGATTAGGTAGGTTGTTCTGTATACAAGAATAATGATTCATTGAGAAAAAATATATTTAATTGATGAATTTGGGATTCAAGAAGATCTTATGGAAGATCACAGAAAAATACTAGAGCCAACAAAGTTAAATCCCAATTAAAAGGCCGTAGTTATTCAATTGCTGCTGCAATGTGTATCAATTCATTATATTTATTCACCAATCAAGACAGGCCTTACAATGTAAAATACTTTGGAGAATTCTTAATATCTTTAATTGACCACTTAGCCGAAGATAATATACAAGGTCCAATTTTTGTCATGGACAACATCTGATTTCATAGAACGGATAAAATTCAACAACTGATCAGAGTTCATGGACATGTACCAGTATTTCTGCGCCCGTACAGTCATTATTTAAACCCAATTGAAGAGCTGTTTAACCAATGGAAAACTATCATAAACAGAAGACAGCCTACGGATGAGGAACAATTGTATGTTCAAATTCATAATGCTTCTAAAGCTGTAACACAAGAACATTGACAAAACTATGAACGACATATGGAAACATATTTACGAGATTGCCTCAAAGAAATGAAATTTTGAACTAGATTGTAGTACGTGCTTTTTTAAAATGTTGTGTTACATACATTATATATATACTCGTATATATTAAAATAATAAGCTTTTTTTGGTTTAGTGACCTTTATTGAAATTCAATTTATTTAAATTACTACGTTTCGACTTTTTGTGTGTAATTGAGTCTTTTTCAAGTGATTTAGAACTAAAAAAATTACAAAACGAAAGATAAGAATTATATTTACATTATATGGAAGAGTTAAAATTAAAATAATGATTAGAGTAAAATTTAAAATTTAAAAGGATATAAAAACTCACCAATTTTACTTCGATGTTTAAACACATGCCCAGTGCAAATTTCATGGTCAGGAAACAATGTCGACCCTTCACACAGGATGCGACCGTGTATCTTGTAATCTTAAGTGTAACTAAATTGTCTTGTTATAGAAATGAATTTTTTTTATATATTGTTCCGTTTTAAATTTGTTTGGTCCGGCTCATGTGTTTGGGGCCGGACAAAACAAATTTAAAACAGAACAATATATAAAAAAATTTCATTTCTATAACAAGACAATTTAGTTACACTTAAGATTCCAAGATACACGGTCGCACCCTGTGTGAAGGGTCGACATTGTTTTCTGACCATGAAATTTGCACTGGGCATGTGTTTAAACATCGAAGTAAAATTTGTGAGTTTTTATATCCTTTTAAATTTTAAATTTTAGTCTAATCATTATTTTAATTTTACCTCTTCCATATAATGTAAATACAATTCTTACCTTTTGTTTTGTAATTTTTTTAGTTCTAAATCACTTGAAAAAGACTCAATTACAAACAGAAAGTCGAAACGTCGTTATTTAAATAAATTTAATTTCAATAAAGGTCGCCAAACCAAAAAAAGCTTATTATTTTAATATTATGCACACGGCCAATAAAATAAATAAGAAATAAATTTTTATTTCTTATAAACACTAAATATATATATATATATATATATATATATATATATATATATATATATATATGATAATTTTGATGTTCTCGCGGTTGTATGATGAAATGATGGTTTCTCGGGTTCTTGGCCGCGTGTGAGATGTGTCCTGAGAAGGATTGTTGTCTCGACGTTTCGACGGGATCGCACTCGTCATTTTCTAGAGTTGTTCTTTCACTTGACGCTGAAGAGTAACTGCCGATCGTGTCGTCGGGTGTCTGCTATTATGTTGCACTATGGGAGGTGGGGGTTGCGCTGCTGCCGTCGTGCGTACACGGCTTCGCGTGATTGGTCCGGGTGTCTGTGATTCCTGTGTGGGGGCGTGTACCTGTCTCGATGTGTTGTGTTTCGCATGAGTCTTGATTTGCATGCCAGCTAGGAGTGGCTTCCAGGTGTACGGTAAACGTTGGCCGTCGTCGCGTTTATTTAGACTTTTGGGTCTCTTTTCTATTTCAATCGCTTCTCTAGTAATTCTAGTAGATAGACTTTCGCTCTTCGCTAGGATCTTCGTATTCTCGAAGTCAATAGTGTGCCCCGTTAGGAGGCGGTGTTGTGCTAGAGATGATGTTGTTTGTTTCTTGAAGACTGCGTTTATGTGTTCCTCATTTCTCACGCTTATTCGCCTGTTCGTCTGGCCTACATAGGATTGTTCGCATTCCGAGCACGGCACTTCGTAAACGCCTTGGTCTTCAAGTGGAATTTTATCTTTCGCGTTGACTATTTTATCGGCTATTTTTCCCTGTGCTGTAAAGATGGTGTCTATGTTGTGTTTTCTTAGTAGATAAAAAACGTTCATGTTCAACCAACGAACCTGCTAGTCAGCTTCGATGTGACATCTCTATTTACGCAGGGGCCAATCGCAGAGACCATATCCATATTAAAAAACCAGTATCAAGTACAAAAGGCTACAATTAACCTGATAGAACACTGCCTTATAAACACATATTTCACATACAACAACCAGAAATATCGACAAGTCGAAGGCACACCGATGGGTTCCCCGCTATCACCGATTATAGCGAACTTATTCATGGAGAACTTTGAAACAAACTTTCTAAACACCTGTAAGAACAAACCGAAAATGTGGCTGCGCTACGTCGACGATACATTTGTAATATGGACACATGGCAAAGAAAAACTACAAGACTTTTTACACCAACTAAACTGCGAACATCCGAAAATTAAGTTTACAATGGAGGTAGAAGAACAAGGGAAGCTACCTTTTCTAGATGTGTTGGTGATCAAAAAAGAAAATGGAACATTGGGACACACCGTTTACCGGAAACCTACACACACAAATAGGTACTTAAAAGCACAATCGCATCATCCGGCACAATTGAACTCAGTAGTGAAAACCCTAGTTCTACGATCCGAACGACTAACAGACGATGAACATAAAAACGAAGAAAGAAGAAATATTAGAAACGCTCTTCTTGATAACGGGTATTCACAAAGAACAATAGACAAAGCCAGACACAATAGAGCAGAAAAACGGGAAAAAGAGGAATTTACATCAAAGGCCTTTCTACCATATATAAAGGGTACCACAGACAAAATCGGTAGAATACTAAGAAAACACAACATAGACACCATCTTTACAGCACAGGGAAAAATAGCCGATAAAATAGTCGACGCGAAAGATAAAATTCCACTTGAAGACCAAGGCGTTTACGAAGTGCCGTGCTCGGAATGCGAACAATCCTATGTAGGCCAGACGAACAGGCGAATAAGCGTGAGAAATGAGGAACACATAAACGCAGTCTTCAAGAAACAAACAACATCATCTCTAGCACAACACCGCCTCCTAACGGGGCACACTATTGACTTCGAGAATACGAAGATCCTAGCGAAGAGCGAAAGTCTATCTACTAGAATTACTAGAGAAGCGATTGAAATAGAAAAGAGACCCAAAAGTCTAAATAAACTCGACGACGGCCAACGTTTACCGTACACCTGGAAGCCACTCCTAGCCGGCATGCAAATCAAGACTCATGCGAAACACAACACATCGAGACAGGTACACGCCCCCACACAGGAATCACAGACACCCGGACCAATCACGCGAAGCCGTGTACGCACGACGGCAGCAGCGCAACCCCCACCTCCCATAGTGCAACATAATAGCAGACACCCGAGGACACGATCGGCAGTTACTCTTCAGCGTCAAGTGAAAGAACAACTCTAGAAAATGACGAGTGCGATCCCGTCGAAACGTCGAGACAACAATCCTTCTCAGGACACATCTCACACGCGGCTAAGAACCCGAGAAACCATCATTTCACACATATATATATATATATATATATATATATATATATATATATATATATATATTAATATGGACTTACGTCCCACGTTGGAACATTACGTATATTAACGTGATGTTCCAAGGAGGGATGTAACTTCATATTAATGGAAGACTGCACATATGTAAGTCAAGAAAATATATTCATGCCCTACTTTTGGAAGCCATGATAATATGGTGTTAAAGGTTCACGTTTGGTCGCCAAGTTAATGTATAATTTAAAATGGGTGGGTAAATGAAAGCATAAATAAATAAATGAATGCCCTGATGCTAAATCAATCGGAAAGTCAAGTGAAACTGTGTTATTCTCACTGTGTGCTTTAAAAATAGAAGAGATATATCAGTAGCACATATTTCTATTTAACAAGGTTGTAAATGTTCTAAAATTAAATTTCGTATTAATTGAAAGATGGTGTCCTAATAAAGCCTTTGTTTATTGTACAAAACTATTCAATATTTTAAAAGGATATATAGACAATTATATTTAATATTATTATTAAACATTGATCAGTATATTCATTATTACAGATATTATAGGCAAGATGAAACTTATGCCGATTCTGATTCTGAGAGAGTACTTCAAGAGATTACCAAAAATGAATAATAGATTAAAAAATGACACAAGGTAAACGTATTTATATAAATTGACAATCCAATTCATGGTTTAAATAACTTTAGTTGGTTATTTACAACGTTTTAAATACTAATTTGAAAAATGGTAATTTATTTATTTATATATAATATATATATTTGATACTAACTTCTTTTTAATATGAATTGAATACTTTTAAGATTTTTCTTAACATCTGGCTGTAGACTGTCAAGTATTCGGGCTGGGAGCGAGGCACCCTTGAAACTCCTCCGAATATTAAATAAACTACCACAGGTACGAGATATTTATTTTTTAATTCCAACCAAAGAAGAAATAGTCCTTTTCTGCAGATCTTAATGGACAATCTTGATTATAAAAATGTGATTCAATTAAGTTCTCTGCACGATACCCGATAAGTTGTTGAACCTTCCGGATATCAATTAATATTTGTTGTTACTGCTTGATTGAGGTAAATATGAAGGACATTCAAATATATTTACACTTTTGGTACTTCTATCAAAATTATATCCTGGTAAAGTTGTATGATATATTTTTATGATTAATATTTTGACAATGTTGAATATTGTAAATTCACTGGGAATATTATATCAAATAAGATCACTATAAAATACAGATATTCGCTTGAAAATACTCTTTTTATAGACACATTACAAAAATGTGTCCATTCTTTTTTACTCTAAAAGAATGAATCTCCAATTCGTCAATAGATCTTCCTAGAGGTTTGTTAATATTCATATATCAAGACAGTTAGATATTTTTGTCATTTAAATACATATAGAGTGACTTTTGAAATATCTTTCTAGATTATAATTAGAAAACCATCTATTAATAATAAAAATAATTGTAGTACTCTCGTTTCAGAGCATTAGTTGCATTTACAATTTTGTATGTAACTCTGTTAAATATCATTAATATTAATACTAATTTCATATCATTAATTATTTATTTTTCAATAGTCAGTGCACTTTTAATAGTCTAACAAACTACAGTTATTCACCAAGATTCAAGAATATTTTACTCTGACAATATCATAAAATAAGCCTTGAAGTCTCAAAATATCTGTTACCAAAAATTAAAATATTTTGAAATTATTTTAAGTTCAGAACTAATTAACGTATATCAAAAATTACTGTTATATGATAGAATCCCATTATATATATATATATATATATATATATATATTATATATATATTATAGTTAGTAACTTGTTATTGTCTTCTTTTTTCAAATAAAATTGTGTCAAACTTTTTTGTCTTTAAATTTCTAAATTAAGAAAGAGGTAAATCATTTGCAATAACGTTTTGAGTTTTGAGAAATAAGGGATTTCATTCGATATATTAATGTCAAAACAACGTATGTGGAATATAGTTTTGATAAATAGTGAAATACTTTTGACAAAATAATAAAACCAAAAGAAAAACACTTTAATAATTAATATTAGCAGTGAAAAGTTATAGCACAAAACCAAAGAAGAAAATGTAATACTAATAGCAAACAGGTGTATAGTAATCTGCAGTTAGGCATACATGACTCCAGTGTCAGAAAAGCAGCGAGGATATCACGAATCCCGATTTAACATTTTTCGCACGCGTATAGAGCAAATACGTATAGAGAAGCCAGTACTTACCAGGTAGGAGTAAATACGTCTTCTCCAGAAGGAATACTTCAGGGTTTATAAAACCATCACACACTCTGATTGTTCACCATTTATATCCAGAGTTCAAATGATAGTAAATCACTAATAATTGTTACATATGCTCATGTGTGGTCATACTTGTCTGCCACCGTAGATCTATTTATGCACTGAAAACGACCGTTCAATATCTAAGGGAATTGTCGAAGATGATAAACAATATTCATGGCGTTAACTAAAGTATATTGTGGGTTAGTCGGAGTAACTTATAGATGGCAGATAATTACAGGCATTCTGGAATAATGTCCATGAATATTGGCTAATAGTTAGGTCAATAAATACTTATTGAGCGTTTAAAATAGAAACGGATTCAGTATTATATTTTTGCGTCATTAAAAGGCATGTGATTAATAAGATAGTGCTTCTATCCATGAGCTCCAGTGCGTTATAAAATGTTTTGGTGGTTGTGGCATATGTGACAGTTTTTCACGAAATTCTTGCATGCAGGTGCCTTCACAAAAACTTTTTTAACGGATAATATCAATTTATCTGCATTCGGGTAGCATTTTCTGACTTTCTCTGATGATTGATGAAGAACATATGCTAAACATGTGATATGCGTCATACTACTGTATGTTTATTGTAAGAGCCGACCAGCCGCCTTATTATATGCGGGTTCATTGGTTACAAATAATAACACATTTTTTTTCATTTATAACGTGATTTTTACCACATAACGATTTCCAAAACCAAGTTTCGTTTCGTCATATAAATTCTTCAATAATTGTTTCGATTTTCTTCGATGCAAGTAGATGTATAGATATTGCAGTGTCGTTGTCCATCACATATTTACGCAATAGAACTCAAGTAGCTAATAAAACTAAGCAATAAATCGATCCACTGCAAGTTCATTTAAATTCCCTCCTCGAATGTACCCCTGACTGCCGATCGATAGTGATAAACATCAACAATTTATATCAGACAGGTCAGGGTTCAGTACATTGAAGGAATAAGTTATTAGTAGCAGGAAAATATTGACAATAGAAGTGATTTCAAACTATGCAGGTGTGGCCGAATGTACAAGGGTAACACTGAAAAAATCTAGAATGGCCATGTTTTAAAAAAATAAAAAATTATTTGCTTGCAATTTGATAGCTACCTTTCAATGTCTTACTATGACTTTTTACGATTTTAAATCGTCATTAACGTCTGAACTTAGAAATGCTGCTTAGAAATGCATTTGGTGAAGAAACTCCATCCAACAATTTATAATTTTGATAATGAATTCAAAAGAGATCGTTCTTTTTATGTTGAATTTCATGAAGGACGCCCAAGAACTGTTGTTACTGCTGAGAATATATGAATTTATTCGAGCGACGTTGGGCACTGGTATGAATCAAATCCAAAACATTTTATATCAACAGTTAGATGTGAGAAAACTTTGTTGCCAATGGATTTACACCATGGCAATGCATCGTCGCATAAAGCAAAACTAATAACTGAGTATCTGGATGCCCTAAACTTCAACACGGTGAAACTTCCACTACACAGCCCTTACAGCACCTTGTGATTTCTTGTTGCTTACAAAAATTGAAGACGGAATGCGTAAAATCACTCTACATCGTCAGAAGGAATAGTGGAACGTTATAAAAACCTGGTGTCTCAGGAAGAATGGTATTATTGCTTTAAGGACTGGTTTCATTGAATGCAAAAATGTATTTATATAAATGGGAATATTATGAAAAGTAGTAAAATCGTTATTTTTCAAAACTAATCCTTGTTTGATTTTCTAAAAATTTTCAGTTTTGTCCTCGCATAAGAACAGTTAGTGGAAAGCAATTCCTTCGAGAGGTCGATTCGGGTACCTATTTTCGATGCCAACAGGAATAGCTTCTTTAAGGTTATTTCAAAATTATGGAAAAGGAAATGATACTTACAGCAATAAACTGAAGACAGGATAATCTAGATAGCGTTGGTCATAAATTACAATAAAATCTAAAAATAATGCATAAAATAAAATACAGAAAACCAAGAACTAAAACAGCATACAAAGAGGCTAGATGAGAGAAATATCGTGTTAGACAGAACAATTGCCAAATCGAAGAAGATAAAGAAGAAATGAAGGTTCATGAGTAAAATAGAGCAAACTTTTCAATATGTCTCAGATACGATATATTAATAGCGAGATATACTATTTTTTCTTGTGGGGTTATATAAAATCGTCTATTTAGGGTTTTCAAACATTTTGCAAACAAGTTTGCAAACTTTGATCATTCTATGCGAAACATGTTACCTACGACATTGCCGAATGTTCGCAGAAATTTTGTCTACAGATGATAAAAGTGATAAGTATGCAAAACTCCTGCCCATTTTTGATATTATAAATAAAAATAACCTCCAGTTCGGCGCAATTGCAGGCTATTTATCGATTGACGAAGAAATGGTTCCATACTTTGAATGGCACAGTGCAAAAATGTTTATTCGAGGCAAAGCGGTAAGGTTTGTAGCTTTGTTGTCTGTGTTTATCCGAGGGCTACCTTTTTCAATTTATGCCTTACGAGTGAGCACGGGACAACAATATAAGCTCTGTTTGTGAAGGAAGGTATAGTTAATTTGTTGTCGATTGTTGAAAATCCTGGTGAACACCAAATATACTTCGACACTTTTTTCACGTCATATAAACTCTTTGTATTACTGGAAGAGCCACAGGAACAATAAAGGAGAACAGAATACGTAAGTGTCCATGAGAAGAAAGTAATTCTTTCTCTAAAATGTCAAGGGGCACTTTTGATTATGTATATGATGATGATGACAAAATATGTGTTGTTAAATGGCATGACAATTCAATTGCGAAAGTGGCCAGTAATCATTTCGGGGTATACTCCATTGCAAATGTGAAACGATTTAATCGGAAGAACAAAAAATGATATTTCTATACGTCAGACACAAATAATTGCCACATACAAGAAACATATGGTTGGCGTCGATATACGCAATAGTGTAAAGAAGCCGATTATCCCATACTGATACGCGGAAAAAATGGTGATGGCCATTATTTATGAATATGATTGATAGTTTTGTAGTAAAGGCAAGGCGTAAATAGGCCATGCCTTTACTATACACATAGCCAAATAACCAACACAGCAAATGACATCAAAATGTCCCATATAGACTTCAGGTCATTATTGGTTTTAGAACTAATAAAATCTGGGGGTACTAGGGATCTAGGTGAGAACGCTAATGGAAATCATCCGGACCATGGAGGGTTTCTAGAAATTATCATCCGGAAGATCCACGTTACGACAATATTGGTCCTTCTAATTATTTAGCTTCCAATAAAGAGGGTGAAGTGCCGTTTGTGCAAGAGCCACACCAGACATCAATGCTGCAAATATAACGTTTATTTACACCAAGAGCGCTTTGCGAATTTTTACAAAATGTAGGTGATTATCCCAAAGATGCACTCAATTTTTGCAATTAAGATCAAATTCTTTTTGTTATGTTAATTAATTATATTCATACTGTCCCATTTTGAATAAAATATTTAAAAAAAAGTTAATTGGTTCAGAAGAGTTATTTAATTTTTAGATGTGGGTTTATTTGATATTCTATATTCTGCTTATAAATAGAATTTGTTTATTTTGTTTACAACTACCTTATTTTTAATTTATAAGGGGTAACAATTATTATGACGTCCTATTATTACAATATTTAATTTTTCCTTTTAACTAGTGAAAATTTGGTACGTTTCCTTGTCGATAAGTATTACAATATATTTATTATATATGTAGCTTCTCTGTTATGTGAGTTATATGGTGCACGATATATCGGACCACGTTTCGAAGAACTAATTTCGTGTATGATAGGATGACTATAAGACACTCGCTCATACGGTATATAAGTACACTTTGCTCCAGTAAACCTATACGTACATTAATATAACGTGTTTCAAAAAGAATTACATCTGGTTGTCCACGAATTTCTCCTATAAATTATAACGTTCTACATTCTTGAAATGCGGATATAGATTAAATGGCGTGAAGTTTATCTACCTGTCACTGCCAAAATTTGTCATCGAGAAATATGGTGATGAAATTAATAACAAGTACAATTAGATTATTAATTTATTTAATAATTAACTTTAAAAAAGAGGATATTAATCAAACAACCATGGTAAATAACTAACTTGTAGAAACTTTAATTTTTATAATTTATAACAAATGTTCAAAATGGTCACCATTCTGTCCAATGCATAATGCAATGCGACATTTCATGTTGTCAAAAATATTCTTCAATAAATGTGGTGTTATTTCATTACATTTAATTGTAATTGTATTCATCAAGTCATTTAAATTATTCATTCTTATCTTATATACTTCATCTTTTAGAAATCCGAAAATATATTAATCTAAAGGAGTAAGATCTGGTGAGCTTGCTGGCCAAACACCTCTGCCTATAACTCGATGAGGGAAGTAATATTCTAAAAGCGTTAAATTTTCACGAGTTGTTTGTGTAGTAACCCTATCTTACCGGAAGTAACCCCCATTGAAATCGTCTCGTTGCACTTGAATTAAAAATGATGTTAATAGCTGTTCTCGGTATAGTTGGCTATTAAAGTTATTATGAAAAAATATTGGTCCTATTTCTCTACGACAAGATACAGCTATCCGTACTCAAACTTTAACAGGATGTAAAGAAATTTCGATGTGATTGTTTGGATTGCTTAGAGACCCTATTCTCTAATTTCGTTTATTTACAAACCATGCTTCATCAGTAAAAAAACTTAAATCAAGAATTTCGTGATTATTTAAAATTTCTTGAAAGAAATTGAAATAATTAAGCCTATTAGCGTGATATCTAGGTAAGATCTACTGAACAATCGATACTTTGTTTGGATACATATCTAAACAACGCTTCAACATTCTGTGAACGGTACTAGAAGATACGTTCGTTTGAACTAATAAACGACGAACTGATGTATATGGATTTTCTCTAACAAGGTTTTCTACGTGTTCAACAATATCTTGCTGTGTACGTGGCCTACCAGAACTTTTGCCTTTTAACACAGATCCTGTAGCCCGGAACCTCTCCACAACTAGAGGAATGTGATGATGTAAAGCGGTATTATGCACAACTCTATTAGGAAACTGGAAGTGAAGCTATCGCTGACATTCCGCGTAGGAATATTGCCATTCTCCATTAAGAAATTGTGCACTTCGGAAATATGCTTCAACAATAAAATTAGTTTCTTGCAATATTATTTAGTAGTATTGTTTATTGAGCAAAAAAAATTTTTTGTAAGAAAAAATTATATTGCTAGTCATAAAATGACAAATGTCAAAATGATATTAGATAAATAGTTATAAATAAAAGGCAAGTGGCTTATAATAATTTGTAAGTACTAGTTACTCAGTGCCTACTGGATGTAGATTTTTTTTTGAAACATATTGTATATTTAAATGTACCATCGCATCAAAAATTTTTAAAGGATAGATCATAAAGAGATAATATAAAGTTACAAATATTTTTAAGCGGAAGGGCGCGGTGTCAGAAATAGAAGGAACGATCTAATGAACGTAATTCCTCTGAAATAATTTGAAGTTAATGCCGCTCTCGCGAAGTACAGCAAGACAAGCAATCAACACAAAGTGTAGTAATGTCTTTAGACACTTACTTGATGGTGTTGACAAAGGAAATGCTTTAGGTACGTAGACGGAATCAGCGAGTACGGAAATGGTGGGTTACCGGAAGTGCAGCTACCTACCTATTCGATTATCGCGATACCGAGACACAGAGTCTCGCTGTGAGTGGTTGACATTCCTGAAGCGTCGGCTCGGAATAATGTTGTTAGATGTGATTGAAATTGGAGAACATGCTCTGTCATCAATACTCGATGGTACGTTATAGGCTTGATATGAATAGATTACACGAATATATGCGTACCTATTTATCAGTAATTTTTATGGGTTAATCTTGAAATAATGCTTTGGAACGCCTATAGCGTTAACTGGTAAGTTCGTCTTTCACAATTAAAGTTAAATTAACTAAAAATATAATACTAGAAAATAATAGACTCATAATAATTTTATATATATATTAGGGTGGTCTTTAGATGTATGGAAGAAAATTTTTTTAAAGTTATAGACCGTAACTCCATCTAGAAATGTTTGTTTTTGTGTAAAAATACTGTATGCAGAAAATTATGCGTATCGAACAAAGGGAAGGCGTGGCGCACCGCCTCTCAAAGTGGCCCCTAAAAATATAAAAAATGAACAGAAATATATTTTTTTTATGTATTTATATTTTTTAGTATACAATATACCTATAACTTTATTATTATAACTTAATTAAATTTACGGTAACTGCCACAATTTGTAACAAGAATTTGATTATAAAAATTTAATTGGAATCAAATTTCAAAAATTGCTGCGGAAACTAAATTATTTACATATCCTGATAATAGTTTACAAGCATAGATATTTTCTTAAGCCAACGAGTTCTAAATATAGCTTTTTATCCCTTTTTTCGAATACTCTTACGCATTTTTGTTAAGAAAAGTTGGCATCACTGTGGTGCAGCATTTAAGAAAATTAAAAAGGAACTTCCCCTATAAAATGACAATTGATTAAAATTGACAATTAGAAGAGTGTGTTACTTAACAGAAATAGTGTTAAAAATAAAAGCTTGTGTAAAAAGTGTAAAAAAATGACCGCAAACCTAAGACAGAAGTTAGAGACGCTTGGATCAAAATTGACAAAATTAACTTTATGCGTGGTGTTGAAGATCAGAAAGTGAAGGATGCAGTTGGGAGTGTATCCGAGATTATAAAATTTGCATCTCAAAATCTTGAAGTAAAACAACCCCGTGATGATTATAAAGAGCTTCTTCAATTAAGTATAGTTTTTCTCGGTGGTACAATTTCGGAATTTACCTTCAAAAAGTCTGGAGCATTTCATCACGCCCGTTGGATGTCGAAAGCTATTTATTGCCTTAAATTATATTTATTTCGAAACGAATTTAAAATTATACAATTGGAGATAACTAGTATTCGTGACATTTGCATCTTTGTTGTAAGGGTGTATTTAAAAAAATTGGATACAAGTACCAGTTGCAGCAGAAGCCCCTATGCAGGATTTAAGATTGCTAAAAGATTTACATGCTTATAAAATTGTTGATGAGAAGATTAGTCGTGCGTCACTAAGCAAATTAAGTAATCATTTGTGGTATTTAACCCCAGAAACAGCAGCGTTGTCTTTTTATGATCCAAATGCTACGTATGAGTCGAAGAATCATGGTTACCGTACTGATTGCGAATTAAAAAAATTGATCGTAACTCCTCATACTATAAACCAATATTTTAATAAGAACATCGAATATTTTATAAACTAAAAATCACGTAATTTTTTTAAAAGGTTTGGTATTCCAAGGGACTTTTTAACAAAAGATCAAAAGGAATGGGTTATTGAACCTAGTTTTAACGTTGGCCTTAATGTCGTTGGAAATATGAATGTTGTTAATGACTCGGCAGAACGAACAGTTAAGCTAATGGAAGATTTTAATTTAGTGTTATCCAAAGATAAAGAAGAAAAGCAATAGATAGTGCAAATTGTGGCGGATTATCGGAAACTCTACTCTATGAACAAATATTCTCTTTTGAAATAAAATAACATATAAATAACTAAAAACAAAGCATTTTTATTTATCCCTTGTCAGACAGAGATCTTGTAACATTATCAAATCTGTGGCCACAAGGAATAAGTGAATGTTTTATGTTTTTCCTATTTATTAACTCTGTTTTCCAAAAGTAAACCATTCTTCTATCTTTCATTTATTTTCTTATGAAATATGTCACAATATATGTATATGTATATGTGTATATGTATATAAATGTATATGTATATAAATACATAGATTTTACTTTGTATTTTACTTTGTATTCTAGTCCTTAAAAATTTGGCTTTAAATGAAAACCAGTGAAGGTTTAAGACGACATCGTCTCTAGGAAATTTAAAATATGTTAAAATTAAAGTCAAATATATTTTTTAGTATAAAAAAATATATTTTTTACAACCAAGAAAATTTTATTTTTAATATTTTTGAACCAAATTTCAAGAGCGATGCGCCACGTCTTAACCTCGCTCAACCGTAATAATTTTCCGCACAACGTATTTTTATACTATAACGAACATTTTGACGGGGAGTTACGGTCGAAACAACGAAGTTGAAAAATAAGGACCACCCTAATATATATTATATATATATATATATATATATATATATATATATATATATATATATATATATAAATATATACATATATATGAAGGTGTAGATTCTCGGGTTCTTGGCCGCGTGTGAGTTTTGTCCTGAAAAGGACTATTTACTCTACGTTTCAACGAGATCGCACTCGTCATCTTCAGGAGCTAATCGATTTGTCGCTGGTTAGAGCTGGAGATTGTCTCTAACCAGCGACAGACCGATTAGTTCCTGAAGATGACGAGCGCGATCTCGTTGAAACGTAGAGTAACTAGTCCTTTTCAGGACTAAACTCACACGCGGCCAAGAACCCGAGAAACTACACCTTCATCATACGTCCGCGAGAACATCAAGAGTAACATATATATATATATATATATATATATATAAGTAAAAATTTCATTAACGGGTGAGCGGTCTGTCAAGTAAAAATAAAACTCCTTTATTCCACTCTATATTTCATAACGCACTGGTTACTTCATCAGAAGTGTAATTCAGAGTTAAAATTTAGCAAATAACGGCACTAAACATGTTAAAATTCGTCAAATTTAAAACATCAAATAATATGTTAGTTTGTCGTCAACATCTTAAAAACAAATGTAAATAAAAAACATTTTATTTATAGTTGTTTTTAAGAGGTTGACGACAAACTAACAACATATTATTTGATGTTTTAAATTTGACGAATTTTAACATGTCTAGTGGCGATATTTGCTAAATTGTAACTCTGAATTACACTTCTGATGAAGTAACCAATGCGTTATGAAATATAGAGTGGAATAAAGGAGTTTTATATTTACTTGACAGACCGCTCACCTGTCAATGAAATTTTTACTTATACAGTACGGTCGATAATAATTAATAGTCTATATATAGATAATTATTTCGTGACCTTTGTATGTTATGGTAAATTGAATTTGTTGGCGATTTAAGGTCTGGTTTTACTTCAAAATATATATATTTAAAACAACCCTACATGTTTCGGCAAATGATGCCTTTTTCAAGGAATATAAAATATAAATGACAGTATATTAATATGGATAAAATTATTCAAAGATACATTCCAATTGAATAATTATAAATAATGCCCTAGTATTCTAAAATAGATAGACAACAAAAACAGGGAAACACAAGACATGAGTTATTATTATGTATGCGCCCGTGGAGCGTCTTAAGACGTAAAGCTGTCGGCATTCGCCCTCAACGAGAAGGAAAACCACGAAAACCTACTCGGACAGTCAGACAGAAATCAAAACATGGAACTGTCAGCATGATAAGCAAATGTCTAGATATTTAAATAACTTAAGATATATACTTATATAACAGCAACATATATTGTGATGGTAAATTGCAAATCGTTACATAATTAGTTATAGTATATACTGCTTAAATTTTTTATATCATTTCTGTTGTTAATTGAATTTTTTTCCTGTTTAATACTAATCATTTGGATAAAATAATTCAAAGATACATTCCAATTTAATAATAATAAATCATGCCTTGGTATTTTAAAATGGATAAACAACAAAAACAGGGAAACACAAGACATGAGTTATTATTATGTATGCGCCCGTGGGGTGACTTAAGATGCAAAGCTGTCGGCATTCGCCTTAAACGAGAAGGAAAACCACGAAAACCTACTCGGACAACCAGACAGGAATCAAAACACGGAACAGTCAGCATGATAAGCAAATGTATAGATATTTAAAAAACATGAGATTATATAATTATATAAGAGCAACATATATTATGATGATAAATTGCAGATCGTTACATAATTAAGTTAGAGTATATACTTCTTAAATTTTTTATATCACTTCTGTTGTTAATTGAGTTTTTTTCCTGTTTAATACTAATAATTTCTTTAATTTCCCTTTTCATTGTGTGTTGTTCTTTATCAATTATCTGTGTGTTTTCAAAATCACAATGGTGATCGCGTTGTAGTTTGTGTGTAGATAAAGCAGTTTTGTCTGTTTTAGAGTATTTGATTTATTATTATTAAATTGGAATGTATCTATGAATTATTTTATCCATAGCAACTACAAATGTATGACATTAATATACTGTCATTTATATTTTGTATTCCTTGAGAAAGGCATCATCAGCCGAAACATGTACAACTAGTATTGTTTTAAATATATAGTTTTTGAAGGAAAACCAGACCTTAAATCGCCTACAATTTGAATTTACCATAACATACTAAGTCCCAAATTCTACAGTCAATTTTCTGAAAAATGCGAACATTCATATTATAATCTTGCGCGTTTATAGTAGGATTCTGTTTATTTAATCCCTACATAGAATTTTAAATCTATACAAGTAATGGAAAGCTTCTTATTTGCCGAAACCAAATATTTAAAATTATTCATGAAGAGGGGTACTATTATTTAATTCTGTGATAAAAAACAAAGGCACGAATAAAAGCAAAATCATAATAGCTGCCTTGATTTATTTCCGAGCATTATGGTTATTAAGCTCCATTTGCAATTATTATCTTTTTGCAAACGCAGGGAATTCCATATATAAAGTTACAAGTAAACAGATGTGTTTCATAATCTTTGAGATTTGGAAACGGAATGTTGTATCCCGAAAATTTGTAAATCAAAATTATATCTCCAACAATGATCACCCTTAATTCCAGCTAAGCTCCGCACTAGCGGGTTCTACATACAATCCTACGTAATGATGCGGAGAGAAGGTACCGAAACATATGCGGAACACAGAGCGAAATACAAACGTAGAAAATTATGAACCGTGCCGGTTTACCTAAAGACCGACAGAATGACATAGTAGAAGATCCGAAATAGGGAACAAACGTAATGGAAAATCATTAGGGCGAAACAAAACGCGGATCTTATCCTACGCAATACAGATTTCTATGAACGTGTTCCAGTCGTGTTATCGAAATCTTAGTAGTGTATTTGGGCACAATTAATTTGTTTCCTTATTCCAGCTTGATATCATTGATATAAAAATAACACTTTCGAAAAGGACGCATATACGAGGGCCGTTTGACAGGAGTGTGAATTTTCAAAGGTTGGCAATACTTGCGCTGATGATGTTGACTTCCGCCATTTTTCTGATGTCTACAGTCGAAATTTCAAATGCGACAGATAGGCTGTGTTTTATACTCATTTAAATAAAACTGTTTTCGTTGTGTAAATATGGAGAAAAAATATTTAATTAAACATTATTTCAGCTTTTGGGTAGAACTCTTGAGGCTGATATTGCCACGGCCTATCAAAATTTTATTAACAGTATTCAGGGTGACTCTAAATCTTTTTGGAGATTTGTAAGATCCAAACGTGGTAGCTCCAGAATGCTTTCTCTGGTGTACTCTTGACAGGTGCTGGGAGTGGTGACGTTCAAGACCTGCATACAAATTAGCCTTCACCCTGTATTTGGAGAGCTATATACGATGATATACTGAAACAACTAAAAAAATCTTTCGGGCATGATAGTATTCCCAGCTTCCTTCTTCGTGATTATGCATGCATATTTGCTGAACCTCTTTGAAAGATATTTAATTTATCTCTGCAAATATCTGTTTTTCCTGTTTCCTTGCAAGTCGCTGTGCACGAAAAAGGAGATTGATGTTAATAATTATAGGCGCACAATTCTATCTAATTGCAAAGGTGTATGAAGGTATATTATATGAACATATTTACACTAACATCAAATCATTCCTGCCGCCGAATCAACATATTTTTATGTCTAAGAGGTCCACCACTTCGCATCTCGCCATTTTATCTCAGGCTTTATTTGAAACACTTGACAGTGGAGAGCAGATGGATGTTATTTATACTGACTTCTCTCGTGCTTTTGATACCATTGACCATGCTGCTCATGGGAAAAATGAGTTTATTTGGATTCAGCAACTCACTATTAATGCTTCTTACTTCTAACCTTACTGATAGCAGGGATTTTGTATACTATAACAGCTACAAATCTAGGACGTATCTTTCTATATCTGTGCCTCAAGGTTCCAATCTTGGACTCCTACTATTTAACATCTTTGTTAATGATTTAATAACCTCCATTAATTGTTATATTTTTCTTCTTTTTAATTTATGTAATGTTTTTATTTTTTCCCTATTCTTTTGTATTACTGTAGTTTTGCTCGTCTTTCTGAATTATACTTTGACAATTTTTTCATATATCTACTATATTTATTTTTAGTTTATATTGTCTGTATTGGGGTTATCTGTTCGACAATCTCAATAAATATTATTATTATCATTGTTATTATTTTTTTATGTGTAATTAAAGAAGCCCAGAAAAAGTTACGTAAATATTATTGTGTTCTCCGTCCTATGGAAAGATTTGTAAGTGGTCTTCTACGTTTAAAAGTGGACATATGCGTGCGGACGGTGTAAAACGATACGGGCCGTCATTTATGCAACATTTTGAATGAACATTTAAATATGACAAATCTTTCCGCTAGATGGATGCCGCGTTTACTTAATACTGATCAAGTATGCGCTCGCATCCAAATATTAGGAGAATGTTTGGGTATCTTCAAACATAATCTAAAGGAATTCTTCCGTTGATACGTCACAGTAGATCAAACATGGATACATCATTATATCCCTGTTCGCGGACCTCTTCCGCGGGTGTTGAGCTACCCACCTGGCGCGTCCTTAGGTGGTGAATAATGGGATGGTCAGGTCTTTCTTTGGGGACCTGACTAGTGGCAGTCATAAGTGGGATGGATATGCCTAAAAACCTTCTAATACTTAGCGAAAGCTGTCACCGCGGACCAGCTCTCCCAAGCTACGGTATAAAGCAACGGCTACGTGCTTAGAGCTGAATGGCCACTGGAGTGGTGATCTAAGACGTCCCCCGGGGGCACTAGACGGCACGCCCTTGTATTTACGCCTTGTGCCCATAATAGAAGCTCTGCGGGTATTGACTTCATAATTCTTCCATACTCGTAGGAATTATATGAACCGAAACAAAAAACAAAAACTCGAAAAGGTGGAGTCTGAAGAGAATCCAAAACCTAAGGAGTCTGTAGAGACCCCCTTGGCAATGGAGACTGATGAGACGCCAAAAAACAAAACTGAAACGCAACGGACTGAAACTGAGAACATTGCGGAAACAGAGGATGCACCCGAGGAGGGAAAACATCTTTCCAAGACACAAAGAAGGAAATTAAAGAAGATGAGCAAACAGGTGGTGATACGAGCAAAATAAGGCTCCACCTTTCTCAAAAAAAACCTCAGGGAGAACCTAAACAAACAGGCGCCGTTAAGCGCAACTTGTCGGCTAGGGGCACTCCTGAGGATAAAGTAACTAAGCGCACGAAGTTTTCTGCTTCGCGTGTGAGTTACAAAGCAGCTTTAAAAGGTATTCAGACTGTAATAGTCCCTAAGGACTACCCGGTCAGCTTAGTGACTGAGAGAAACGTAAGAGCTACAGAAGAGGCCCTGATAATGGTCAAAGATAGGACACAAAAGGCGCCGAGGTTTGAAGCCTCCCGTCTTATGGAAACATCTGTGCAGATGAGGACTCGTACAACACTACGGGAGATGACTTGGAGAAAGAAACTAAACTCATAAAGTGCGAAGAGCTGCCAAAACAGCAACGAGTTTTAGCGTTCTGACACTATCTGACAGTGGGCTTGAAAAGACTCGAGAGGCAAAATCCAGGGCTTAAGGTGGATCGGAGGATTGTCCTCAGTTCAAGGTTGACAAGGAGTCTGAGGAAACGTTGGTGAGGACTGACTGGAGACCTCACTATCGTTTTCAGAGGGCTAGCTTTTGTAACCCTCGAAAGAAAGAAAGACCAGAAACCGGTGATGCAGGATGAGGGCACCTTAGTAGAACCTCAGGCATCAACCTCTGTGGGTTAAAATGTTGAAGATTCTCCAAATAAATCTTCAACATAAGAAAACAGCCAGAGCGGCACTTTGTCAAAGGACGCTGGCTGAAGATATCGATACCCTCCTCATCCAAGAGTCATGGATAAGTAGAGGTAAGGCGGAAGGACTGCAGATTAGGGGAAGGGAACTCTTGGTTGGTGCCCCAGACACTAAAATTAGAACTTATATCTGTTTAAGAGCCGACATGGACTTGGTGCCTATCATGGAGCTATATGCAGCGGGGACATTACGGCAGTCAGGATCCGACTGAGTGTCGATGGGGGGATATTGGAGACGACAATTGCGTCTCTATACCTACACCTTGACTCTTTAGAGCTACCAGGGCCTGATCTTGAGGCCTTTGTTGCATATACCAGTAAGTCCAATCTAGAATTCATTATCGGCGCAGATACCAATGCCCATCACAAGGCATCATCGGCAGCAAGGATAATAATTATCGGGGTAAGCCTTTCTCTAGATATCTCTTTGGTACTGAACTTGATTGTCTAAAGCAAGTTGATAAACCGACATTTAAAACATGAAGGGGGAATCACTCATAGATGTAACCTTATATATGTTGGCAATAAGGAATATTGTAAGGTGGTGGCATGTATACGACGAGCCGTCGCTCTTTAATTATGCGTATATTCGCTATGAATTATGTATAGATTTAACGGAACCCAGACTAAACATGGATGCCAAGGGAACAGAAAGGGGCTCTTACAAGAAAGACCTGTTAGCTGCAAACCGGAACATTCCTGTCAGAATAGGGAATATGGAAGAGCTGGAGTTGGCTTCTGTATGGTTGTAACGGACCGAGGGCTCGAAAGCAGCCTACACCACAAGGAAATTGCGCTTGCAATCGTCTTAAACATAGGCACAGCTTTCCAAAACACCTCGACGTGTTCCATTATTCGATATTTAAGAGATTAAACAATAAAGAGCACCACATGCAGGTAAACCGTGCCGGTTTACCTAAAGACCGACAGAATGACATAGTAGAAGATCCGAAATAGGGAACAAACGTAATGGAAAATCATTAGGGCGAAACAAAACGCGGATCTTATCCTACGCAATACAGATTTCTATGAACGTGTTCCAGTCGTGTTATCGAAATCTTAGTAGTGTATTTGGGCACAATTAATTTGTTTCCTTATTCCAGCTTGATATCATTGATATAAAAATAACACTTTCGAAAAGGACGCATATACGAGGGCCGTTTGACAGGAGTGTGAATTTTCAAAGGTTGGCAATACTTGCGCTGATGATGTTGACTTCCGCCATTTTTCTGATGTCTACAGTCGAAATTTCAAATGCGACAGATAGGCTGTGTTTTATACTCATTTAAATAAAACTGTTTTCGTTGTGTAAATATGGAGAAAAAATATTTAATTAAACATTATTTCAGCTTTTGGGTAGAACTCTTGAGGCTGATATTGCCACGGCCTATCAAAATTTTATTAACAGTATTCAGGGTGACTCTAAATCTTTTTGGAGATTTGTAAGATCCAAACGTGGTAGCTCCAGAATGCTTTCTCTGGTGTACTCTTGACAGGTGCTGGGAGTGGTGACGTTCAAGACCTGCATACAAATTAGCCTTCACCCTGTATTTGGAGAGCTATATACGATGATATACTGAAACAACTAAAAAAATCTTTCGGGCATGATAGTATTCCCAGCTTCCTTCTTCGTGATTATGCATGCATATTTGCTGAACCTCTTTGAAAGATATTTAATTTATCTCTGCAAATATCTGTTTTTCCTGTTTCCTTGCAAGTCGCTGTGCACGAAAAAGGAGATTGATGTTAATAATTATAGGCGCACAATTCTATCTAATTGCAAAGGTGTATGAAGGTATATTATATGAACATATTTACACTAACATCAAATCATTCCTGCCGCCGAATCAACATATTTTTATGTCTAAGAGGTCCACCACTTCGCATCTCGCCATTTTATCTCAGGCTTTATTTGAAACACTTGACAGTGGAGAGCAGATGGATGTTATTTATACTGACTTCTCTCGTGCTTTTGATACCATTGACCATGCTGCTCATGGGAAAAATGAGTTTATTTGGATTCAGCAACTCACTATTAATGCTTCTTACTTCTAACCTTACTGATAGCAGGGATTTTGTATACTATAACAGCTACAAATCTAGGACGTATCTTTCTATATCTGTGCCTCAAGGTTCCAATCTTGGACTCCTACTATTTAACATCTTTGTTAATGATTTAATAACCTCCATTAATTGTTATATTTTTCTTCTTTTTAATTTATGTAATGTTTTTATTTTTTCCCTATTCTTTTGTATTACTGTAGTTTTGCTCGTCTTTCTGAATTATACTTTGACAATTTTTTCATATATCTACTATATTTATTTTTAGTTTATATTGTCTGTATTGGGGTTATCTGTTCGACAATCTCAATAAATATTATTATTATCATTGTTATTATTTTTTTATGTGTAATTAAAGAAGCCCAGAAAAAGTTACGTAAATATTATTGTGTTCTCCGTCCTATGGAAAGATTTGTAAGTGGTCTTCTACGTTTAAAAGTGGACATATGCGTGCGGACGGTGTAAAACGATACGGGCCGTCATTTATGCAACATTTTGAATGAACATTTAAATATGACAAATCTTTCCGCTAGATGGATGCCGCGTTTACTTAATACTGATCAAGTATGCGCTCGCATCCAAATATTAGGAGAATGTTTGGGTATCTTCAAACATAATCTAAAGGAATTCTTCCGTTGATACGTCACAGTAGATCAAACATGGATACATCATTATATCCCTGTTCGCGGACCTCTTCCGCGGGTGTTGAGCTACCCACCTGGCGCGTCCTTAGGTGGTGAATAATGGGATGGTCAGGTCTTTCTTTGGGGACCTGACTAGTGGCAGTCATAAGTGGGATGGATATGCCTAAAAACCTTCTAATACTTAGCGAAAGCTGTCACCGCGGACCAGCTCTCCCAAGCTACGGTATAAAGCAACGGCTACGTGCTTAGAGCTGAATGGCCACTGGAGTGGTGATCTAAGACGTCCCCCGGGGGCACTAGACGGCACGCCCTTGTATTTACGCCTTGTGCCCATAATAGAAGCTCTGCGGGTATTGACTTCATAATTCTTCCATACTCGTAGGAATTATATGAACCGAAACAAAAAACAAAAACTCGAAAAGGTGGAGTCTGAAGAGAATCCAAAACCTAAGGAGTCTGTAGAGACCCCCTTGGCAATGGAGACTGATGAGACGCCAAAAAACAAAACTGAAACGCAACGGACTGAAACTGAGAACATTGCGGAAACAGAGGATGCACCCGAGGAGGGAAAACATCTTTCCAAGACACAAAGAAGGAAATTAAAGAAGATGAGCAAACAGGTGGTGATACGAGCAAAATAAGGCTCCACCTTTCTCAAAAAAAACCTCAGGGAGAACCTAAACAAACAGGCGCCGTTAAGCGCAACTTGTCGGCTAGGGGCACTCCTGAGGATAAAGTAACTAAGCGCACGAAGTTTTCTGCTTCGCGTGTGAGTTACAAAGCAGCTTTAAAAGGTATTCAGACTGTAATAGTCCCTAAGGACTACCCGGTCAGCTTAGTGACTGAGAGAAACGTAAGAGCTACAGAAGAGGCCCTGATAATGGTCAAAGATAGGACACAAAAGGCGCCGAGGTTTGAAGCCTCCCGTCTTATGGAAACATCTGTGCAGATGAGGACTCGTACAACACTACGGGAGATGACTTGGAGAAAGAAACTAAACTCATAAAGTGCGAAGAGCTGCCAAAACAGCAACGAGTTTTAGCGTTCTGACACTATCTGACAGTGGGCTTGAAAAGACTCGAGAGGCAAAATCCAGGGCTTAAGGTGGATCGGAGGATTGTCCTCAGTTCAAGGTTGACAAGGAGTCTGAGGAAACGTTGGTGAGGACTGACTGGAGACCTCACTATCGTTTTCAGAGGGCTAGCTTTTGTAACCCTCGAAAGAAAGAAAGACCAGAAACCGGTGATGCAGGATGAGGGCACCTTAGTAGAACCTCAGGCATCAACCTCTGTGGGTTAAAATGTTGAAGATTCTCCAAATAAATCTTCAACATAAGAAAACAGCCAGAGCGGCACTTTGTCAAAGGACGCTGGCTGAAGATATCGATACCCTCCTCATCCAAGAGTCATGGATAAGTAGAGGTAAGGCGGAAGGACTGCAGATTAGGGGAAGGGAACTCTTGGTTGGTGCCCCAGACACTAAAATTAGAACTTATATCTGTTTAAGAGCCGACATGGACTTGGTGCCTATCATGGAGCTATATGCAGCGGGGACATTACGGCAGTCAGGATCCGACTGAGTGTCGATGGGGGGATATTGGAGACGACAATTGCGTCTCTATACCTACACCTTGACTCTTTAGAGCTACCAGGGCCTGATCTTGAGGCCTTTGTTGCATATACCAGTAAGTCCAATCTAGAATTCATTATCGGCGCAGATACCAATGCCCATCACAAGGCATCATCGGCAGCAAGGATAATAATTATCGGGGTAAGCCTTTCTCTAGATATCTCTTTGGTACTGAACTTGATTGTCTAAAGCAAGTTGATAAACCGACATTTAAAACATGAAGGGGGAATCACTCATAGATGTAACCTTATATATGTTGGCAATAAGGAATATTGTAAGGTGGTGGCATGTATACGACGAGCCGTCGCTCTTTAATTATGCGTATATTCGCTATGAATTATGTATAGATTTAACGGAACCCAGACTAAACATGGATGCCAAGGGAACAGAAAGGGGCTCTTACAAGAAAGACCTGTTAGCTGCAAACCGGAACATTCCTGTCAGAATAGGGAATATGGAAGAGCTGGAGTTGGCTTCTGTATGGTTGTAACGGACCGAGGGCTCGAAAGCAGCCTACACCACAAGGAAATTGCGCTTGCAATCGTCTTAAACATAGGCACAGCTTTCCAAAACACCTCGACGTGTTCCATTATTCGATATTTAAGAGATTAAACAATAAAGAGCACCACATGCAATTGGGTTCATAGCATGCTGTGTAGCAGAGTAGTTAGAAGTTAGTTCATGTTCAAATGTAAAACAAAACGATCTCCATGAGGACAACAAAAGGGTGTCCTCAAGGAGACGTATTGTCGCCGCTACTATGGAGTCTAGTAGTAGATAATCTCATCAGGACACTAATTGACCAGGGAATATGGACCCAGGAGTTCGCCAATGACATTGTCATTGTGTCCCAGGGGAAATTCCCAGGGACAGTGGCGAGCATCATGCGAAATGCTTTGCGAATTGTAGAAAGATGGTGCCTTAAGGAGGGATTAACTGGTAATCCTAAAAAAAACAAGTTGGTAGCCTTTACTAATATGAGAAAACTAAATCATCTGGGCAGCGTAAGGCTGTTTGGACAAGAGTTAGAATTAATCAATGAAGTGAAGTATATAAGCATAACACTTGATGTCAAACTGAATTGGAGCAGACACTTAGTCAAAGTGGCAGACAGGGCGACGCAGCTCTTCTGGAGATGCAGAAGAGCTGTTGACAAGACCTGGGGCTAAAACCAAATGTGGTACACTGGCCGTACACAGCAGTAGTAAGACCAACGATTACCTATGGGGCAGTTGTCTGGCGGAGGAGGACGGAGCGGACATCGTAGGTGGGGCTCCTCACGACTCTCCAGGGCGACATGCTCTGTTGGGAATCACGGGAGCTATGAACAGCACGGGAACCGCCTCCATGGAGGCCATTGTGGGTCGCCCTCTGCTTGAACTATTTGTAAAGGCGGAGGCAATGGCCGCGATCCTGAGGCTGAAGGCCAATGACGTATGGTCCTAATATGGTTGTACATGACCATACAGGTATCACATCATCTATACTGAAAGGGCGGATATTTCAAATGTTGTCGGACAGTTTGACACCTGAGATTATGTTTATAGCTAAGCTGAACATATTTATACCGACCAGGAAACAGGCAAAAAGTCGCTCGAGCGATTTTGGTGCCGGCACCTGGTACACTGATGGATCACAATCAAGTCAGGAGGCAGGTACAGGCATATGCGGAATGTGCCCTAGAAGGAAGATATCGATATATCTTGGGAAATATACCTCGGTTTTCAAGGCTGAATTGTTTGCAGTCGCAGCCTGTGCCAAGGAAATTCGGTAAGCCAGGGTGCGCAAACAAAAATATCAACATAATGACTGATAATCAGGCGGATATTAAAGTCATTATGAATCCATCTACCAGGTAAGCTGGTGAAATATTGTAAACAGGTCCTCAATAAACTGGCACAAGGCAATACAGTGTCGCTGACATGGGTGCCAGGACATGAGGGAATTAAAGGCAATGAGCCGACGAACTAGCCAAAGAAGGTACTAATAGGAATTTCATAGGACCAGAACGTGTATGTGGATTCGCTAAGGATTTCGCTAAAAGGAAGATCTGGTTATGGCTAGAAAGAGAACATAACAAGAAATGGAGGTTAACGAAAGGACAACTCCATATCAAAACATTACTAAATGAGCTGGACGGAAGGTTTTCAGCCAACCTAATTCGTAGTAACAAAAAAGAAATTAAAATAATTACCGGCTTAATAACCGGCCATTATCCCTTAATGAAACATCTGTACAGCATGGTTAGCGAGCCCCGGTGTAGATATGCAAAACAGGAGGAAACTAGCTTTCATGTAATACGCACGTGTGACGAACTGATGGAACTCAAAGAGAATTATTTCGGGGGAGAGCTAATGGATCCTATGAGTGTACTTAAACTTCCCCTGAGGAGGATAGTGGCTTTTATCGAGGACACAAGACTAACAGAGTGGAACTGAGAGATCTATTGGGGATAGTATAAAGAGCATTGTGCTCAAGTGCTTGGACGTGCTGACGTCCAACCGAAAACAGAATAAGAAGAAGAACATCGTTATACTGCACAAAGAAAATTCAGTCGAAACAATGGATTTCTCCCAGGAAACATGCTCCCAAGAAAGCTAAAAACGACCGCTAGGGTCATGGTCACAGTTTTTCTTTTAATTCTGCCTGGTAATGGTGTACCAATGTTATGCTTTATGTTGGCTCGTAGACCAAATGTTTCCAATGACTCCGGTCTCTGGCGGCCCAATTGATCGAGGAAAAAAGCACAGACATTATATGGAAAAACCCACGACCTGCCTCCAAGAGATATTGTCGCCCAATAGGATTTCAATGGATGTATGAAACTGCGTATATTTCAGCGCAGGAAGAGGCGGCTGTGAAAAGTGAAATAGAAAATCTGAACCCATATGACTGTCCGGTAGCGCAAATAAATTTTAAATTGTGCTTAAAAATAGTAGATAGAAAAGTGTGCAGTGCACTGATAAACACTTACAGAATGACTTGCTATGTTTGTGCAGTAAAAATTTCATCACTTGTAGAGGTAAGTGGGGTAATTGTAGACTGGGGTAATTGGAGACATATCAAATAAATATCTGGTTAATGAAAAGATTTGAGATAAGGATTGGTAGATATTGATTATACATTAAAGAACTAATTCAGATTTTAGTTTCCGAGTCCCACACATTTTTGACGCAGTTTGGTTGTCATATGGAGAATTGGCGAAATATCGTTTTGTCGACAGTTTTTGCACATTTTACTTAGATTTCTTTTGTAGCGCTTGTGTCTTTAGGTGACAATTTTTTTTCTGTTTGAAAATTTGTAATATTTAACGCTCTATTAAATTGGTTTTTTATCCTGACCTTACTTTGAATAGAAAAAAAATAGGTTGTCTAGACATGCCCCAACTGCTTCAGTTACCTTATTTATCCGGCATTGGGCTTACAGATGCATCATGAAGCGACACATAAATACGGTAGTGGTCCTAGTAAAGGCGCTAAATCTAATACTGCCACATATATACGGCAATGGTCTACATAAAATCATACAACTCTTACAACCCTGGTCGTATATATACGGCAGTGGTCCTGAGGAACCGTTCATACTTTGAGTAATATATACGGCTATGGTACAGAAAGGGTTAAACTTTTTATTTTTTTCGATGTGCATCAGTATTTTTTCTACCTGAAGTCCATATTACAGGTTTATGCAATTTACTAATAGGTATAGAGAATTTTTTCTTTTCTTTGATGGAATTATGCGTCCGTTTTCTCAGAATATTTTTAATTTTCTTTTCAAGTGCAGCATTTTATTTAGTTACGTTAGCATAATTTTATTTTTTTTTCACTTGTTTATATTTTCCTTGATGTAGCGTTTGTACATCACCGGAATTTAATTATGTATGCAATCATAGGTTTGTGTTATTTATAAATACACAGATTTTTATTTAGTTTTGGTGGAATTATACGTTTGTTTTCTCTGAATATTTTTATTTTGTTTTTATTGTAGAGCATTTGTGCATTTTTATCATTATTATCAGCGGTGCAAGACCTCTCATCTTTGAAATACGTTGCGTAAACACATACGCAATACGTATACTGCACCCGCTACTGACGTATAATTGCTTATCCAATCATACGTACGTGTATGCCACACCTACATCTGACCTATCCTAATGCTGACCTATGCTTATCGAATCAAATTCTTTAATAAACATATCGGAGAAGTAAACCGGCGGAGCACGTCTTGCGCAGCAGTGTCGTTTTCTGACCTAGTTTGGACACGGTATAATTAAATGCAAATCGGGGATTCGATGAATGTATCTATATCCTAATCAGACTTCCGGTTTAGCTGGAAACGATGTTAACTTTTTTATTTTAAACGAAGGACCCTGTATATTTTTACGAATTTCAATCGCTCTGCTCTGAAAGTTCAGCAATAGTAAGGTTTGGCACGCTTTTCTTTAACGACGGCAAAGATATTTAATTAAAGTTAATATTTTAAAATCATGTTTATGTTTAGTTAGCCATGGAACTAAAATTCAGTACTTGCCTTAAACTAACAGAGTTAGCTTTGTAGATGTGCAAATATTAATAGTGGCTCAATTAACTGAAAGAGAACGTATTGAAATTCTGATGATGATTGGTTTTAGTGACCGTGTCAGCACTCATGAAGAAGTATGCGATTTATTTAATAATTTGCATCAAGATCGGCATCCAATAACACGAACTGTTGTTGGTAAAACTTTGAGAAAGTATAGCTTTACCGGAAATTTACCGACAAGCGGATCACCAAAAGTCGCATCTTTGCTAAAATACTGCTAGCGCATTAGAAGAATTACCACACATTTCTACTTCATCCCTCACACTAAATTATGATATAAGTTGCCGATCAGTAGCTACAATATTGAACCACGAAAAATATCATCCGTATACATCACATTTAGTGCAAGAATTATTAGACGGAGATTATGATCGTAGAATTGAATTTTGCGAAAGAGTGGTGCAGATTTGCAAAAATGGCCAATATTTTACATACAATTTCATGCTTTCCGAGGAGGCCACGTTTTGTTTGAATGGTACCATTAATCGCCATAGTTGTCGATATTGGTCAATAGATAATCCTCATTGAATGCTAGAAATGCACAGAAATTAAACGTTTGGGCTGGCATTTTCAGGAACCGTATTATTGGTCCTTTTTTAATTGATGGTTCACTAACTGGACAAAGATATTTAAATCTTATACGTGATCAGGTTGTTCCTATTATTGAGAGAGATGAGGAATTATCTGTAAGTGTTTGGTCCCAACAAGATGAAACACTCCCTCACAATGCGTTTAATGTTAGAGGTTTTTTAAACGAATCATTCCCAAATCGATGCATTGGTTGAAGAGGATTAATTGAATGGCCGGTAGGGTCTCCAGATTTAAATCCCCTAGCATTTTACCTAGACGAGCGCATAATTTGAACGAATTACGGCAGAGAATAATTGAAGAAGTGCAATAAATTCGTGAGAAAGCTTTAAAATTTGTCACTCAAGAATTTGTTCACAGACAAACGACAAACCGGAGATCTGATTCCGATATAAATCCAGAGTGGTTGGTTTTTCATTGTACACACAATATTTTCGTTTATAGTGTCATATTTAAAACAAATTTCTTATTCAATATTGAATACAGTATAATTTTCTTGCGTTGGGCAATGAATAACGCAACTATAATAACAAAAAGAAACACATAAGTAGGATATATCGTCTGGAAGCGTGGTAAGTTAACGACACGGCTGCATAAGACGCGTCCCCGACAACTTTACTGATATGTTTTTGCAATGTATAGTGTAACATTTGATTGTATAAGCAATAGGGATAGGTTAGAAGTAGGTGTGGTATACACATATGTATTGCCTATCCACTCGTATTACTATCGTATCCATCGTCGACGTATCTGATCAAACTTGGCACAGACACGCCTGGCGCCTGGTATGGTACCTCTGTTATTTCTTATCTAGTATACTGGTGGGATATCGTTCACGTCTCCGCTGTTAACTCACCACGTTTACATACGGTATGTTATTGGTTAAAGAACATTATAAAAACAATAACACGATAAAGTAAAAATACTATTGAAGAAATTGTTTAAAATGTCCACCATTTTCGTTTCGATAAAGTGTAATAGACCTTATTTTTGATAAATCTGCAGACATAAAATCTAATATTGAAAGGCCAGGCGATCTCGGAGGCCATAAATGTGGTCCTTTATTCCCAATCCACTTATTTTCAAATTCTAATTGTAGAAAATTTGTTACTAATTGCGCGTTGGAATTGCGTGTCATGTTGGAACCATATTTGTCTCCGGATAGGTTTAGGCAGATGGTCTAAATATTCTTGAAATTCAGTTTCAAAAAAATTTTTGATTAAGTGTGCCGTTATAAAAATAGGGTCCCTATAACTGATCCCTGTCACACCTATCCAGATATTTGTAAAAAGACGTATTGGACGAGTTTGCTGGATTTTACTAGGATTCACGTCATCGCAAAGGTGATTATTCTGTTTATTAAATACACCATTCCTATGAAAATTTACTTCATTCGTCAATAAAATGCTAAACTGTGTCCCATCGTCAACTGGTATACGAACTGACATTTAAATAATATTTTGTTTTTTACTCGGTCACATTTCCAAAGCAAACTTTTTCTTTTTTTATTTTTGTTATTATTGCATTATTCATTGCCCAACGAAAAAATATATATATTGGGTAAACCACCCAGTTATTGGACACGTGGCAGTAATTGGACAGTTCGTTTTGAATAAATGAGAATAATATTCCTATTTATATTAGTTCATCCCTGGCTTCATAGATAACACTATGTATGTATATTCGACCTGTTCGTTGTGTACTGCGACCCCATGTTATCTCTGTTTTGGCGGGATATTTTGTTATTCTTTACGTGTAAAAGGAGAGAGTTTTTCTTGTAGTTTTGTTAAGAAACTTCATGTCAAGTTGTGGAAATTTGAAGATAGTGAAGGTAGTAGGTATCTAGAATCCAAATCTTGTGGTACATAAAGTCATCAATAATGTAAGTTTTAGAAGTTTATCGGCAAAAATAAACATTAAGTAGGTTAGAATTTAAAGGTGTCTAGAAACGGAAATGAATAATGTAACTATTTCAGTTATTGGACGTCTGTCCAATTACTACTCAAATCACATTATCTTATTTTATGCAAGAAATTCAAGGTTTTTTTAATACATTTTTTAATATTAATTTTGCTGTACTATTCACTTTCTAACTGATAGGTGACAGGTGTCAATAACGGGTCTGAAACTGTCCAATAGCTACACTCTCTATATTTATAAGATAATGCAAAAGGAAACCACATACAATGCTAGCTCTATGGAGGCTGCAATAAGTGATGTTAAGAGCAGCGAAATGAGATAGAGTCAATTTCGACAACTAAACCTAACAACTTAAAATATGTTTACGTGATTTCGAACTTCATTGTTAGACTAACAGACAATATAACATCATTTCTCTGCATCATATGTAACTTTACCCATTTTGGACGAAAATTTTAACTTTGCAAATTTACCTGATACTGTGAACTTTTTATCAATGAGTCAAACCACTAACAATATAAACCTGTGACAAACGTCAGATGTACGTATAACTAACAATAGCGATACTACGCACCAAACTTCTAGTTTACTAAATAAATATATTGACGATTTAATTGAATCGGCCGATACTTGCTGGAAATCCATTATATGTAAATGGGATTTAAGTAAAACACTTATACTAATTTCCAGTATATATTACACTTTATTATATATTATTATTAAATGTAGAAGTGCATACAGAATTGTAAAAGTTTATTTAATGATAAGGAGGAAGGTAAACTTATCAATATGAATCCACAAGCTCCAAAATTATATTCATTAATCAAACTTCATAAAAAAGATAATCCTATCAGACCAGTCGTGTCGTTTGTCACAGCTCCTTCATATAAATTATCCAAAAAAATCTTAGAACATATTAGAGAAAATACTAAATTTTCAGCGAAATTTACAATTAAAAATTCATTAGAGCTAGTTAACAAAATAAAAGATATTAAACTTCCAGATAATGCCAAGCTAATATCATTCGACATTACTAATTTATTCCCTAGTATCCCGATAAAAGACACCATTAATTTGGTGGAGAATTTGTTAACAATTCAAAATGTTAATATAGTTAAAAAATTAGATATCATAAATTCTCTTAAAACTATCTGTTTAGATCAAAACTATTTTGAATTTGACAGTAAGATATATTCATGTAATGATGGCCTAATAATGGGCAATCCATTGAGTCCGCTATTATCAGAGATTTTTATGGATAATTTAGAAAGTCAAATTAAAGAACATCCCAATTTTAAATATTTTATATACTGGCACAGATATGTAGATGACGTATTAGCTTGTTTCAGAGGCACAGATAGACAATTAAACCAATTTTTTGAACACTTAAATAATCTACACCAAAACATTAAGTTCACCCTAGAAAAAGAATCAGATCAAAGTATAAACTTCTTGGACCTTACAATTTCTAGACAAAATAATAAACATGTCTTTTCAATATATCACAAACCCTCACACACAGATGTTATCATTCACAATAGTTCCTGTCACCCAGTAAGTCAAAAACTAGCATCATTCCATTGTATGATACACAGATTAATATCAGTACCTTTAAATAATGAAAACTTCTTTAAAGAATTAAATATCATTAAACAAATAGCGCAAAATAATGGATATAACCCAAATATAGTAGATACAATTTTAAGAAAAAAGAAATATAGGAAAGCAATAGAAAATGTGTACCCAATAATAAAAGATAAACCAAGCAATTATAAATTATTAACATACATAGGACCGATAAGTGAAAAAATAGGAAAAATTTTACGAAAAACAGATATAAATGTAGCTTATAAAACTAATAATTCTTTAGGGAAATTCATAAAAAATAATAAATCCAAGACAAGCAAAAGTAATAAATCCGGAGTATACAAACTAACATGTAAAGAGTGCCCTAAAACATACATAGGCCAAACTGGTAGGAGCTTTGAGAAAAGAATACAGGAACATTTTAAAAGTTTTATTAACAAAAAGACAGATTCCAATTATGCAATTCATTTGTTGGAAAATAATCATAGTTTCAATAAAGATTTCGAAATTTTACAGTCACAACAAAAAGGATTAAAGTTAAATTTTCTGGAATCCTTAGAAATAAATAAACTTAAATATGCAGATATATTGTTAAATGACCAATTAGACCTTAATAATTCCCCACTTTTAAACTGGTTTCATTAAATATTAAAATAACAATAATTTTAGACGATATATCGGTAAGAGACGATTCTAATGTAGACAAGTGCAACCCATTGAAATAGTTTAGAAAAAAAGCCATACATTTGTGAAGAGCGTATTCAGTAGTAATATAAGATCCGAAGAAGCTACATCGTAACGAAACATGTCATCCATTTATTAATATATAATAAAGTGTAATATATACTTATATTAGTATAAGTGTTTTACTTAAATCCCATTTACATATTGACGATTATCTCAAAATACCAGATAAGCCCCAGCGAAAAAATAAGCGTCAATCTGAGCGCGTTTCATTTGCTATAACATCGCGACTTTATCAAGAACGTTTTGAAACAAAAAAGACTATTAAGTTAGAAAAGGAGAGTAAGAAATTAGAAAGAAAACGGCCAAGAGAAGAAAAAGTTGCAGTTAAAGCAAACTCCAGAAATAAAAAAGTCTATAAATCAAAAGAAATGAAAAAAGGTCTCATCTGTTTTATTTGTAAAAAGTGCCTAACTAAGAGTCAATACAAAACATGTAACACATTCAAAAATAATTTTCGTCAATCCTGCATTCCCAAGAAACACAAAAAGCATATTCCCGACAGCGACGATATGGATCTCTTTATGTATCATAATTGTTATAAATGGAAATGATGAAGTAACTGCCAGGGAAGAAAATTGTGGAGAATCTAAAAATGAGGACGATTGCTTTAGAAGAGATTAAAGGAACCAAAATGAGGATAATAATGCGAACTTAGCGAACTATGATTTAAATGACAATTAACAAGAAGAAAGGCAGGAAATTGATGAAGGTAATGATAAGAAAGCATACCATGATTCAGCAAATGAGAACCAAGGAAAAAGATTAGAAATTGATGACAAGGAAGAAGAAGAAGAAAAAGAAATATATGAATTATACAATATGTATAAGAATGCTTACACCAGTTTGTACTTATAACTAAAAAATAAAAATAATAAATTACTACATGTTCAATATCTAGATTGATTCTGTCCACATATTAGACAAATTGTCCAATAACGAAAATTGTGAACAGTGTAATGCAAAGACAATAAAATGCCATTTAAAATTTTTATAAACACTCATATTCGTGAGTCAATAAATAAAGTTTCAACACGCACTTGAATCTATCAAAAACTGTTCAATAACAGGGTGGTTTAGCCTATATATTGTATTCAGAATTGAATAAGCTAGATAAATATCCAATAATATATGGGATATTCAACAACAATAAAAAATTCATTGCATCATCTTTTGTTTTTTAAGTGATAGCACTCTATTTCACAGGATAGGAAAGAGGCCCAAAAATAGTATCAGATACGTTTTGGTTTCTTTAAAATATGATACTCTCAATGAAAATATCGAGTGTACAACAAAGAACCAACCACTCTGTATACTTATATATTAATCGATTTGGATGTAGTTAATTGCAGAAAGTCGTATTAAAATATAAGTAGACATATTAGATATATTCGAATGGATCCATACATTTGCCTAACCCTGTATATTTACATGCATTACTATAGAATTGAGTACCCGAGTTCATTTTATAAAGAGTCCGTTATTTATTAAAGAAGCCTTGACATTAAGAAAATCCCATTGTAAAGTTCCGTGAAAGCAAAACTGATTATTTTGTTTGTTTATAGTGTATTTGCTATTCAAAGGTGCCCGCAAACAAAGGTTTTACTGGATCAATGTTAAATCGTCAAACTTAAATTCTATATAATTCCTTAAATAACAAGAGGTTTAGAATTATTTTAACATAGTAAAAAGTTGAGAGGGAACATTAGCTCGCATGTGAATCCTAACAGTTTTGAAACATACTTAGGTTGTATAAAAAATAGTAGCTGGAACAAAATAACGTAATGACGAATAACTTTACCAATTAATTTTCTAATTTCACTAATTAAATTCAGCATTCTAAATTTTTATCAATCATGACCATTAGCCTAAAAGCCTTTGGAAGTTTAATTAGTAGCACATGTATATTTCTTTGTTTTGTTTCCATAATAAGGTTAAAAGCTTTACTCTGCATATCGAAGTATTTGTGATGTAAATTAAGCAGTACTTGCATCGAATTAATTTAATGAAAAAGTCTGCAACTCTTCCCCATTGGAGATTCTAACGATACATCAAGGTATTCCTGATTATGATCAAGAGAAGGCGTAAGTAAGGTGTGTCCTAAATAATTGCCATGATAACATTTTTGTTGAATTTACTAATCTCAAAATATAATTTCATTAGTTACATTTTTAAAAGGATTTTTTTTTTCCTTTTAATTTTCATATGCAAACTGGTGACATTTAATTATTCTTTAAAAGGACAACCCAATGAATTCACATACCGATGACATAGTAACCTGAAAGGATAACGACTTTCACTTAATTAAATTGATTTTTCTTATTTCTAAAGATATAGCAACCTGTTACTTAAAATGCATCTTATTATTTTAATTTACACGTAGATATTTACATTAAAAAGGAATATTCATTTACGCTATACGGTGATGGTCATATTCATGTAAATATCCGTTAAATTAAAAAAGATATTAAAATATGAGACATAGACACTAGGCACGACGAGCCATTACTTGAAGTATTTTTTAAATATACAGTTTGTTCAAAATAATGTAACGTCTAAAGTTATACTTTTTAAAATATTACCGTGAATTTCTTTACATTTTAGGATTCTCCACGCCAACAAGATTTCAACAAACTATAACACTTGGCGTCTAAAGTATTGAGCTTGAGATTTACGCACAAACGAAAACTAGAATTTTACGAATGTTTATCTCTCCGTGTTTTCAAAACTTACATCGGGTGTAATTGATTTTGCTTTCTCTTCTTTCTGGCAAAAATTCAAATAATGAAAGTGATTTTTGATGTGAACCAATGTCTGTTTCCTTTACAGGCATTTGTTCCTTATTTTCTGTAACTATTTTATTCATAATATTAAACATTTCTTGTTCCAGAAAAATAGAACCATTAGGATTTTCAGTACTACGAAAACCTTCGCTTTTAAGTCGAGGGTCTCAAACAGTTGCTACTCTGGTAACTGATACTCCTTCATATGAAAATAGCTTTCCTTTAACAGATTTCAAAAGTTTGTTGCATAGTGTCTTCTCTTCCTCAATCTTTAATTCCAGTAATGATGATGTCAGTAGTAATTCTCCTTATTCGTAAGATACTACGAGATATATCGTGTTGCTAAAATGCCCCAAATACGTGGGTTACGTTCAGTAATTCATTAGAAGTAATGTGAGGACGTTCTTCAATTTCATAAAATGGTAAAATCTATTTGTACTTTTTTGTTATATTTTTAACCTTTTTTGATGCACTAATTTTACTATCTTAGATACATTTCATGCTGAAAGAAATGGTATCCATCTTCTTTGAATCTGCTAAAAATATTTAAAATTGTCATCTCACAAGGTATACTCCTGTTGGGATAATTAACTGTATTAAATAAATGATGTATTTTTCAATCAAATGTATTTAATTTAAGATTTAAGTATGAATGAAAAACAGAAACATTTGACAATTGGGAAAATGTCACTGGTGTATAACTGGTTGCCTACAATGTCACCATAAAAGATAATGCATTATACCTTGTTACGCATACAAATACACTTTCCTGCATACGGCCTATGTAAGTGCAAGTTTTCTCTATTATTTCTCTTAAAACCCTCGTAGCTCTAACATTTAAACAAAATTTCCTCTAATGATTTTTAATTTGCTTCAAACTCCATTTATCGAACAGTTTAGACCCTTCAACTACAATATTCTCAACCCATTTCATTCGTTCTTTTCATCTTGAAAGCCTTTGTATATTAGCAAGCGGTCATCTTCTTATATTCCCTATCCGAAATGCTCGCAAGATTTTCACTGCTAACTCGCTAAAAGTCACACCGAATTTCAAACCAATTATGAAGGAATTTTTGCTTTGAAATATAGATCTTCTAGACGCATCTGTTTTTGTTAAATATTGCCTTTCTATAATTAATTCTAGTTTAATTTTTAATTACAACGCTTATTGCGCCATCTCCTTTTCGTTGTTCGCCCTCTGCGACAGGAAACTCACTTGCCGACTCCTATTAGAAACTTTCGTCTCTGGTCATTAAATTATTTAACGTTTTAAGTTTGGTTTGACACTTTTTGCGATATGAGATCATCCTCGAGATTTTCAAAACTCCTCTTCTTTCTTTACTTCCGGCAATTACGATGACGTGTATCCGGCATTTTACTTCTATATCGATACGGCAGCCATTGAGACTTAAGCTTCATAAGCGCTGTGTCGTGTTTGTGTCACGTGTTATTTAAAACTAGATTTCTGCGGTGAGTTTTTGAAATCCCCTTAATAATTTTTACCATATCGCATTTTGAACTTTCAGGATTCTTATAAACGTTTTATAAAACGAGGTTTTCTCTGAATTTCTGAGAAATATTTGGATATCTATTGTGAAGCGTAAGGCGTCTCACCGGTAATTTTAACCTGTGATTTGGGGCATAATTTTGCTGATCGAAATACTTCGACGCAGTTCTGAAACTCCCTTAAGCCGTCCGCAACCTGTGAATTTTGGGGCACATTTATTCTGCAAGACCTTTTTGGATTAGGAGAAAGGGACGCGGTTCATCCATATTGGATTCCCGTAATGGCGTCGCTGTGAAACCTGCTCGTGAATAAAAGAATTGAATTGCCCTAGTAAGCGATATATTGTACTTGGAAGGAACGAATTCTGTTATTGTATCCTAGTAAAAGTAGGTGTTGCTTTTTAATTCTTGCAGTTCTAAACTTATAGAAGATCATTTAAATATCGAATAGTGTTTAGTATTTTCTAAATTAATATTATAATCAAGCTGTTACTCTCCTTAAGAGACGCACACCTTGTGTGTTAGTTCAAACTGTTAATTCAGTTTATATAGAAGGGTTCTTTTCCCTATTTCAAGTTTGTTTTACTGTGTCATTCGAGTCTGATTTTGTAGTAAACCCGTTGATAGTCATAAATATCCCCGGGTACTGGTACAGAAACTTAATATTAGTTCCAGAAGACCGACAGCTTCACTGTTTGTCACCTGTTTAGATTTAGTGTCATTTTCGAGGTCAGATCCTTCAGATCGGTCCCTTAATTGTTTGTTTCGATACCTTAAAATCGAAGAACTTTCTGTAGTTTAATGTACTTATTTTGTTATTAACTGTACAGAATCTAGATTACGTATACGGAATTGGTATTCTAATAATTACTTTTGTTAATTAATTTCCTACAGGTTTTTCTGATTTAAATTATATTAAATATTTGCACACCTGATATACAGGGGGTACTCCAAAAGTACTGCCAGGAATATTAAATCTCATAATTTTGTAGCTTTTCTTACCTTTATTATTTTGCTGTAATTAAGGCATAACTTTGATTACTTTCATAAGGTAACCTTCCGTTTCGCTTGTGATTTTGCCATTCTTGTAATTGTTCGCGTTGTCGTCTATTGAGACTTCTTTTGATAACTCGTTCGTGGTTTCAAGATTTTATTAACCTGACGAGACAATTTTGGAATAACCCCTCCCGCCTCCCGGTTCAAATATACAGGGGGAGAGAGTCGCTAATTTTTCCGTACCCAGTATTATTAACTCAAATATCAAGTTGCTATCACTTTTGTTTGGTTGAACAGGGCTTCACCTTTTAATTGCTTCGAAACATTTTAAGTGTCTGTTACTATATTAGTTTAGCGTTTTGACTTTGAATTTTGATGTACGACTGTGTCTAGTTTTATATTTTGTGAGTATTGACAACGCCGAATTGTGGATTGATGTTGGCCCATTTGTAGCCTTTAATAAATTGTAGAATTGTTGATTGTGTCTTGTTCCCTACCCTTCCACTAGTTTTATGAGTATAACAAAGTTTCTTGCTCTGCAACGAGTGATAAGAGGCTGACCCTCTGGTGTTAGTTGGAGCTACCAGGTCCCGCCTGCCCCCGTTACAGCTGAATCTTTGCAGGTGGATATAACGGTGGCGCCCATTTTCCAACTCGCGGCCTTGAATCCGCGACGTTCTCCGAAATAAGAGAGTTAGCCGGCAGAGACCTTCCTGGGGACATAACATCAACAGGTACGTTCAGACCAGAGAGGATCAGCGAGCGTTCACTCCTTATCACTCGTCACACATATAATTTTACGCCGCGTTGGTGGCAACCTAAGTGTAATGATAAAAGAAAAACCAAGTATACATATACAAGGTTTCTCACGTAACTCGTTCGTTAGAAGCATTCAATGTTAACGCCTTAGGACACTTTTGAAAATTTGTGGCACATAATCTTCATACTTGATGTATCAAAATAAAATATTTACACCCATGAACCACTTTTCATTATACCGGAAATCATAGCCAAGTTTTGATATTCTAAATTGAATGTTATACTTTTTATTGCTTTTTTAGATTCCTTATAAAGTACCATAACACATTATATTAAGATTTCCTTTGCAAAAAATTAAGCGTTTTTGAATTATTTAGATTTTTGTGAAATTTTTTGTTTTTTCAATGTACTTTTTAAAACCATATATCTCAGGCGTATTTGATCTAAACATCGTCATATTCCTACTGGAGACAGCGAGAGGTATAAGATTCCGAGTAATGTCTAAACATTTAAGAAACCTCTTACAGGGTGTTCGAAATTTATCGATTATTTAAGTAATTTTTAATTAAAGAAAAATAGATTTTTTTAAATGGAACAGCCTATAGGTAAGCACGCCATAGTACGTAGATAAACATTTTGCATATTACGGGTATTGGTTTCCCTATGTTTATCTCTCGTAGTTTTAAAGTGATTAATGATTATTTTCTAAATTGAGCATTATCAAGAAAAATCGTTGTAGTAAGCCTTGTAAAGTAAATCTGATCTGTCAAAATTGTCACAAAGTGTATTTCGTGTCTGGTTCTATGTTGTTCTATTCTAATAGAGATATTTTAAATTTATTCTATATTAATCGTGAATCTCTTCAAATTATTGAAAGAATATGTCGACTTTTTAATGAAAAATACCCACATTTACCAGCAATGAATAAAACTAAATTCACGCGAAAAGAGTGAAATTCCATTCGCTTTGATATTCAAGTCAAGAAGATAGTTCCAAAACCGATTCCGGGCGACGAAGGTAATGAAATCGTTGTTTTGGGATATTTTGATGCGCATCCAACCAGTTCTATACCGGAAGCTTCTGCAGATGTAGGAATTTCATCTACATCAAAGAATTTTAAAGTAAAATAAAATCATCCTTATTCTTTCCAATCAGTTTAGGCTTTTGGTCCAGGAAATCAAGAAAGAAGAATTAAATTTTGCGAGTTTATTATAACTGAAACCCCAATTCTTTATCTAAAATTTTAAGGATCTTTAAAAAAAGAAATTGTCATCAGTGGGCACAACAAAATCCACATGCCATTAGAGAGGCAAATTTTCAAGACACTTTTAGCTCTGTTTTTGCAATAATTATACATAACCACGTTGAAAACGAAATTTATAACGATAATTTAACAAGCCTCACAGGTATCTACAACTGTTAAGGAAAGTAGTATTGACATTTTTTAATAACCTATGTTGGTTTTAAATGGATCTAGCACCTGCTCACTCTTCAGATGAGGAATATCGGGAATCAACAAATATCTTTGAGGATAAGTGGATTGGTCCCAGTGGACCTTGGTTATGGCCTCCTATATCCCCCGATCTAACCCCTTAATTTTGATTTATGGGGTCAAATAAAAAATGTGGTTTATGAATCTCCCGTGCATAACAGAGATTAGCTTATAACTAGAGTAGGAGACGGTTTTTGAACCTTGAACTCTGAGCAAGTGAGACAAGCAACTACTACAGACTTAAGAAGAGCCATGCTTTGTTTAGATCGCAGATCATTTTTAACATCGGCGAATATCATTATTAACTCATTATGTGTCTTTAATATATTAATTTTATTCACTAATGTGTGATTATTTCTGTTATCTCATATGATATAAAATATTTTCTCAGTTTTGAAATTTATTTTCTTTCTTAACCTTTTCGCAAGAAGTTTGATGGATCTAAATATAATTGGTATTATTCGAAAACTATTTAGAAGTTTTTTTCCAAAGCCTTCTGCTAATAATGCTCAATTTAGAAAACAATCATTAATAATTTTGAATTTAGTTTTATTCATTGCTGGTAAATGTGGGTACCCTTCATTAAAAAGTCGACATGTTCTTTCAATAATTTGAAGATATTCACAATGAATGTAGAATATATTAAAAATATTAGAATAAATATTTAATTCGTCTTGCATATTTGTTAAAAGGGAAACCTATATATGTACTATGCAAAATGTTTATCTACTTACTCTGGCGTGCTCATCTACAAGTGTTCCGTTTAAAAAAATCGATTTTTCTTTAATTAAAGTTTACTTAAATTATCGATAAATTTCGACCACACTCTAAGAGATTTCTTAAATGTTTAGACATTTTTCGGAATCATATACCTTTCGCTGTCTCCAGTAGGAATATGACGTAGTTTAGATTAAATACGCCTGAGATATATGTCTTTAAAAAGTACATTGAAAAAACTATTTCACAAAAATCAAAATAATTCAAAAACGGTTAATTTTTTATAAAAGAAATCTTAATATCAAGAATTATAGTACTGTACAAGGAATCTAAAAAAGTAATAAAAAGTATAACATTCCATTTAAGATATCAAAGTTAGCTATGATTTCCGGTATAACCGAAAGGGTTTCATAAGTGTAAACATTTTATTTTCATACATCAAGTATCCAGTTTCGTTCCACAAATTTTCAAAAGTATCCTAAGGCGTTAGCATAGAAAACTTCTAACGAACGGGATACGTGAGAAACCCTGTATATACAGGTATAGAGAATGAGTTCTATTCAATATACTCATATACTCAATATACAGGAGCAGGCGGTCCGTAGGCATCATCGTCACTATTGTCATCATTCTCAGTGTTTTCTTTATTTTGTAAAATATCGGAAATAGGCTAATCATCGGTTAGTTCTTCATTCGTCGCGTTGTTAGCAGCCCCTCAATTCAGTTATCGTCTGAGAGTGATTAGATCGTACTTTTGCTCATAAATAAATTGGAGGGAGAGACGAAATTCAATGGCCCGCACGTTTTCTCGATCTCGATCCACTAGATTCTTCTTAAAACAGAAAGTGTGTCTTATCCGACCTACAAATTTGCAAGATTTGACTGAAAGAATTTATGGAGAAATACGAAGTATTTCACCATACATCACAGTGAAGGTTGCAAGAGAATTTGCAGACAGATTGGCTTACTGGCAGTAAGTATGTGATGCCCGTTTTGAAAATCCCGTAAATTAAGTTAAACCTTGTTTGTATAACAATTTTATTTACTTTTCCTCGCCAATTAATATATAAAAAATTAGGTAAATACTAGACCCCAAGTGTTATATTTTGTTGAAATCGAGTTATGGAGAGAATCCCTGAATGAAAAAAAATATAGGTCCTTAAATTAAAAAAAGTATGACTTTAGCACGTTACATTCGTTTGAACACGCTGTATACTTTTTGTATACTTTTTTTACTTTTTGTATACTTTTTGCTAATAATATTTAAATCTGATAGCATCAGCAATATATATTTACTACCTAATGAGTCTAACGAGTCTAACATTTTTTATGAGAATATTCTTTAAAATTCCTTCTTAGGCTAATGAAAAACAGGGAAAAGTACGATATTTCTTCTTTATGTGGTAATTTGATTTTTTTTTTGTTAAAACAGCATTTTTTTTCAACAACAAACATTGTAAATGTCACCCACAACGTTTGTCTGTGGGTAATAATAAACAATACATAAAATCTGGAAATATACATGTTAGAAATATATTTATTAACCATAATACTTTTAACGAATGTCGATGGAACTAAAATGTATTTGAAACTAAAAATAAAATTTTCATCTATTTGCCTGTTAATAATTTGACCATTATTGCTGTATTCGATAGCTTATTCTGCCGGGTGTCGCGGAATCGTATTGGATGCTTCCTTCCCGAGAAAGTTACCGTGATTTTGCTTCTAGTTTAAGACGAATACCGACAGAGGAATATACTAAGTCATTCTAGGGGCGTGTGCGTAATAATAACTCAAGGCTAGTCGATTCCTCCTGTAACTGGCGTTAATTGATTGTTGGGAAATGTAAAGGAATGAATTATTATTACCATTATTTAATGGTTTGATGTTATTCTATGAGATATTTGCAATATTGTCTGAAAAGAAAAACTTCTCTTCCAGTTTATGACTTCTTCTGCGGAAATTGATGTGTTTCATATAAACATAACACCAAATATTACTGCGAAATTCGATCTACTTAAAAATACACTGCTTCTGCTTCATATTAGTTGTAAACAACGCATTTGTTGTATATGGAAAAAGGCGGTATATAACGAGTTGTATAAGTTACCGATGTATATACAGGTATCTATATAAAACGTGTAAAACCAAAAATACTCTAAATATACCGCTGTGCCTCACTGGTCACCAGGTTACCTAACGTCAATAACGTCAACCCGTGTGTTGTACTATTTAATGAGTTAGAAAAATGATTAGGGCATACGCAGAACTTTTACTTTTATGATAATATAGAATTACTATTATGACGTCGATATATCTCAGACTTCCTCAGCTTGAAACCGGGAAACATTTTACTCTAACCACATATCTGAGGGTATAAGCTCGATGGTCCGCAACTGATGTTACGGTATTGGCATAGAACGTACGTATTACAAGTTCTATGATGTAATTTACTGTGATCGTCTTTTTTGTCATTTGCAAGATTTTCGAGATTACAGAAGTCTATACTGGGGGTGTTTAATCAACGATTCGAATTTATTCTATTTGTAAAAATTTACGTACTATACTACATGTTTTGAGTATTATTGATCGTGGAATTTGGATGGTAATTTTCATCATTTGAGACCTTTAGAAAATTCATGGAGTCTAATTCCGCCAACTGATATAATGAAGGTACTATATATTGTAAGGGCAAAGGCAACTATAAACACTAAAAACTGAAAATACCGCACAACAATTTGGGTGCGTCGCACTATGTATGACATATTGCTGTGAATTGTGCTTTGTAATTGCTTATTAAATTTAAATTCACACAGCAACTTATTCTGCCAGCTATCTTCAGTCGGGTCGCCTTCCTTGAGCTCTCTTCTCCAGGGGTAATCCTCACGGATTCGGGGTAAAAATAGATTAAAACAACAAGCATTAATTAAAAGTTCTCAATTTCCTAATTTACATTTATTAAAAAAAAATTAAAAAAAGAAAAAAAATCCCTTTACCGAGTGTAACGGGAGCTAAAGCAAAATTAACAGTAGCTAGGAGGAAATAGTCCTTTTGATAAATGACACGCACAAGGAGAAAAACCCCCTGTGACTCTCGAACAAAGATTTGAAATAAAAATAACAACAAAATTTATCAGATGTCAACAAAACCATTAACCCTAAATTCAAACGTCAAGATAGAAATTTGTCTATCTTACGCGCAAAATCAAAATCTTACAGTCATGCGTACATTTAACATGACACCACACAAAAGTTTCCCCACCTTCTAATCGTATTAAAATATTTATATGAATAAAAACTAAACTCCACAAAAACAGTCTGACAAATTTTCTAGATATTTTTCTGATTATAAAAAATTTTACAGAATTATAACTTATTAAATTATAGAGCTCTTTTCAATATTTAGATTATAATATTTAAATAATACTTACATTAATTAATGTATCGAAAACACAACACGAGAGATTTTTTCTTCAGAGAGGTGTTTTAAATTAAATCTATTACAAGTATACAAGACTTGTAAAACCACGGCAAATGAATTTTAAACACAATCGAATCACCAAACAAACAAAACGAATTATTCAATATATATATATATATATATATATATATATATATATATATATATATTAAACAAAATTAAGTCTTGTTTAATATTAAATCAATACAACCTATCTCAGAAGGCACTAGTGAATCTCTAAAATCTATTTCCAGGAAACACCAGGTCATCCCCACCTAACATAACAAATCAAGATAGCGACAATATATATATATATATATATCTCTGTACTAGATATAACTTCCAGGTTGGCGCCGACTTCGAACATCAAACTAAGCCTGGACGATCTACAGTCATGGTTCAAAATCAAACATTACAAAATTTATCATTTACAATTTAAATTTTTATCGTTATCAGTCTGAAATAAAATACACATAATAAAATAAAATACATTTTTACATCAATGTTATTCAAATAATGTTCAATATAATTTTTCTTCTTTTCTTCCTTCTTCTGCAGGGAAAAACCACTGCAATATGTCCGACATTTGTCACCGCAATATGTCAGAACAGTAACCAAACTATACTATTTTAGGTAAGTTAAATATACTTTTATTTTTTGCATGTGTTTATTCAACAAGTTGATCTTATAAACGGTAAATAAATAAATAAAGAGAACGTTCGAAGATTAACTCTAAAACAACAAAAATAGTTTCTTCCAACGGCAAAAATTAAATTAAAAAATTCCTCAAAAATAAATAGGTAATAAAGATATAAGTTCATTACTGATTTCAACAAATTTTCAAACAGACCACCACTTTCAGCTAAATAATAACCCGATCTGTTGCAGAAACCCTGTTGAACATTTAATAACATTTCGGGTGTAATCCTATGAAGTGCTTCTACTATCTGTTTCCTTAGTTTTGCTAAATTTCTGGCTCTATCTTGCTGGAAACCATTCATTTCTGATTTTGTATGCCCCCACAAAAAGGAATCGTTTGGCGCTAAGTCCGCGGACCTAGCTGGCCAATGTATTCCACTCCAATTACTTAGCATACGTCCAGGAAAGATATCATTTAAGTAATTTCGTACATTTCTGGAGTTATGTGCAAGTCATCCATCTTGTTGAAACAATAATTGATTAAATTTAATGTAGGGCAACTCACCAATGGCAGGTATAATATAGTTCTGCAACAAATTTTTAAAATATTGCGAACTGTTTTTGCAGTAACACCGAATTTCTCTGCTATGGCTCTGCTCGATGTGGTCGGTTTCTTCTACAATGGCGCAAATAAGTGAATCTCGTTCTTCAGAATTGGCAGTATTATCTCGCCTAAGTCTTTTGTGATGCTGCAGAGAAAGACAAGCACCAGTTTCAAATCCATTTATAATTTCATGAATAGTAAACACACGACGGACGTACATTGTATGTTTCTTCAAATAAATGAACTATATTTTTCATTGAATTACCTCTGTGACATCACTTTATAATTTGCTTTTTTCTAATAAAGCTATATTGTGCCATTTTATATCAATAAAGTAATAAACAATACTTGGAAAAACTCAAAATTGACATATTACTGCAATGACATATTGCACTTAATTCACTCCCATCGATAGTACGGCACACCCAAATTGTGGTGGGGTATTTTCACTTTTAAGCGTTTCCAGTTGTCTTTACCCTTACTGTATACGTTTTTCTGTTTTCAGATACGCTGAAGTTCCATCGTCAGTTGTGCGTATTTTTCAGTTTTATTTGAGTGTTTGGTGTTAATATTATTGTCGACTAGTACACCTGTATCTATTAAGTTTGTAATGTATACCACTTTATCTTGAAGTACGATCATCTCTTTGCTGAAATTTGTTTGTGATATCCCAATAGAGTTTTCAAGAATTGTTGGAAGTGTAGTATTGTTGTAATGTTATAGCTGCATTAATACGTCTATCAGTATATTCTGTTCCTGCTAGTGTTTTATATTCTCCAATAATATAGCCTATGGTTTCAAGATGTGAGAAGCTATTGTTCTAAATTTTTTGTCTTTAATTATAATTTATTGTAAGCATTACTTGATCTCGATTACTAAGATGAAACCTTTGGTCACTGGGTACAGTTGCCAACTTTCTAGTCATTTATATCTATCAGCATCATTTATGATTTCTCTCGCCATTTGGCAGCAATGTTTATCATGAGAATTTTTCTCTTTCCATTCCTGTTTTCCCATTTGAATGTACGTTAAATCATTATATAAATCGATCGTGTGTATGTTTTTTTAATACTAGGTTAAACGTTATTTAGTTTTGGTCTGCTTTTATTGTCGTGATGTATAGGCTATCGATTGGTAAGGGAATTGTCAGAAATGCAAAATTGCTGATACTATTGAAAATAACAGTTCATATATATTCTTTGTAATATTTCAAACTGCAATCGACTACTAGAATTATTCACTCTCCTTCCGATTCAACTTATATAAAGATAAATAAAAATTTAATGGATGTTTTATTCCAAACAGCGAAAAATCCATATTGTTTCCTCTCCAAGAGAATATTATATTTAAATATAAGTTAATGTTCAAAAAAAATACTTTTATCTGCAATTCGTGCTAATATAAAGTATTTTATAATATCGTAAAGTAATAAAAGTATACTTATTTTTAATTTGGATATTTATTTTTATTTTATACTATTATTATTTTTTTTTCTTATTTCTTTTCGTCTAGACAATATTTTTTTTACTTTCAACCGCCTCTCTAATATTCCTTTCTACGAAAGAAGAAGCATAATTCGCTTTATAAAAGTGCTTTTAATTGGAGATAAAACTAATATAAAACACTGTCGGTTACTTTTCATCGTATGATTATATACAGTTTTAGAAACTTCAAAAGAAGTATAAGTGGGTGAATGCAAATTTCACCATTTTCTTCGCCTACGGCAACTTAAGGTTTATTCGATCGCGTATATATAGGGACACCTACTTTATGTCAACAGTTGAATACATCTAAAAGTAAATATACCCTCTACAAAAAAAATAATGTAAGAGGAATATTGAAGATAGTAACGAAATCTTGATAAAATCATTTCGTTTATTGGAAATATTTTCAGCAAGAGTACAACAAACATTAGTGTACCAGTGTTGGCCTTAATTTAAATTAGTTGGTATTAAAATGCCATTAAGTAATAGCTTCAATTAATAAAATTCTAATGCAGGGTGTACCCGCACATAATAAGGTTCCACGAATATTTTTTAAATGATAAGTGAATATCTAATTATATATTCAATATCTCTAATTTTGTAACCTTAAATTTGATGAAACAGTGGTAATATGTATGTTTGAATACGGTTCTGTGAGTGGCTAACTGTATGTCGACTACCTACAGCTGAAAGTTCTTGGGTTAGTTTAAACTATTCGCGGCTTATATAGTCAACGGTATATTTCCGGTTACACTATATACATTTCTATAAATGTATACATTTCTTATAAAGACAACACACAAACAATTTTTTTAGATTCAAAATTATTGAAATTATAGAAACAAATTACAATTACATTTAACTACAACGTGATGTAACAAATTTTGAAAAATAAATTTGCGCCTCTTGTCTTAAAAATTTTTGAACTGTGAAAAAACTCTCTCGACTTCACACGACACTATTGGTACAAATTCACATTTTACAATGTCACTGGCATTTAAATGTTAAAGGTTGTTTTATTTCGCAACACCTCACTGATATTCTTCAGTTGTTGGTACCCCGTATATTTGGATAGCACTGCGTTTAATTTATTGATAAAACAATTTTTCGGTAGTTTTGCTAAGCGTTTAACTACTATATTTTCTACTATTTCAATGCGTCAAAAAAAAAATTGGAACTATAAAATCGAACACTACTACGATACTAACTGTGAATCATTAATGTAAGAATAAATTAATTTTTACGCAAAGATAATTTGGGATGCATTTTTTGTCTTTCAAAGACAGCTATTTAAATTGAGTTAATAGAAGAAAATAATCATTATTTCTGACAGGATAGGATCCACATGTACTACTAGGTATTTAGATTAAGTTTGCGTTTATTAATTTACTACTCATTTTATTTCATACATTTATATTCTGTATTTTGATATACTTTAGCACACATATGTTTCTGTTCCTTTTTCTATTTCTTATGTGGGGCCACTAGATGCAAAACTTTGTATATGATGTCCAATTCATTTAGAGATAATTACTAATAATAATATACGAGTTACTTAGCGAAGTGTAAACCATTCCTAAACGTTGCTTAGAATCGAATTATCTTCTACTCCTCGAGACCGTTCTTTTATAATCTCGGTAAAGCCAAAACTTTTTCAGATGTAGAAAAATCTTTTAAAACGTCCTCTTTCACTTGTACATCTCCACTCTAAAATTTGTGTTCTTATATTGAATTTAAATTATGTTATAAATTTTGTGACCATTTAAATTTGGTCATTGGTGAAAAATTATGATATGGGTATTTTCATTGGCTTCCAAATCTCGTAGGTTAAAACATAAAAATCTCGTATTTTATCGTATATTTCCTTACCTTGGCTTCTTCACAGTATTATACATCTTTTTCATGTGTTCGATAGATTAAAGCGAAAACTATGAACTCGCATCTGAAAATAGGTCAAACGACGTTTTCACTTCAACGCATTGTTTTATACATCTTCCATTTCAATTTTTTTGAGACTGTATAAATATATATATTTGAAATCTTGACCGCCAAAAGTAACTAATTGTTATCTTTATTTTTGTTTACATGCCTTGAAAAAAATACAAATCTTCTTTACAGATATCATACACCATATAAAGAGTTACTTAATTATTGCAATGTCTTTTAAAAGTTTATAAATACTATCGACTCTTTATTGATGACGTGTTGTATCCTATTTTAATGGATATTAGATATAACGTTTGATATTTGTAGACATAAGTATATCAAAATATCATTAAAATACATTTCATACAATGCTTACGTTGTTTACAATCTTCTACCGTTTTTCAGGTCGTTTCTGTATGTAGTATAACATTGGATTGTCGAAGTATGACCTTCTTTGATTTCAAATAAAAATTTTACCATTTAGATTAATCGTATTATTCGAACTATAGTAAACAGTGGATATGTTTATAAAGAAAACTTACTTGCTGTACATTAGAAATGAGGCCATTCGGAGATAATTGCAAAAGGCTGTTTTGGAGTATAATAAATAGAATTCTGTAAGAGCCTTTCTATTAATAAATAGAGCTGTGTTCTCTGAACCAACAGGTAGAATAATGTCCAAATTTATGAAGTAAAAAGCAACTAATTTCAGTTTAAAAATAACATATACAAAGTTTTGCACCCAACATTACGTTTTGACATAAGTAATATGATTAAAAAACCAACATAATTCCGTTACTAAACATTTTATTATACATTAATAGCAGGTAGAACAAAAATGTGGTAATAAGACAGTAATTCGTAACTTTATGTCAATGTCGCATTGTTAAAGAAATCGTCCTTCATTTTCTTCAATTGCTTCTTCAGTAATTGTTCAAGTACGTTGATTGATAGAAAATCTTATAAAATGCCGGCTTTGGATTTTGCCTCCAAACATCTCCATAATACTTCCTCAACAGAGAGTCTATTGTCGATTTATCTCCTTTATGTTTATTTTTAATATGTAATAGTTTCGGTTTGAACTGATCGAACTTTTTGTTCGTTTCAAAATAACCTTGCCTTGACAAAGATCTGAAAGGTAATGTACCTCACCGCTTACATCAACCGAATCATTGCTTTTAGTGAATATTAATCGTTTTGAAGGATTAAATTTAAAATCTCATTGACTTGGACTTTTTATGTAAATTTCGTGGTCTCTTTTTTCAAATCGAAAATGTCCCAATCTTCTCCAACTTTCTTAATTGTCGAATGATTTTTGATAATGGCTTCGTATTCTAATTTTCTGGTAATTAAATTGATTCTTCTTATCTGCTTTTCGATGAGTCTAAAAATTTGATCCGATGGTAAAAAAGAATGTCCAACTATCGGGAAGATAATTTGAACAGTTTTGATGTGTTTAGGTACTTCCTTAGCTAACCAATACCCTAGCATCACCGAATATTTGTTTTGCCCACCGCAACCGTTAGCAAACGTAGTCGTACTGTTTCTATAGTTTCCGAGAAGATACAATTTTTTAAAAGGTTGTGAATAAAAGAGGCAATCGCATTTGAATCTTTTGGGGAATCCGTTTCCGCCCAGCGGTATGAAAACACATTACTCGGAGTAAGGCTGATTTTGGAGTTTCCTTTTACTACTGTTAAATTGAAGTAGTTAACTTGTTGGCTAAAGTATGCTGTTTGATCGAGAAGCTTTGGCAGATTGAAATTTTTCTGTTAATCAAAAGCAAAAGTTTGTATAGTGTTATCTTCACTTTTCAGTAAGTCATTAAAAGTTTTAGCCTTGAGTGTATGGAGTTTTTGCTCTATTAGAATCTGAGCTTTTTGTTGGTCTGTAGTTGTAGTTGATTTCTGAATCAGTTCCATTGCCCGAAAACATGTGGGGCATACGTCGACCTTGGGTTCCCTATAAGCAATATTATAATTGGAATTAGCATAATCCCTAAAGTAACTGAGTACACAGGAGATACTTTCTTGTGGAGCTCTTGCTTCTACAAAAATGACTTTCAATATAAATTAAGCTCTTTATGAACTTTTTGGTTGCTTGTTTTCAATCATAATTTTTAGTTAGGATGCGGTTACCACTCCTCCTCTTTTGTGGCGTTATAGAAGTAACATTAAAATTTCTCAGCACTCTTTCTCTAACTAAACTTCCATTTTCAATAGAAACATGATGCCTAATATTAACAGAATGATGTGTGGATTTATTTCGTTTGGGTTTACTTCCAACGCAATACTTTAAAATAAGAATATTTTGTTTGATTTTTGATTTCATGAAACTTTTTCACCTGTTGCATAGTTAGAGTTTTACACATGTAGGGTTTATTTTCTCCACTGTTAGAGCATTTTGGATAATCTGGCATTTGTGTTGATTGATGTCTAAAAAAGTTGGACTGTTTTCTTTTATAGTGAACAATAGCGAACAGACCAAAAAACAGGGTTACCTTGCTAATTCTTCATTTTTCTTTTTGAACAGGTCTCTTTCGGGCTTTCCCTTCTCACAAGGGTTAATAATTATATTTAAATCCATAAAATATAATCGAATAGCACGTAGGGTAAAGTATACAGTTGTTGGCCACTATACAGTGATTGGCCATATTAACTTTAAGTTGATGTTTCAACGTTACCGTCTAGTTTAGGGATTATGTCACGTTAAATAAAATATTTGACAACACTACTCAGTAGTTGACATTTATCATTTATAGGTTGGTATTCATCAAAGAGTTGTAAAACAGTAGTTAAAAGTGACCGGTCCATAATTTAAGTTACAATATTCATTTCTAGCAAGCAGATGCATTTCGGTAAGTTGTCACTAAATTCTTAGTACACAAGTAAACTTAAAATATTTAACTTAGATGAAAGGTAGAAAGTAGAGTATTGTATTTCTGTTTGTTTTATTGCTGTATAACCTCAAAAACAACACATTTTTGATAGGCCAACCACTGTGTATGCATTTAACGGTACATGATAGTTATTGGCCAATCACTGTAATTTTTCATTTTTAATTAATTCGTTGTTTTCTGTTTAATTTGAAATTTATTTGTACTGCTAATTAGACAGCTTGCTGAAAATCATTAGAAAATGTTAATATGCAGTCGTTGGCCAGGCCCAATAACTATAAATACCACCACAGCCTCTAAGGGAAGTTGCAAGAAATTTTAAAATTCCGAGAGCAACTTTACAGTTTAGAAAGAATCACAAAGATGTAAAATCCAAATTTGGCCCTGCCCCAGTTTTAACAGACCAAGAAGAGTCTACTTTAGTTAGCTGGATTACAGAAAATTTTAAGAAAGGGTTTCCTAGACGAAAACTTGATATACAATCTTCTGTTAAAGAATTTCTTGACAAAGCGCCCAGGACAAATCCATTCCCTAATAATTTACCAGGCGTTGGATGGTACCGTGCCTTTCTCCGACGTCACCCTGAACTAACCGTTCGTACTTCAGAGGCAGTAACATCTGCTAGTTCCCATGTCTCTGAAGCAGACATAAGAAAATGGTTCGGCGAAATACATGCGTATCTCTCATCTAAAAATCTGTTAGACATTCTGGAAGACCCTAACAGGGTTTTAAATGGAGACGAAACTAACTTTAACTTATTCCCAAAAAATTCGAAAGTTCTTGCCCCTAAAGGAGCTCAAAATATATACGAAATTGAAAACGCTCCATCAAAAAGCACTGTAACAGTGATGTTTACATTTACAGCTGCAGGAACTGTAACCCCGCCGATGGTTATTTTTCCCTATAAGCGACTTCCTGGTGCTGTGCTTAGTTCCATTCCTGAGGGCTGGGGAGTAGGTTTAAGCGAATCTGGGTGGATGCGTTCGGAGGTGTTTTATGAGTACATTTCGAATGTTTTGTATCCTGCTTTAAAAAAGTTCCATACAAAATTTCCTGTGGTATTGTTTATAGACGGCCACAGTTCTCATTTAACCTACAAAGTTAGTGAATTGTGTTCTAAACTAGAAATTGTACTTGTATGTTTATATCCAAATGCAACGCGCGTTCTACAGCCAGCAGATGTATCGTGTTTCAAGCCAATGAAAGATGGGTGGAGGAGAGCAGTTTTAGACTGGAGGGGGAATAACCCGTTGACGACTGTTACCAAAGGTCATTTTGCACCCATTCTGAAAGTGGTGGTTGACAAGTACATTAAAAAAGAAAGTATTATAAATGGGTTTCGAGCCTGCGGCTTATACCCCTGGAATCCGAATGCGGTAGACTTCTCAAAATGTTTGGGAACAAGAACTGTGCCTACTAGCGTTGAAAATTCCAATATCAGTAAAACCATTCCAAACGAATCTATATTAACTTTAACAAAATTTAAAGAAGTGATTGGCAAAGAAAAAGTTAAAGAATTAGAAGTTAATGATATTCAAGAAGAAATATGTTCAGAAGATTTTACTATACTTTATAAGTTATACACAGCTTTCGAAGAAACCGCACAAGAAAATCCATATCAACCCATAAATGTAAATGCAGAAAATTCTATACTAGAAAGGAGTTCACAAGAGTTGTCTGAAATAAATTTGAGTTTCACTGACGATTTCTACGACATTGAAAACATGCAAGTTATATTTGCTAGTAATGTCAACATGGAAACCAATATCAATGCAAAAGATTTAGAATACGCTGGTCAAAATATGAGTGAAAATATAGAAGGTGGTAACGTTAATACAATTGCAAATCTTAACAACGACGAAGAGTTTCGTTTGGACAATATAAACTTACAAAATAACAAAAATGCCCTAGCAGAAGATAAATTGGAGAATATCAGTATTGAAAATATATTACAATGGCCTGTTACTCCCCAAAGGAAAGGGGTAAAACAGACTGAAAGGCTTCCGTTCGTATTAACTTCGACGCAATGGAAAAAAATTAAGACTGACAAAGAAGATGTAAAAAAAAACAAGGAGAAGGAAAAAGAAGAAAGAAAGCGCACTAAAGCTGAAAAATTGAAAGTTCAACAAAAAAAGACTAAAGACGCAGTTAAAAAGAAAACTCACGGTAAGAATACTTCTCTAGTGAAGACGGAGACCGTTACTAAAGATCCTGACGAAAGTAAAGGGGTGCCTGAAAGTTACTTTAAGGAATTGCCAAAAATAGATGACAGATATACTAGTCACTCTGATGAAGATACTGTACCAAAAATACGTATTCTTTCAGATATTAAGATAAGAAAACCCGCTTCCGGAGACGAAGACATTGATACACGTATTAAAGCAATAGAGCTTGATCCTTTAAAAAATACGGTGCTTTTTAAAAGCTTGTGTTTCAGTTGCACAAATAACTTAACAATGTATAATTTCGGAATAAAGTGTCAATTATGTATTAGGGTATTCCACTTAAACTGTATTATAAAGCACAAACTTCACAACTCCACTGGAGACATGTTTAAATGTACAACATGCCTTAAGAAAAATATGTAGCTTTTTATGCATAGGTATATCCTCAAATATTATGTATTATCTCAATGTATGTATTTCTGTTATATATTATCTCTAAATATACTTTTTTATACACGTTGTTATTGGATTATTAAATAATCTTTCACTTTCTCTCAATCACTATTACCTATTTGATTATTTAGGTATAGGTAGGTACAATAGATAGGTATCCAGGCAACTGGACTTTTGGGTAAATTGTTGAGTGGCCAACTACTGTAACCAATATGGCCAATCACTGTGTAAACTAGGCCAATAACTATCACTCTTGTTGCATTTCATTCTAAATTATTTTTTACTTTAAAAATCCAATTTAAGTTAACTTCTATGAATTGCATGTTAAACAGCATCAACTAAGCTACCTAAAACCGTCGCTGCCTATTCGATACAGCCATTTGTAAGGTGAGGATCCTAAATGCAAGCTTAAATGGCGCTTAAGAGGCCAATCACTATATACTTTACCCTAGTGTCTAGTCTAATCTCAAGCAAGTAGATGATTGCAAAAGGACTGCAGCACATGACACTAATCATGCGTTATTGTTAGGTCCTCCTAGTTTGATAGACCATGTATATCTTGTACCTGGTCAAAGTACCGAAATGTTGCGTTGTACTCAATTCTCGAAGAACCATGTATAATTTTATGTTTGACCCTCCGCTCACGGGGCATAACTTCCGTATAAGCTGGTTATTTCTTTTGGTTAGTGGCAGTTATATTGAAAGTTGGTGTGTTTTCTGAATGTTTTATTTATTTCACAAAAAACACTTAAACCTAATTTCATAAGATAATTCTCACAATGTAACACCTAATGTAAAACTCAAACTTAATTCTTTACTGTTTGATTGTTGCATATTGCATATGTATATTTTATACAGAATGATTGTTTTATATTGTATAAATGTATATAGAACGATTGTTGTAGAATGTATGTTTGTTGTATACTATATGAATGTATATTGTCGAATGTATGAATATTCATATTTGCTGTTCCACAAGTACATACAAAATACATCAGCACCCTTACCCTAACATAAGGAAAATGTGTGTATGTGTTTTACGTCATTGTTGTAGAATTTACCTACATTATTACTTCTTAGAAGTTGTATCCACATGCAAAGAATACCTAACATTTCCCAGAGTCTTAAAGATTTTGCTATGAAATAAATATAATAATAAAATTGAATTTTTAATTACGTATTAATAGGATGTCATAAATCTTCTTAATGTATTTTATCTGTACCATGCATCAATAATAGATTTTTATGGTACCTGTATATTTGCATATCGTGAGCCTGTTATGTATATTAATATAATTAACAATAGCAGGTATTGAAGGGTCTATTGAAATTGCTCGCTAATTACCCTAGGGAATAAAGAAACTGTCTAAATGTATAAAGAAGGTAATAAACACTAACCTGTTTTATATATATATATATATATATATATATATAGTATTAATAAGTCGGCGATTAAAGGTCTGGTTTATTACTTCAAAGTATATATATTTAAAACAATCCTACATGTTTCGGCAATGATGCCTTTGTCAAGGAAATAAAAAATATAAATGACAGAATGTAAATGTCAAATAATTGAGTTGCTATGGTTTAAATTATTCAAAGATACATTCCAATAATAATAGTAAATCATGCCTTAGTATTCTAAAAAATAGAGAGCAACGTGTGAACATATATGTTGTTCGCTGCTAGCAGCTTGTGTCTCTTTCTGGGTATAAACTTGTGTGTTGGTTGCTGCTGGCAGCTTGCGTCTCTCTCTGGGTGTGTGGTTTTGTATTTGTGTGAGCGCGTAAGTGTAGGGTTTTGTATGTTGGTGCGCTCGTGCGTGTGTTTAGTGACCGGTCGCGTAAATTTAGAGAGATAGGATAACCAGCCGTTGCGTAGGGCCGCCAACCCTTTCCCGGCAACTTCCTTACTTTTCCGTGCAGTACTTCGACGGCCCGACCCCGCCCCAACGAGGCAAGGCGCAGACCAGCGAAGCGCACCCAGCACGGGGTTGCTCATGTAGGGTGTTGGAAAGATGAAATTTCCTATTTCGTTTTTATAATTAGCATGGTCAAGTCATGTGTTAGGGAAACATAGTATATGTATTTAAAAATGGGAAACAATAAACATTTTTTGGTGTGTGTGGGTGGGATTGGTTGTCTTCTATTGTTTAATGAGTGGATAATAGAGTTTAGAAAGTCCATCAATCTCGTTACGGTCGTTGATTGTTCTGCTGTTTTAGAAAATATGGATAATTTCTTTGAGTCTTTTAGTTTGGTGTGTAGGAATTTTAGGTTTTTTCCGCTTTGATGTGCTATTTTAAAATTAAATGGTTTAAATATATTGTTTAGTGTTTCGGATAATCCAGTTATATAGGTTGTAGGGATATATGTTAATTCATTGGTTGTTTTATTTTTGTTTTGGCACTTTGTTTTGGATAATTGTTTTCTGTTAAAATTGTTTTTACTTTATTCAGTACTGTTGGTCTGAAAACCGGATTGGTGTGATTTAAAGCCCTGTCCACTAACGCTGTTACTACATTTTTTTTGTGGGATAGGGGTTGGTTTGAATAAAAGTTTACGTATCTGCCGGATGTGATTGGTTTAGTGTACCATTTTGTTTGTATGTTGTTGTTTGTTTTTATTAGTGTTTAGTCTAAGTAGTTTATGGAGTTGTTTTTTTCTATTTCAATTGTAAAGTTTAAATTTGGATGGAAGTTGTTGAAGCTATTTTGTACATTGCTTATTTCCTTTTCTGGTAACATCATTATGCAGTCATCGACATATCTTTTGAAAAAAGTTGGTTTTATTTTCAGGGATTTTATAACATTTTCTACGATGTGTTCTAGTACTAATTGGGCTACTACGCTGGATATAGGTGCTCCCATTGCTAGTCCTTCAATTTGTTTGAAATATTTATTATCGAATTGAAAATATGTGGAAATTAAAGTTAATTCTATTGCTTCAAGGAAATCTATTAATGGTAAGTCTGTGAAATTTTCGATTGATCCCATTTTTCTGTAATTACTTTTTTTGCTAGTGTTAAAGGTATATTGGTGTACATTGATTCGACGTCCAAGGAAACAAGTTTTTCGTTGTTATTTGTTTTGATTTTATCGATATATTGTTTGAATTCGAAAGTATTTTTAATATAATATTTATTTTGACCTATGACATTGGTTAGTGTTTTTGTTAGATATTTTGATAGTTCATAAAACGGGCTTTGAATGCAAGATACGATTGGTCTTAATGGGATATTATTTTTATGTAGTTTTGGGAAGCCATATATTTTGGGTGGTTGTGCATTATGTATCTTTGGTACACTAAACCAATCACATCCGGAAGATACGTAAACTTTTATTCAAACCAACCCCTATCCCACAAAAAAAATTAGTAACAAAGTTAGTAGACAGGGCTTTAAATCTAACCAATCCAGTTTTCAGATCAACAGTACTGAATAAAGTAAAAACAATTTTAACAGAAAACATTTATCCACCACAATTTATACAAAAAATTATAAAACAGAGACTTAATAAAATATATAACAAAACTAAGTGCCAAAACAAAAATAAAACAACCAATTAATTAACATATATCCCTACACCCTATATAACTGGATTATCCGAAAAACTAAACAATATATTTAAACCATTTAATTTTAAAATAGCACATCAAAGCGGAAAAAACCTAAAATTCCTACACACCAAACTAAAAGACTCAACACCTACACTAAAACAATCACATACAATATATAACATACCCTGCAAAGACTGTGACAAAGTATACATAGGCCCAACAAAACAGTTACTACAGGAAAGATTAAAAGGTCACAAATACGCAAAAAATCAGACTGCTTTCAAAAAACAACAGATTACACTAAAACATAATCTTGATTTTGAAAATACCAAAATAATAACAAAAGCAAAAAAAATACAAAGGCTAGGGAGGTCTTAGAAATGATCTATATTTTCAAAAACAGCAGAACAATCAACGACCGTAACGAGATTGATGGACTTTCTAAACTCTATTATCCACTCATTAAACAATAGAAGACAACCAACCCCACCCACACACAACAAAAAATTTTTATTGTTTCCCATTTGTAAATACATATACTATGTTTCCCTAACACATGACTTGACCATGCTAATTTTAAAAACGAAATAGGAAATTTCATCTCTCCAACACAGACATTTAGTCACACAAAATATTCTGAGTGCAAGTTCCGACCACACATGTACACAAATATGTGGTTTGAAACGGAATAAATCGGTGAGTTTTATATCATTTAATTTGCCTTACGTTATTATTATTTTAATTTTTGTTTTTATTTCATTCATACAAATGTAATCATTTAATTTTCCTTACTTTATTATTATTTAATTTTTAATTTTTAATTCATTCATACAAATGTAAACATATTTTCTTACCTTTCGTTCTAATAATGTTTTGTTTCTAGTCACTTGAAATAGACTTAATAATAAAAAGAGTCGAAACGTCGTAGAGAAAAACATTGAAATTCATTAAAGGTCGCTAAACCAATAAAAAGTCTATTATTTTAATATATATATATATATATATATATTAAAATAATATATATAATTAAAATAAAATAAAATATTTTAATATATATATATATATATATATATATATATATATATATATATATATATATTAAAATAATAGACTTTATATATATATAAATGAAAATTCCTTGAATCTAAGGAAAATATTACAATTTTGAATATGGTAATAAAAGTACTTTATTTAATGTTTTACACTTGAAAATGCACGTTGAATATTTGTAAAGCTTTAAATGCTATTCTTTAATTCTGTTTTACTCAATTTACTTATATCTAAAATATAAATATATACAATATAAGAAATTTCGTTTTATGACGAATTGGTTAAATTTCACATACGCACCTTTGCATGCGAATTGTCAAAACGAGTGCAGTTTTAAATATACTATTAGATTTTGAAGCAGATTTTTGCATTAAAAACAAATTTTTGCATCCGTAAACTATATTAAATCATATAAAAATAACTATAACGAATTCAACAGTGTAATAAAATCAATTTTTTAAATTCCCGCTTATACACAATTTTGCATATAGTGGCCTCATGTATTTGTCCTAGAAATGGAATATCTGTTAGACAATAAAGATTATTATTACTATTTTTATCATAAAGTTTAGGAAATATGTGTTCAAAATTACAAACAGCTTTATTCTAATAAGGGCATCACATTACGTTACAATATTCTAAAACACTTCTAACATGAGCACATCAAATGAAATCCCCAACTCTATTCGATAAGACTTTTGGTGACTTTTGGGATAAGCTTAGAAGTTTTTTTTGCGTAGTGAAATACGATAGAATATTGGAATGATATAATTTGAGGGCAAACAACTACCTTTTGTCTCTTAAAGGTTAATAGAACGTGTTTTGTGAATGTGGAAGCTTATCCGAAACGACTTATTTCACTAGAAGTCAATAACGTTAACAGTATACGAGGTGCGGCTAGAAAATAACAAGACAGATGCTACAACACGTGAACTACCTATGTGTCAAAGTCGTACGACCGATAGCTGTATAGAATGAAACCTTCTATTTCGACTGCCACCCCTTCCTTGTCTGTAGACATAATACGAGTAGTTTGGTCGTTCGTTTGTATAAGAGCTTTTTTTCTGCTTTGCCGGAAAAAAATATTTTCATGAAACGACGAATTGTCTTGAAATTTTGGAAAAACCGCTATTGAGGCTTAAGTATTCCCAAGAAGGCCACGTAAACAAATGGATGAATATGTTGAAAAAATCGGTAATCTGATCTGATTTGACTGCTGAAACTATAGGAATTGCCAGAGACTGTGTAAAGCAAATTTTAGATAAGAGTTGACACATGCAAAAAGTGTGTGCAAAATTGGTGCCGATAATCCTCATAATCGAACAAAAAAATAGGTTGTGAAAATATTTGTACTTATATTTTAGGTGCTTTATTCGCCTGACCTGACAGCATGTGACTTATTTATTTTAAATTAAAATTAAAATATTAAAAAAAATAAAATGCATATACGAATACGAGGGAAGATCGGAAAGTTTCTAGAACGAACCAGGAGATGGCGATGTGGGCGCGTACCGGTCATGTGTTTTGAGTGAGCCATCTATTATATAACTGGTTTAAATTTTTTAAAATAAAGCCGTTATAGCCAAGCAAAAAAACAGTGCGCGCATTTTTTAAATTATGAATAAAATCGAATTCCATGCAGTTATTAAACATTTTTCTTGAAAGGCTTAAATGCAAAAAAAATAAAAACGGAATTTGATGAAGTTCATGGACTGGTTCGTGGAAGAAAAAAGTCTTGTGTTTGGAGGATGTTCAGAATAATTCTACCACCAGTAGACGTAGGTCTGTGAATGTTTGGATAGGTATTTTAAGAAAAAGAATCATGGGTCGATATTTTCTGCCAAGAATACTGAATAGTGAAAATTACAGTAACTTTAAACGATATTCCTTTACAAGAATGTGAAACAACATCTTTGTCAAGACGATGGAGTGTCTGCAAATGCTACATTACAGGTGCGAGGAATTTTTAATCGCCGTTTTCCTAAAAGATGGATTGGTCGGGTTGGACCACCACAGTTTCTCAAGTTAAGTTTTTTAGGTTATAAGATTTTTAGCTTTGGGAATACATAATTATTACCCGGGTTGACAAATCAATAGCAGATTTAAATGAGAATAATTTCGATTCTGCTGTTAGAATCTTCAGCCATAGGTTACCTACGTTATTAACAAAAATTATATTAATTTTGGTTAGCAATTAGATATTTTGTTTCAGTTTCGCATAGCTCGGCCTAGATAGTTTTTATTTTTGTAATATTACCAGATTTTAGTTTGTATTTGATTTTTTAAGAATAAAGAAAAATTTTAAAAATATAAATTTTTTTTTTTATTTTACCTGAAAATGACTTCGCTTTCGGGATTCTAGTATTCTTCATTTTTGTCTTATTTTTAATCGTAGAACATATGTCCCAGGGATGAGGGAGTGAATATTGACTCACCCTGTATACAGAAATATAAAATATCTAATCAGGCATTTCAATGTTTCCGGAAATAGAAAACGGAATAGGTAACTTTTATTTGGACCAGAATTTATAACATTTTCGCAATCAACTTCAGACTGTAACAATTGTGAAGTAACCGGTGATAAATAGTGCTGCTGTGTAGTATACATAAAAGACATCGCGATTACACTATTGTATGCATCGTTCAATAATATTCTTAGACGTTTACTATCCCTTCCTAAAATCCAATTTCCTTTTCATCAATGAACGTGCCTAACACCTGCATAACGCTTGTTTCGAGGAGAACAGCAAACCGGAACGCTGATTATTGAGGCGGTCCCCTTACAACCAACCTAGACAAGCATTCTCACGGTGGCCATTAATATTCATGTGACATTTCCTACCTCAAGGACCAATTCCCACCTTTCTTTCGTCTATAGACCGCCAATTACGTAATCTCTTGTTTCGAGTTTTAACTTGGCAGGCACCAATCCAACGCATGTATGCTTCAGTTGTACAGATATTCACACATTACAAGAACGAATGACTGCCGGAAGGTCATTTGTTAAATCAGGTGCTCGTTTATTTCTGAATGAAACTCGAGGTAGGGGATACAGTGATATGTATTCTTTGCATTTTGTAAATTACATTTATTTGTAATGCAATTAAAACGTTTAAGTACTCAAATTAGGAATAAGAAATTCCGACGATGTTTAAAAATTTAATTTAAAATATTTTTGTTTTCATTCATTAGTAACACATGGGCTATATCTATTTCACTAATTTTATACCATGCATCAACATCTAAATTCTAAATGAAAACAGTGATTAAAGAAAATTTCTGTCGTTGCAATTTTATTAGATGTTTAACTTATACAAGTATAATAATATACTGTGTATTTAAATATTCTAAGTAACTGCAATAAATCATTTTCATAAATCTGTTTTTTTTTAATTGTAAACAGGCTACTCCTAGTAGTCGGTAATCGTACGTGTCGATCGCTTATATGTTGGGATTTTTTGGTCGCGTTCCAATTTCTATCAGTCTATTTCCAAGATAATGCCATGAATTATACTCGAATAATTTTGTTCTTCCTTCTGGCGTTCCTCAGGGATCCAATTTGGGTAGTTTGCTATTTGTTTTGTTTATTAATGATTAATGATGATGTTGATTTTCTTTCTTCTCCAAGTGAAGTGTCCCATTCTCGCCTATGCTGATGATATAAAAACATATTCTGAGATTTCCATAATTGACGATATCCTTAAACTACAGCAAAATCTGGACGTATTAGTTAAAACTAAATTAGATATTGTCAAATGCTGCGTGGTCACTTATACTCGATCTGCTACGCCTCATGAGTCCTCGTATTGTACTAAAAATAATATGTTAACCAGTAAAACTGAAATAAGGATTTTGGAGTCTTATTTGACTCTAATCTCACGTTTAAATCCCATATATTCCATATGTGTTCCGATGTCTACAAAATACTGGGATTTATTATGCGTGTATTAAAATACTTTAAAGATATAACTTTGCTTAAATCATTGTACAATGTTTATGTTTTGAGCAAAATGGAATACGTCTCGTTAATTTGGTATCCCGTCTATGCTTGCCATTCTATTCCTTTGAACTGTGTTCACCGTAAGTTTTTGAAGTATCTCACACTCAAAATTAATGGTATCTACCCGGAACGTGGTGCATCCCAGCTTTTACGCCATGGGATGTCATCTCTAAGCGTTAGAAGGGAGAATATTTGTAGGAAATTTCTAACTGAACTGATCAAAAGAAGACGAACGTCTTGAAACGGACTCCTACCTATATTCTATCCAACGTGGTCAACAGAATACTGGATGATCTGTTTGCTTGAAAATGGCTCGTCGGATAGACAGCACTATTTAAGTTCATAGTTTATTTAATTATGAAATTAAATAAAGAATCAGAATATATAATTATTAACAAGGCATTCGTGTGTGACTAACGTTGAAGCACCGATATTGAAGCCCAAATTGGGTCCATATCGTGCAGTAGTAATAATAAAAAAAAAGAGTGAAAAGCAGTAGGAGAAAAAGTGAGTAGCGAGAAGAACAAATAGGTATTAAAGTAAGAACTATACTGTGAGTGTTTCATAATATTAGTAAAATAATATTAGTAAAACAGGAGGTTAAGAGATGTCAAAATAAGGTCGAAAATTGCGTGAAGGTTAATTTGTTAAGGAAAGCAAATATTGACCAAACACACGTCTGAACACTTGAACACATTGGCAAGAAATACACAGATAGAGGGAGAGGTCCAACGGGTTGACCGGCCTTAACTTCTTACGCAGTGTATTTAAATTAGTGAGAAATTACGTAATAATAATACTAATAAAGGAACAAAAATATTACTAGAAATCGATTAACAAGAATAAATGGACGCAACAGATAGCGAAGAGTATACAACAGACGAGGGAAAAAGGAAAAAATGCGTTGGTAGTATTGAGGGATTGTTTGGAAGATCTTCGAAAACAAGAAGGTCACCAACAAAAAGATCAACAGATGAAACTGAAGGTAAGCTGGATAAAATATTAGAGATGATGGGAGAAATGTGTAAAGACCAAAAGGAGATGAAGACAGAACAGAAAGAAATGAGAAAAGAAATTAAAGAAATGAGAACACAACAAAGACAAGTTAACGATGAACTTCTAAAATTAAAACTGGAAAACGAGGAATTGAAGAAATAGAACCATGAGGTAAGAGAAGAAATCAACAAAATAAGAGACAAAATACAGAAAGTGGAAAAAGCAGGGGAAAAAATAGAAAAGAAACGTAGGAAAAATAATGTGGTAATGAAAGGTTTAGTTTTAGGTACTAAAGAACCAGCAGAACTAAAACAAGAAATAAAGAGTTTTCTAAATATACAGCTGGATGTAGATATCAGGCCAAAAACAGTAAGTAAAGTAGGAAATAGGACGTGTGTTATAGAACTGAACAGTGAATTAGAAAAAAATGAGATTATGAAAAATAAAGCAAAATTGAAAAACAGGACAGGAGATCCGGTATTTATCAATGATGATATGTCACCGAAAGAAATAGAGAAACAATTTCAACTAAGAGCTTTTGCTAAGAGAGAAAGGGAAAAGGGAAATAAAACAAAAATGGGTTATAACAAGGTGATGGTAAATGGAGAAGAATGGCGATGGAATAAAGAAACTGAGAAAATTGAAAAACAAGCAGCAAAAAACTAAGATATCTGAAACAGGACGGAAAAAACGGAAATGACATTGCTAATGAAATGGACATGATTGTTGATCGGAGTGAGAAAGTAATACAAATGCTAGACCATGCGAAGGTAAAGGTTATAGAGAAAAGTATCGATAGGGATGTCCTGACAACGCAAAGGAAATTGACAAGAGAAATAAACATTGCCAACAAAGAAACTTGGAAATATGCAACCTGGAACGTAAGAAGCCTAAAGGGCAAAGAGCAAGACCTATGTTATGAATTTAATGACCTTGGGCTGGATGTACTGACATTGTCCGAAACAAAGAGAAAGGTTCAAAGAGAAATTATGTTAGAGGATGGGAATATACTAATTCTCAGTGGTGTACCACAGGAGAAGAGAGCTTCGGCAGGTGTGGGGTGTGTAATAAATAAAAAACTGGTAAATAACATAAAAAAATGGGAAGGACACTCAGAGAGGATCCTTACAGTAGAGCTAAGTATAGACAAAGATACTATATCGATAATAGCTGTCTATGGTCCCAATGAAGATGAAAAGACAGAAATTAAAGACAAATTTTGGGAAGAGCTAAATCAGATAACGGAAAACTGCAAGGGTAAAATAATAGTAGCGGGTGACATGAATGGAAGAGTTGGAAGGAAGGACACATACACGGGAGTGATAGGAAAACATGGAGAGGAAACCAAAAATAATAATGGAGTAAGACTAATGGAATATTGCCTCACAAACAACTGAATAATAGCAAACACATGGTACCAACATAAAGATGTGCACAAATATACAAGAAGGGGACCAAATAATGAGCTATCTATTATTGACTATATACTAGTGGAGAAAGATAACAAAAAAGAGGTAAAAGATGTTAGAGCTAGAAGAGGTCCGGAACTGTACACTGACCACTATATGGTATTAGCGAAAATTAAGAAACAGGAAAAAAGAATTGATGAATGCAGGAATAAAGGAGATGTAATATTTACAAGTACAAGAACATACAAACTGAGGAACGAAGAGGTAGCAAAAAAATATCAAAACATGGTAGAAAACAAGATGGAAGAACTGAAGATGGACAAGAATGATGAAATTGAAGAATATTGGAAAGCCTTTAAGGAAATACTATTAAGCTCGGCAAGGAATACCTGCGGGGAAATGAGAGGACGCGGTGGAACTAAGCAGACAGCCTGGTGGAACGTCGAAATTAAAAAAGAAGTTAAGATAAAGAAAGAAAAATGGAAACAATACCTGGGAAACAGAACAGAAATAAAATATGAGCTTTACAAAGAACAAAGGAAGAAAGTAAACAAGATGACAAAAGAGGCAAAAGAGGAAAGCTGGACAGAACTCGGAAATAAGATAGAGCGCAGCTGCAAGGAAAACCAAAAATTATTCTACAAAATACTTAAAATATTTAGAGCAGGAAAAACGACAAAACATGCACCAATTATGGATAAGGAAGGAAATATAATAACAGATGATATACAGACAATGGGTAGATGGAAGGAGCATTTTGATGAATTGCTAAATATAGATAGAAATGTAACTGAGACAAACAAAAGAAAAGAAAAACAACGAATAACTATTGAAGATGAGGAAAGATTGGGATCCATAACGAAAGACGAAATAATAGAGGCATTAAACACACTGAAAAATGGGAAAGCCCCAGGACACGACAGAGTAACCACTGAAATGTCGAAGAACGTAAAAGGAAAAGGATTAGAAATATCTTGGCAAATATGTAATAGAGCATGGGAAGAAGGTAGAATACCGGAGGACTGGAAAATTGGACAAATAGTGCCAATATATAAGAAGGGAAATAATAGGAAGTGCAGCAACTATACTAATAACGTTACTAAGAACAGCAGCGAAAACCTATGAACGCATATTGGAAAGGAGATTGCAAAGATACGTGGAACCAACACTTGAGGACACTCAAAGTGCATTCAGGAGAGGAAGAGGGGTTCACGACAACATATTTACTGTGAAGCAAATAATTGAAAAAACAATACTAAGCGCAACTAAAGCATACTTCGCATTTGTAGATCTAGAAAAAGCTTTTGATTGTATAGGAAGAAAAAAAGTATGGAATAGCTTGGAGAAGAGAAATGTTGACAAAAAGCTAATAACAGCAGTAAAGAGCATGTATACAGAAAGTGAAAACTATGTAATCAGTAAAAATAGAAAGTCAGACATTTTTGAAATTAAAGACGGTTTGCGACAGGGAGGAGTACTCAGCCCGGTACTGTTTAATATTTTCATTGATGAAATAATTAAGAAATGCAAACCACACATGAAAAAACTCAACGTGGGATTCAGAAACCTAAAAGCAATAGAGCTAACGGAGTGTGTATTCGCAGATGATGTTGTCATTATGGCTAACACCGAAAAAGGGCTGCAAGACAATGTAAACATATGGAATAACATATTAAAGGAGAATGGAATGAAGATAAATATAACAAAGACAACTGTGATGGTAGTAACAAATGGGGAAAAGGAAGAATTGAATATAAAAATCGACAACCAAAGGATACAACAAGTTGAGCAAATTAAGTACTTGGGAGTAATACTGGAAAGAAATGGTAATCAAAACATTGACATAAGTGAACGTATCAAAAAAACAACAAATCTATACCATGCAATGAAATCAGCATTTATAAGGAAGAAAGAGATATCAAGAAAAACCAAGATGACGGTATACAGAACAATATTCAGACCAATATTAACATACGGAAGCGAATCATGGGTACTATCAAACAGAAATAAAAGCAGAATACAGACGATTGAGATGAAATTTCTGAGGGGAGTGAAAGGCATAACAAGAAATGACAGAGTGAGAAATATTGACGTACGAGAAGAGCTACAAATAGAACCCATAATGAAATATATAGAAAAGAAACAATTAGGATGGTGGGGACACCTACAGCGTATGAGGGAATGTACACAAACTAAAAGAGTATGGACGTCCAAAATAATAATCAAACGAAGACCTGGGAGGCCGAAGTAAACATGGGAAAAGGAGGTAGCCAAATTGATAGAGAACAGAGGAGAAACAGTACTGAATGCAAGAGAAATTGCTAAAGATAGAAAAAAGTGGAAAAACTTTGTACAAAATATTGACAATACACATTAGTTAAGAGATAAATATGTAAAATCCCTACACCGAAAGGTAGAAAGGGAACTTATATTATATATATATATATATATATATATATATATATATATATTATTCTTATTATTATTACCAGAAAAAATCAGTTTTAAAACCAAATATGCTATGAAAATACCATAGAATTAACTAATAAACCAAATGATATTTAATTACCAGATAATGCCAAATTAATATTCTTTAACATTAAAATTTTGTCCACATCTACACTAATAAATGAAATAAATGGATACTAAAAAAACAAATTAATAACAAAAACTTAAATGATTTAACAAAACACAAATTAAAGATTCCTTAAAGATATGCCTAGAACAAAATTATTTTAAATTTAACAATGAAATATATACACAAGTTAATGGATTATCAATGGAAAATCCATTTAGCTCTTTATTGGTCGACATTTTCATGAATCACCTTAACAAGAATTATTCCAGATTAACAATATCCTAACTAAACAAGTACATTGTTAGGCGAGGGATGTGGATGATATATTGTCTTTGGACAGGTACAGAAAGGCTATTGACAGAATTATTGAAATTACTTATAATTCTCTAAAACATAAGGTACAATTTTGCAATAGAAAAGGAAGAATATAACAAATTCAATTTTCTAGACATTAGGATATACAAAAATTATAATGGGTTGTCATACAAAATTTATAGAAAACCTACATTTACAAATAATATACACGCTAAAGCAAAACAATCAAAAATAAATACCTATGTGTAAATACCGAGAATTTAAAAAGAAGAGAAAAACACTATTACAATGATACCAGAAAATATAGGTTATAATCAAAATAATAAAATGCTAAAACCCAAAATGAAAGGAATAGACAAAACTATATGGCATTCGATTACATATATACCCTCATCTCAGATAAATTAAATGAAATATTAAGAAAATTAGACAATAAAATAATAGAAAAAAAAATGAAGGTTGTCATTATAGAAAAGGTGATGACGTCATTGTGCAAATATCAATGATGTTATTAAAAAAAATTGCCCAAAAGATGGCATTTTAAAAACAAAAATTGACCTGTCCGAACGATTTTTTACAAACATTATAGAACCCTTTTATGAATTTTGTTCCAAACTTTATCACCACACTGTATATAAAATAATATTCGTAAAGTGATGGTAACGTCTAAAAAAAATAGAATTAAAACAGAAAAGTTAATACAAATTCATGCATTTTTCTATTTAAAGCTAATCATCATTTCTAATTATTTTAAGATGAATCGGTTGTCATTTATAGTGGAAGATATTGAATGTTCTTTTACGACGCCCTATCTAATTCTATATATAGTGCAAGATATACATTATTTAGAGCTTAGTTCAAATGTGATATTTACACAGGTTGTAGATTGAAGCAATCATTTCTATTAAAATGTATATGGATTTTGCTGAGAGGGAAGCTCTTTGATGTATTACGTTAATTGGTATACATAGAGTAAACATATTTAACAGCAAAAGACTGAGTAGTCGTGTTCCTGTTACTTGTATCCCTTATCTGAAATGCACTAGGTATATAATAAGCATCAGAAACAGTAACTTACAAATATAATAAACTTAGAAATGAATGTGTTTTGAGATTATTGTGTAAGCATTCGTATTGTCATGGAAACCAACTACTTTTTGTTCATGAATTTAGTTTAGTATCAGAATAATTGAAACATACATGAGTAGGTAAACCCCACCAGTTTTGTATAATACAAAGGTATTTTTAATAATATAAAATATTATTAAAAATCTGGTGTGAAGAACACAAATGCAGGTTCACTATTAATATTTTCTGTGAACGTGCCCGAATATAGCCTATCCCCAGAGACGTTGATACGTCTCTGACACGTTCACAGAAAATATTAATAGTGAACCTGCATTTGTGTTCTTCACACCAGATTTTTAATAATATTATATATTATTAAAAATACCTTTGTATTATACAAAACTGGTGGGGTTTACCTACTCATGTATGTTTCAATTATTCTGATACATTACACATGCGGTTAAGCCGTAGTATGAGTGAAGGCACAAACAAAATGCAGTTTTCTAGAGAGATTGGCTGTGCTAACCTTTGGAAGGGCGTCGTTACTTCACATTAATTATGTGGACGGTATGCGAGGTACTTCGGCTGTCTGACAACAGGTAGCGCCGAATTTACTTCTGCGCTCGGTCTGGATAATTACGGTGATAGGGCGAGGTGGTTCTTTTCTGCGAATGTGTCCGGAAATATCCTTTCTCAAGCAGGGCGTACCGATGAGCTTGTATAAAATCGAAATACGTATCTACGTCTCTGGGGATAGGATATATTCGGACACGTTCACAGAAAATATTAATAGTGAACCTGCATTTGTGTTCTTCACACCAGATTTTTAATAATATTTTATATTATTAAAAATACCTTTGAATTTAGTTTAGCGTAATTTCTTAAGGATTCTGTCGTCTTCTAAATGTTTCACAACTCTATATGCATCCATTTTAGTTAAAGTGAAACAATGTAATTACATAATTAATTGTAATAACAGGCGTCTCAATTTAGTTTTATCTAATATACACGGTAATGTCGTTACGTATGATAGATCACCGTTTGTGCCAATCGGGCAGTAAAATTTACCTCTATTTATTGCACTTGAGATTTTCTTCCGTGTTCACAGTATTCGGATATTTAATTAATCAAATATAGTGTTATAAAACCTTAATTTGAGAAGGGAATTAAGTTAGAATTAAATTTTAAAGGAACTGTTTTTGATTTTAATTATAATATAATATAATATAATAATTACAATTACTGTGTGTATGCCAAATGTAACTGTCAGAAAGAGGAAAATTGTGACATAAGATTCTTATGTATTAGGAATGTCAAAAGTACAATTATAATGAGATTTATATTAAAAATATAAATAACTGGCTGGAAATTTTTACGGAAAAATTAGGAATGATTATTCTACTAATTATAGATGGCAGAAAATTTGGTGAGAAAACTATAAAATTGATTTAAAAAACTTTTCTTGTAGAAAAAATATAAAACATTATTTAAATTTTTAACCTGGATCAGGTTTAAGAAAATCTATAGTTGAAGGTTCAGTATAACAATTAGTAGATAAACGAAGGATGAGAGAATAGAAAAAGGAAAGAGATATTTCTGTGTAGTTTGATTTTAAAATGGGCTCTAATTATATCAAAACGTGAATCGTTACAGAACGCATATATAGTGTTAGACTCTTTTATAAGTATTGTTCTCAGGATTTTTTGTTTGGGGTTCTTTTGTAACTAGGCCTATCATCCAATCTAAAAGGGCAAGAAATAAGATGCCAATATATCAAATTAAATACATTTATTGTTCATACATCGTTATACACATATGAATAATTAATACAATAAACATTATTAAATATTTATTTATTTCGACAGAATCATAAACATATGAATTTTTGTGTATTATCAAAAATATACATATAAATAACTTGGAAGTCCTTATTCGGATTTTAGTAGTCATGCAATTAGCAAGCTTGTTTATTATCTTAGCTTTGGGAATGTGATACCCTCCAAATACTAAGGTATGACACAACGTGTTTTGTTTAATTTACAATACGTTGAAGCTTCATGGATTTTAAATTTTACTGATATCGTTGCATTCAAAAGTGTGCTATTCGATATTCACTTGGCGAGAAATAATCCCTACCACATGAGATACTAATGTCCACACTATAAATATTATTTAATTAATTAATCATTGATAACAAATAAAACCCAGATATTTTTAGATACTTGTGAGGCCTACTCTCTACTTGCTCTCTAAAGTATTTGCATTATGTCTCTATTGTATAATAGAAATTATAATTAATTTGCTGCTAATTAATTATCCATGTACGCCTAGAATGTCAATTCTCTACTTTATAGAATTCAAAATTTATCGTATTTCGGCAGCTCATACAGACTTTTCTTCGTTTTATAGGTTGTAGAATTCAGCGTTATACATGTTTGTAACTCTAAAAGTAAAAGTAACTTAATTAGAAACGAAATTAATTATTAATTTAAATAAAATAGAAATACGTATGATTTACGAATTACAACTTAAAATATTTGGAAAAATTAATAATCTAATGCAAAGTTTGTAATGACTGATTTTTCAAAAATTGTGGACGTTGCTTGGGATAGATTCGAAATTCTGTCCTATTTCTTCGATGCCGTCGTCCTTATATAAACTTGGTAACGCCAGCGACTTTTTCAGATGTAAGATAATCTTTCTTAAGCCCTTTTTCAATTTTATATTTTGCATTTCAAAAACTGTGTTCGTTTGCCAATTTCAAATGTTTTATTGCATCTAGTGACGAATCAGATTAATTCTATAGCGTAAATATAAGTATATAATATATAATACGTTTATTTTCATCGGGGTTTTAAATCCTACAAAATTTAAATAAAAATATCATATTTTACGTCCTTTCATTCTTTTAAAACAATTAGGTCACATTTAATACTAGATAAAATAACTAGTATCACTTCAATGCACTATTCTGTCTTTTTCTTCACTTCACAACATGCATGTGGTGATATATCACTTTAGAATGTAAAGTAAAATTTTGAAATTTGTTTTCTTTACATTGTTTTGAAATGAATATATATACAACTTCGTCATAGGTATTTAATAAAATACAAAGCTTTATTTTAACATTGTAAAGTCTTCCGAAGGTTTATCAATATTGTCGGTTCTTATTAATGATTTAAACATGTTTTTTAATGGATATATGATACAACGTTTGATATTTGTATACGTAAGCACTTAAAAGTCATTTCAAATTATGTTAACAAAAATTAGGGTTTCGTTATTGTCCATTCCATCCAGCCGTTACGTATGTAAACATACTCTATAACGTATGTGTGTGCGATGTATTTATTATTTATACACATTCTGAATATTTTGAATTTATAGGCGTCACGTAATACAATTTTCGTGGCGTTTTTGATTTCGGGGTTCGCATCGTAATTGACTCACAATATTTTGGATTTACATTCTGCAAAATTACATCTTTCCATTTATCATATGTTATCTCTTTATTTCAAGGACAACCCGTAAAAATATATAATTATATGTATAGCTTAACTAATATAGAAATATATTATATTTTGTTACTAGATATTGGAAGGAGATATGTTTGATAATAATTCTTAAAGACCGGTGCCGATAGATTAAACTTATATTATTTTTGTGAACATAACTTGCAACTTTTATATCCGAATTCCATTCGCTTCTAACGTCTCTGATAAATATTGAAAGGAACTTCAATAAAAGAATTATTTTTATAGGCAGTATTTTTGATGGGATATATACTTCAGAAATGACCCAATATCCCATTGTTTTTTATAGTCCTTTTGATGAGCGCAATTTATACATTTCTTTGTTTGTTTCACTGTCCCGTTTTCCGTTTTTTTTTTATAAGAAGCGACTTCGTAAATAAATTCGTAAAGAACCAAGGTCGGAAGACAAAAAAAAATCTGAAGAGCGAAAATAACATTTAAGAAAATTCCAGCATAATTGATAAGAGAATGTATGACGTGCAAGATATAAGGATGTAGAAATTGGAGCGTTAAATTTAAAGACCTTCGATCAAATTGATTTTAAATTCCGTTTCGATATATCATAGTTGACAAGCATCTCGTACATTTTATGTAGGAAATTATTTTTCTTTTACGTTGCATTTTATGACAGGCGATCGATGATAGAATTTGGACGAAGTTAACTGGAAGCCTCACATATAAAATAACCTTATAAATTTAGTACATGTAATTTACGAAATAGGATGACTCGAAAAGTCTTTTCAGCAAATTGGTTGTAAAAAAGTGGCTCCCGATAATGAGATATTTGTCACTTCTTTAATATCTAAACATAATCCTCTATCAACTTATCAAATCCAATATAAAGATTATTAATATACTGATATTTTTTATTTTGTCCTAGGAATATCATATATTCATTTTCTACAGGCATCAAACTAAGAATCTTGGACACGCGAGATTTAACTAAAAAAAATAATAAAAACTATTTATTCTTAAATTCATTAATTCGTTAGTTTTTGGCTCCTAGAATGAGAGTTCATTGAAAACAAAATTAAATATCTGTTTTAGATATATGTTTGTTTGATTCTGCAGAGAAGTTAATGTATCATCGGAAGCCATTAGAGACACCTATGTTGTTTATGTAGAAAACATAACTGGAGATAGTACAACAAGAAAATGGTTTCTTGATTTAACACTAGGACTACCGATTTCTAACCATTATTTTATCTTACTTATGGTTGGGATAATTTACTGGATTTAATAGACATTTTAAGTACGAGTTATAGCTTCAAAATTTTGACAAAAAAATTATTAAAATTCTTTCAATGGAGACTGTGGTTAAATAAAAATTTAAAAAAGGTATATAACCCCTTACCACAATTATTAGTCGTATCCTAAATACGTATTTCGACAACTAAGTTGTCATCATCAGTAGGTAAAAACTACTAATTAAAAGTCGAACATGGGGCACAGTAAAGTAAGAAAAACGCTTTCGCACAACTACTATACACTGCATCCCCGACTGAGTCTTTACGGGGATGCAGTAGCCACTCCTTTTTCTCAATGCATTCCCGTTTTGGTGCTATTTTGTCGCCACAGAATAGTACCAATACGGGAATGCTTTGAGTTATGGAATATTTATTTGCCAGATACGTATTGCTATGGATTTTTCCTAAAATAATATTTAAAATTAATTAAAAATGGATGTACAATTATTGTGGTATAAGTTGTATATTTTTGAAAATGTTATTTTGAATGTGCTTAGATAAAAACTTGATTTTTGGAGGTCGTCTTGTTGTGAAAGCGATAGAGATCGATATCGAGGAAGAGACCAACATCTGCAATAATACGAGAACGTTGTGTTGATTGAAATATATAAATTTAATTAGTTCGGGTTGTTTTTTGAGTGTGACCATAGTTGATGGTATTTCATATTTATTCCCGATAATTCTACGAGATTGTTATTCTCGTAATTTTGATATAATATTTGATTAAACAAAGTTTTCTCGCAAACGTGTCTCCAATAATGTTTTTTATGTAAGTAGATTTATATTTATAAGACGTCTTAATTAGAAAAGCTTTTAAAAATATATTTCAATTTTATTAAAATAATTAGTTAAAAGTCTTAATAAGTAGAAATAAATAATAAAGATTATTATTAACATTTCTTTGTAATAAGTATAAATGAAAATTTATTCGACGGGATTCAAGGTTGTTTTTTTGTACATGTTAGTTTTGCGCATGTGTTAAAATTTTGATCGTATATCAATATATTTGATTATACAGTGTGGTTCTCTGGGGAGAAATTAAAAATTAACTTTAAAATTTTTAGATAAGTTTAATCGGAGTCATTAGAGGAAGTTTTTTATCCACTTAGCTGTCAATTTACAGTGGATATATTATACCTCAAGTATATTGTAAATACATTATCTTTATACTTTATAAAGATAGTTTTTTTTTTCTTTTTTGATTTTTTTTGTATTAAAGATTCAGTTTAAATTTTATTCTGTGTTTTATTCTTGCTAAAACTTACTGCTCATTTATTAAAATAAGTAACTTATATAAAATAAATTTAAAACATATCGTGAACTATTTACTGGCGTCCAAATAACATTGCAGTTCCACGGCTTTCCTTATTGGAACCCGAGAAGATAGAAGTCTCATATTTTGAAAATCCACCGGCTGAGTAACCTAGTTGGGTAAACTAGTTGTGGATGGTGGTGCAGTAAACCTTCAAACCACTATTCATAGCAGTATATATCAAATTGGTGTATGACGGTAGATGAACAGTTTGTAACAGATGTTCCTTTAAACAATATATTCCATCAAAACCTGGACGATATGGAGTAAAATTTTGAATCTTTTGTGATAGTGTAACAACCTATTCATGAAAACTTGAAATTTATCCTGGAAAGCAGGGAGTAGAAAGAGACAAGAATCAAGGCGAAAATGTCTTTACAACCTTTTCACCTTGATTCTTGGCTCTTTCTTTAGTTTAGTAGAAGAAATTGAAAACTCTGGGAGGAATGTCACCTGCGACAATTTCTTTACTTCGTACAATCTTGCAAAGTATTTGTTATCAAAAAACCTAACATTAGTTGGTACGATCTGTAAAAATAAACCTGAATTGCCATCTTCATTTGTTGATACAAAAAGTGGTTTCCACACAGTTTGGTTTTATAGACGATGCGATGATAATTTCGTATTGCCCAAAGAAACGCAAGCTTGTAACGTCGCTTGTAACGTCGAAGAGATGGCCTATTGCAATTTTTTATAACATGATAGACATCAGCGCCATGAACGCATGCATACTATCTTGAAACCTAATTCAGCTTTTGATTTGAAAAAGAGAAGAAACTTTCTAATTGCGCTAGGAAGGGAGCTGGCTGAATACAAGGACCACGAAAAACCAGAAGCAGAAGAAGAAGCTGAAGCTGATTTGTCTTCAAAGGACAGAAAAGCAAGAGCAATTGTGCACGTTGTAAAACCAATGTATGCGGTGAACACTCAGTAGTTGTATGTAAGGAATGTATTTAACCGATTTTTACATTTATGTAAGTCATTTATATATTTTATTTTACAATATTTATGTCTTATTATTATTACCGCTTCGGTTTATTCTAATGGTCTTTTCTTATGTTGAGTAAAATAAAAGTCAAATATAATAATGCTTACGCCATATTGAATTCAAAATAATCGCCGAATATTAGCTCAAACCCAGTATAGAGTAATACGGGTCCAATGAACCCGCGTGGTAAGTAGATAGCAGGTTTGCAATTCCAACTTAGTGATAGAAAGTAACGAGGTATAGTAATTCAGTTATTTTCTCGTGTAAATACACGGATCAATGTAGATGCAAATCTTTATCATGCGGACATCAGCCATGTTTGTGACTACAAACACGTTTTGAACAAGGTGAGTGTTTTCGAGAATATCTGGTAGATTTTATTGTTATTTCGATATATTTCATCATTAATTAGCTACACTGTGTACGTATCGTGCGGACAAAGTTTTCATGCCTAGTTGGCATGGCATCTTAGCGTTTATTAATATCTAATTAGCAATGCACTGACAACACCTAAGTTGAGTAGGAATTTTTTTTGGGAAGTGACCAAAAGGATCAGCAGCTAAACCTGCAGGTATAGAACTTGGTCGTCCTCTTTTTCGTGACTGGACATTTTCACGTTTCACGTTTCAGTTTCTTCGAAACTGCAAAAAACTCACGGAACTTTCAGAAGCTATTTGATGAAGTCTCCATGCACTCACTAACGATATATCAATCATGTATGTAAATAAAACCCACCACCATTTTTTGCCTCCAATCATAATTCTGTAATTCGAAATTGATTGATCAAGAGCAACCCGTCCCATACCACTATTATATGTTGCAAAGAGACGAGGTTGGTTTACATCAGTCTTCTTTTTTTCTAGTTTGGACCATAGTTTTATTTTTGTATAGTCATAATTAGTTTTATTTACATCAGGCGCTATTGTCTTTCCACTTAACATATAAAATTTCATTTACTGTATCAAATTGATACTTGTAGGCTCCTCGATTGTATTTTGAATAATCTTTGTTGGACGGAAAAGGACAGTGTTAAAACCCATACGCTTTAGTGCTACAAGTAATGGATAAGTTGAAAAATAATTGTCGAAAAATACTATGTGCTTTGATGTTACTTTCACATGGCTAAGCAATTTCAGAAGAACTGATGCGCCTAGAGAAACTGTACATTTACCATTACCTTCCTTTCTACAATAAATATCAAACACGTAAGAATATTCTGAGGAACTGCTTAGAACCCAATTTCTGTAAGCGAAACGTACAGGTTTTCCTTTCAAAAACTGTTTAGCTGGGTGACCACCAAAATATTTTATCATGGATTCATCTATAGACAGGTTCTTATGAAAGATTCCCCACTGAGAAAAATTGTTTACTAATAAGTTCATCAAAGGTCGAACTTTATACATACGATCATTAGAGGTTCCTATAGCGCTGTTATCTGCAAGGTGTAGGTATTTTTTTATTTGAAGATATCTGTCTCTAGACATAGCTCTACTCAATGCCCCAATGCCCAAATCTTCATCATTAGACCAATACATACGCTCTTGACGAACGCTATGATAACCAGTCAGTAGTAAAATTCCAATAAAGGTACGTATTTCGTCAGCCGTAATGGTAAAGTTATGTTTATTTTTTTGACCAGCATATAGCAGTGACTGATCAACAATAAACTGTATAACATTTTCATCAAATAATTTTTTAGAAATTTGTCTAGGGTTCAGATTTTTTAGGTCATTTCGAATTTGTTCGAAACCTTCAGTAAGTGTGTTCGATATACCAACATTTGTAGAATACTGGGGTTCTATTTATTTCCATTTGGGTTCTTCAAATGTTCCATACTCATAGACGTCTCCTACATTGGATTGTGGATTACTGGTAGATGCGTCTCAAATTCTAACAATACTCTACCTGACAACACTTAAAGGTACATTATCTTCAGGATCCTCGTCACTTTCTACCTCGATAAAACCTGGAACATCAGCGGGCATCAGATCATCTCTAAGGTCGTCGTCATTGATATCTTCCTCATCAGTTTCTACACCGTTTCTATTCTGAGAAATGTCTGGATTATCTCCATTATTCAGTGCGTCTACAGCTTCTTCCAGTCTTTCGAACCTTTTTCATTGAAAAGCACTAAAAAAGGTATACCCACCATGAAATTATTATTACAGATACGCCTGATGTACTCATTTGAGTACACCTGACTTTGATGAAACATAAATTGCAACAAACTGATAAAACAAATACAACATTACATAACTCACCTTGAACTATGTTTCCCTCAACCAGTTCTTCCAATTTATCGAATAAATATATCAAAATAATGAAAATTTTAAATAAACACAAATAGCTATAGGTTAGGTTAACATACACCAACTGTAACAGCAGATATTTATAAAACAGAACGAGATAATGCATAAATCTGCATTCGGATACCACTACCGCTATCTGTAAGTTAGAATTTTTTTCATACTGCACTAAATTTAAAATGAAAGATTACGACAATTACAGAAAACTGCATGTACTCAACTGAGTACGGCAGGCATTAATGGGTTAAGTGAGGACAATTTAGAACACACTGTATTCAAATATTTTAACAATATCTTGTGAATTTTAACATAGGGCGGTTGCATGTTATATTTTATTTAATTATGCGTTTTAATATGTTTTCGTTCAAATGTGCATCACTAAAAAGTTTATCGTTTAATAAAAACCGAACCTACATCACATAACTGGTCGAAAACACGCGTAGTTTTCCAATACGGCGACATTACGAGATTTTTATTGCTGGCAAAGAACTACAAAATCCGGGAAAAATGTTCGAAGCAACATATGAAGAATAGGTCGTAAACAAGTGCCACAAATACGATGTGTACTTTGTAAACCACTAAATCGTTTCCACATAGTTCCTCTTGTTATGCGCTACTGTAAAAACTTAGATCTGTTTGTTTTGTTGCCTTTAAGTTTCTGGACATAACCTAAAACAGTTTCGTTTTTTTGTTGGATACTCGTGAATTCAAATAATTGTATTTATTGCAGATTTGTATTGAAAAAAATATTCCAATATAACTTTACGTCTGGATATTATTTTTGTTGATCGTACTTAATTTACGACTTGACTGAATTTTTCTTTTCAAGTTTTGATAAATTCTGAAAGTAAATAAAAACAAGTGACTTACTTCAAGCGCATTTATTTTTGTAAAAATTCGTAAGTAATGATCCATATTGACCAACGAATTACACGTAAATATGCAGAAATAAATGTACACTAGGTAAATCCAGAGAGTAAGTTTCGTTTGTATTTTTTGCCGCAGCAGCGCTGAGATCGCAGTTACGTGCATGCACGGAAGTTGCTCTGTATCAAGGAGAAGAAGATGACGCCATTTTATGATCGCTGTTTGTTGTGTACGCTTTGTAGTGCTTCTTTAGAATGGCGAGGTTGATTGAAAATTCCGCCGCTAGTGAAATTAGATCGGCAATTTGTTTTCTAAATACGAAGAACATTAAACGAGTCGACATTCATGGATAAATTTGCGAGGTTTATGGAAAAAATGTAATGTGATTAAAAAAGACCATAAGTTTACAATTCCTCGCCAGCAAGGACTAAAGCCAAACAAATCTTGACACTTCGAAAAATGAGCTCAAAGAACATGTTACCGCACGGATGACAACACATGCGGCAACATTTTATCAAGAAGGCGTACAAAAACTTAGGTCACGCTATGACAAATGCCTACAAAATGGTGCGAACTATGTAGGAAAATAGTTTAAGGTTTGTAGATTGTTTTGCAATAAATAATTTTTCTGCATCCCTACGTGATTTCTTTTCATTACCAAACGGAATTTACTTTCTACACTTACTTATATTATCTATACTTATGCCCCGTATAAAGAGAAACTAACACTTGGAAATTACTAAAGATTGAGAAAAGGACGATTCCGATCAAAATTAAGAACAGCAGCAATAACTATTATTGTTAATTGGGTAGAATTAAAAAGATTCCTAAAATTAACGAACATTTTGCAAAAGTGGCTTGTATTCTTGAGTGTTAGTTCTGTCTCTAGTAATGTAAATGTATTAGCTAATTTACGCTATTCTTGATAAGTCGAGAACTGGATCAAATTTTCATTACCATTGGAAGAACACAACACTAAGATGGCTTGAAAGTGCCACAAGAAGTAGCACTGGGTGTAACGTGCCTTCAAAAACTTTCCTCATTAGAGAGGGCCATGTTTTTTTTTAATGACTGGTGAGAGTGCACGTAATCTGTCACAAACGTATAATTTTAATAGTTTGGTTGTGTCATGTAAATATGTGTAATAATTAGTATTTATATTTATATATATATATATATTTATTTTATATTTAGTTTTTGAAAAAATATTACTACAATAGTCAAAATTAAAAGAAAATAATGCTAAAGCAGATGTTCGAAATGTGGACCATTATTTTGAAGACAAAGTAGAACTCAGTGTTTCATGCTTTTAAAGCAATTTATTAGGATTTATTTGGTTATGTCAGCACAAGATTTCACAATAACATTACGAAGCTCTTCATTTGTGTAATGACTGGTCTTGAAAATAGTCTTCTTTAAATATGGAGAAATAAAATAATCTAAAACTGTCAAATCTGTTGATCTTGGAGGAAAATTAATAATTCTTGTATCGAAAAATTTTTGCAATGTTTCTAGAGATTTGTGCGCTGGTGCTGTATCTTTCTGGAAATATCCTTCCGTAAGTTCATCATTATGAAGTTCATTAATAAACGGTTCTAATTCTAATTATCATTTTGATATCTTTCAGCAGTTGCGGTTTAATTAAAAACTACAGGCCCAATAATTCATATTCTTGAAACTGCTAACCAGACGCCTATTTCTTGTGGATGTAGCATAGTTTCCCAAATTCATTATAGTTTTCTGCAGACCAAGTTCTCATATTTTTCTTATTTAAATATCCTAAAAGATGGAACTAAGCCTCATTTAAAAAGAACAATTTGACGAGAATGTCATTATTATTTATGTTATTCAAAACCCATAGACAATACTCTGTTCTCGTAACAAAATCTACCTGTTTGAGTTACAAAACTGCTTGAATTTTATATGGAAACAATTTTAAGTCCTATTTTAAAATAGTATGACATATTCTCACTGACAAATGAACTTGTTGTGAAAGTTTTGCGATTGCTTTTTAGGTGATTGTCCATTCGACGTCGAATATCCTCGATGCACTTTGCTGTTCGTTTTCTAAGTGCTCCACAGCCAGGCACGAGTTATTGCCACTATTGCCAAATTTAATAACATAAGCTTGAATATCTTTTGCAGTTGTGCGTAAGTAACTGGCAGGTAAGGGTACTGTTGCCGGGAATCCTGTAAGCACTGATTAGTGGAATAAACCCAATCTCAATTTTCTAATTTTTGGCCAGTTCTATAGTAACTTTGAATAATAAATATTTTATGTTATACCTCTAACATTGTAATAAAATAATTTAAAAAATATAAGTGTTTATAATTTGAATTTATGTATGACGATTGTCAGAATTTGAAGTTTTCTAAAGTTTCGCATGTGCACCAATCTTTCATTACTTAATTACTTAAAAAACAGCCTACTATAATGAGGAAAGTTTTTGAAAGCACGTGAGAAGTTCTACTAACTACTGCAGATGTTCTACATCAAGATAGTTGTAATTGGGCTGCCAAATGATCAATTCATAATTCTGCTCAGCATAAATTCATAAATATTGAAGGCAATAAACCATTAAATATTTTGTAGAATGGCAAACTATAGAAATATCAATGTGGCAATTACGAGGGCAGTAGGGAAGTTTCAGGAATCTGGCAATGCTGTTTAGTTTGATAAATGATGAATGTGCAGAGGTATACCGCAATGTGTCAAAAATGTAACGTTCTTGACCGATTTTCAAAATATTAGTCAGTTAGAGGAACGCGGCCAAATAGATATCATGTACCGAACATATCCAGCCAGTTTAAAACTTATCGGAACATACTTAGCTGTACAATATTTCGTGTAATATTTTATTAAAATTGCTAAAATAAAACATCTATAAATAGATACAAATTTAGTATATGTTAGGAACCATATTTAAGCATATATCTCAAAATTCTGTCGTAATGAAGAAACTTTCGGAACTAGTTTCAGAATCAGAATGTAGAAATCCATAAGATACTACATAACTGTACTCTACTAGTAGGATGAAATGATATTTAAGGGTCTCCATCAATGTCATTTTGTGAGCAGTTGGGATAGAAATAAGTTTTAGCCTGCGAATGGTAATTTCGAGTAATGAAAATTTAAAACAGTACAATCAGCGTAGTAAGTAATGTTCAACATTTTTTGGTATGAAAAGGGAGTCATTGAAATCGAATACCTACCTGCCGAAGGGATTAACGATTGATTCTATAAGATACTGCAAAACTTTTCGATCACTAAGGAATCATATCCTTAGAGTAAGGCCAGAAAGAATTTTTTGTTGCACCACGGCGACGCTAGATCGTTTGCAGCAGCGAAACGGTGACGACGGTGACGAACCTGAAATTTACAATCACTTCGCACAGTTGGCATTTTCAAGTGTTTGGTTGTTCCCAAACTTGAAGGAGGTATTGGAAGGTCTGCTACATGTAACGTGAAACAATATAAGTTCACGAAAACTGGCTTTGTTAAAATGTTGCGCAATCCGACAACCCCCCTCAGACTAACCGTGAGTGGGTAGGATGATCTTAAATTGACAAAATAGTGAGCCAGTACCAGCGGCGTAAAACTGACTGCAGATGGTCGCGCGATTCTTATCGAAACGATGATAAAGTGACTATAAATCAAAAAGGACACCACCGCGATTTAAGGGCTGTACCCACCAAGGAAAGAAAAGGGCAATTCCAGAAAACAGGAGGTGATAAGAAGTAAAGAAAACGTTTCACATTAAAGAAAAAAACGTTTATTATAAACTTTTTCATCGATAATAAAATTTACAAGATAAAGTAGAAAAGAAAAACGTATTATGTTCCAAAAATAAATGAAAGAAATGAAGCCTTGTATATAAGTAATTTAAAGTATATAGTAATTTAAAAAAATTATGTAATTATTTCAACATCATTTACTTAAAAAGAATTCAGAATGCAAAATCATGACACAAAAGCTCTGGTACGATAAGGTTTAAGGCCAGATAGATTAGAGTACAAAAAAAGTAGGCAATATACGTTACGAGAGATCTCTAGTGTACGCATTCACAATCGAAATTAAACATTATGTACTTAATCTTAGGTCTACATAACTTATGGCGCTATCTATTTAAAATAAAAATAAATTAAATAGACTTTTATGGACGTAATCTTTAATTAATTGAAACCAAATTTTTCTATTCAATCTAAATTGCATCAACGCAAAAATTAAATACATTAAATTAATTACAAAACGGTACAAACAATTCTAACTTTTTCAATGATTCAAGAGTTTAATGAACGAATCAAGACAAATAAAAAGAATAAAAAATTACTGTGAACGATACTAATGTATTCACAACAAAGAAATTATTTAGCGTTTAAGACAAAAAGAGAAGGGGTTAAATTAATGTTTCTTTATCTAATGATAAGTGACGATATAGCTACTTTTATTTATAGCACAATTGCAAGTTTTTGAGTAATATATATCAGAAGAAACGGAGTAATTAATGACAGATCTACTGATTTCAGCTTGGTGAAATTGTCCGAGGAAAACCAGTTGTAATGGAGTCGTTTCCGTTTCATAGGTGGTACTCGTTCAAATTTCCGTTTGACATGGTTTTATTTACTCCTTCAGCAGATTCGTCAGTTCCGATGATTTTAGTCTTGAACGGCCAATCTCCGCGTAAAATATTTATAAAACCAATAGTAGGAACTAGGAATAGTAGAAATAGTGAAACATCTGCAGATGTTCGATGGTACAATTTAACCAATGGCATATAAACCACCTATTTCGGTATAAATTATCTCAATGCAAAAAAAACAGCCACAAACAATCAAATACAGACAATCTAACTGAAGTTCTATCTGTAATGTCCGAAGTCGTAAGGAAACATTTAACCCATCTGCGACGCTAGGCACGCATGACCGTTAAGATAGCGAAGCTGCTACGGGTATACACCACTCACTAAAAATTCGTAACAGGTCATCATTTTTCATCAGACACTGAAGTTCGGGGTGCGGTTAGGAATTGGATCAATAATATACAAACATTTTTTTTCATAGACGGTATAAAGAATGTATGGAAGATGTATTAAGCGGCTAGAGATAAATGGTGATTATGTAGAAAATCAATTAAGTACATTACTAGTACAATAAATTTACTTCATTTTGGGACTGGCTTCATTCTTTTGTCGTTTCATACTCTCATTTTATAGAGTTTTAGATTTTATATATCAATGGACCCTCGTACATAGTATTATTATTTATTGTGCATCTAATTATTAAATAAATAAGCGTAATACTTAATGTCAAATGCTTCTTTATATGCCTAACATCCCCCTTCATTTATAGATGCTCAAAGTATATTAAAATTCATACATTGCAAGCGAAAATATTAATCGAAAAGAGTGTTTTTTTCCATTGTGAAAAGCAATTAGGTTTTGAATATTTTTCCATTATAAAAGGGAAGATACGATATTGTAATAGCAAAACCAGAAGAGTTACAGATATTAAAAACTAATCTAAGTTCATGTACACTCTCATAATTATCAGCGAAAAATACTAAATAAAATAATGATATTACTGATTTGTTTACCTTATTTTCATAGATTTATTAAATCATGACGGAAATTATACAGTTGACAAAGTATTTCTTTGCAGTTCGTACTGCTCAAAGTGCGAACTACAAATTGTACTTTAACTCTTTCTTACACAAATAAATACGCGCTACAATACTACACATTTTGGTCATTTTAAGGTATTCTCGTGTTTAAATTTAGCCTTGAATTGAAAAGAAATACTCAATGAACATACAATAGGAAAGATTAAAATATTCGTAACAAGTAGGCACACATTGTTGCATATGCAGGGCAACAAGTATAAACGTATGTATGTACATGCATTTGTTCTCCCAAGCGTTAACAGTTAGATAGTAATTTGCATATTTTAAGCACGGTTATTTGTCGCACGATATAAGCGATGTTATACCAATCTTTGGAATGAAAATTGTTTCAGAGCACAGTATATTACTTTAATTTTATATTTATATCACAGGTTAGCTTTAATGCAATAATGCAAAATACGAATTACAACTAGCGATTACAAATTCAATTTCATTAGTCTTAATATAAATAATATTTTATATACATATCTCTATAAGTTTGAAAAATACTAAAATATATAAGAAAATGATATCCAACCCCTAATATAAAAAATAGGATACAAAACAAGAAAAACGAGCTATGTGCCTTTTACTTCTTCCTTATAAAATTCATCTAAGATTACAATGCCTAAGTTTATGGCAATATTCAATCTTTTCTCTCCATTAATCAACATGGTTTTGTTAGAGGTAGATCTACTGTGACTAACTTGGTGGAACTTACGCAGTATATAGGTGAAGCATTGGGTGCTCGACAACAAGTGGATATTCCTATAGCAGTTTTAGTAAAGCGTTCGATACAATTGACCACTCTCTACTCTTGCCGAAGTTACAATCTATAAGTGCTTCACAAAAAAAACTGTGTCCTACAAAACCGATCTATTGAATCGATGGTACTATGTACAATATAACGGATATAATTCCAATACTTTTACCGCTAGCACTGGCGTACCCCAAAGTTACAATTTAGGCCAGCTGCTTTTCAATATATACATTAACAATCTCTTGATGCTGCTAGATTACAAAGTTCTCGCGTATGCAAATAACTTAAAAATCTAGAATAATATCACTTCTCCACCAGATTGCCTACTTCTGCAGAGAAATCTTACAATTATTTATGGATGGTGCACAAATAATCGCGTGTATTTAAATGTTAAGAAATGTGCTATTCTTTGTTTCTCTAAACGTTCAAGTATTATTGGCTTTGACTGTATAGCTTCTAATGACATAATTCCTAGGGTTTCGGAATTTCGAGATCTTGGCATGCTCTTTGATTCACATCTGTCGTTCAGTCCACATATTACTAGCACTTGTTCATCCGCATCTAAGTCTCTAAGTTTTCTCATTCGATCTTGTCGTACATTTGGAAATTACACATTGACCATTTTGTTCTATTCCTTTGTTAGAACTAAGCTAGAGTATGCGCCTGTAATTTGGTACTGTCGATATGATTTACTTAGGTACAATCTCCTAAAGTAACGAAGGAACAAGTTAAATGCACATTCAATGAAGTAGATTCGAGAAATGCACAACACAAGTATTTTTTGTTTAAGACTGATATTAATATTTTATTTATTAATTTAATCTTTTTTATTTTATTCCTATTTCATATTGATATTTATTTAAGAAATACAAGAACTAGTTTGCAATGTTTTGTAACTATTTATTTATTTGTGTAGAAACATCTCACACTCTATATTAAAATTGTAGAATTAATATGTTAATTACCAAAGTATAAACCTACTGTCATAAGTAAATAGAAGAAGCAAGACAAAAATATTTCTGAAACTACTGAAAGTCTAAATTAAATATCGTTAATAAAGGATAATTTGCTAATGAATGAACCAAGCTATTGACCCAGACTAATTATTCAAAGATGGCTGTGTTATTCGGACACAGTAAAGAAAATCCAAATATAGAAGTTACTTAAAGAAGATATATAATCCCTTACCACAATTGCTAATCGTATCCTAAACACGTATTTCTTCAGTAGGTAAAACCACTAATCAAAGTGTCGCACATGGGGTACAGTAAAACAAGCACATCTGATGACGTATACGTGGACGCCATGTAAAGTTGTTGCGTGAACAGATGTGCTAGCTTTACTGTGCCCCATGTTCGACACTTTAATTAGTGATTCACTTACTGATGATGACAACTTAGTTGTCGAAATACGTATTTAGGATACGATAAGAAATTGTGGTAAGGGATTATATACCTTTTTTAAGTTTTTGCTTAACCACAGTCTCCAAAGAAAGACTTTTAAAGAAGTTACTACATGATAATTCTCAACAATTAATAAGACCCAAGCCAAAATTATAAAATTACAATAAAACAGTATATTAATGAAATAAAAATGTATTTGCAGTGACAACCATTAGTCCTCCAATTTCTTACTCATATTAACGCACACATATACGCACGCTAATTAACATGTACGTGCAAGATTTCGTGGCCAGAAGCCTAAGACTCATGCGCGATTACTGTCAAATTTATCTAGCTTAAATTGTATTGTAAACAACCCAACATTACCGAGAACTGACTTAATTAAACTATTAAAACCGTATAAAATTACGAATTGAATCGATGGTAATTTAGAAGACAATATCCAGCCTATTTTCTAATTCAAAATAGATTTCAGATAGCCAACGCAAGATATCAAATGATGGAAAGAAAATATAAAACTCAACTTCAGAGTTATGCTGTGAAATAACGTGTGTTCATTTGAAAAGTCAATCTAGGTTACTTTGAAATTTTGATAGAATAAGACGCATATATATTAGTATGTATATGTTGTTCCGTAAACGTAAATCCAAATGACATTTGATAATGTCAATCACATATGTTATTTATTTGTATGTATGAAACTGTCAAAATATACGACTTCGTAGGTTAAGTAGTAAATTTTAATTTAGGATATACTTCAAAATGTTCTCAGTAAATCACATGCTACTAGATTGACTTTTCAAATGAACACCCGTTACATATCGTAATCAGAAGATATGTATAGGGAAATTAAGATATTTAAATAATATGCTCTAAATACAATATATGACAAGTTCTAGATTAAGTACGTATCAAACATTAACTATTAAAGAAATAATAGAGCTGTGCTCTGTAAATGTGTAGAATATTAATACAAGCAGAACAATTTTAAATGTAGGGAGAATAAATAATAGTACATTGAAAATTCCTCGATGTACCCAGACAGTCAAAAATATAGGACAAGCAAAATGATATTTCAACGTAGGTGTAATTTTAAAAATTAATTAGGACAATCGGTTTATAATAATTATATGCTATACTGAAAATATCAACAGTCGAAATCTACACATAACAACTGCCGAGTAAAAGTTTCAGTTATTGCCAGAGTAATAGGAATATCAGAAACGAGTGCTTTTAAAATGTGTAGAATATTAATACAAGCAGAACGATTCTAAATGTAGGGAGAATAAATAATAGTACATTAGAAATTCCTCGATGTACCTAGACAGTCGAAAATATAGGACAAGCAAATTAATATTTCAAAGTAGGTGTAATTTTAAGAATTAATTAGGACAATCGGTTTATAATAATTATATGCTATACTGAAAATATGCAGCAGTCGAAATCGACACATCACAACTGCCGAGTAAAAGTTTCAGTTATTGCTAGAGAAATAGGAATACCAGAAACGAGTGTTTTTAAAATTCTACACGAAGATTTGGGAATGAGCTAAGTGTCGGCATAATGAATTCCTAAGCTGCTCAGTCCCGAACAAAAATTGTGTAGACGACAAATTTGTGAAGAGAATTTGACTGTTGCAATAAGTTCATAAGGGCTTTCTGCCGCGAATTTCTGCGGGAAAAGTGAAGGTCACAGGTTTATTGGACGCGAAGGGGATTCTGTTAATTGAGAATATGCCAAAAGAGATTACAATAACGGGAAATGTCTACAAAGACCGAATCAAGAACTTGAACAGGGCTATACGGGAAAAAGAGCCCACAATTTTGCTCACAAAACTTTGGTTCTGCACGACAACTGCAGAATGCATAAGGCGCGAATTGTTCAAGTAGTAATTAATGAATTCGGCTTTTATGTTATCTACTCAGCTATGAAAGAAGCGAGTTAGAAAACAAACAAAAATATATGTCAACGCAAGAACCATTAACATTAACACACTTCCTCCAACGTTTCTTTAAGAACGCTATGCCTTTGAAAAAAAAATTATTTTGAAATTCCGCAAAATATGACCCCACAACGTTTTCCACGTCATCATTCAATAAAAATGGACGCCCTCGTGTTTTTTGAGTTTTGTAAAAATATAATAGTCACAGGGGACGAGGTCGGGACTGTAGAGTGGATCTTGTAATTCCTAAAAAACTGTCCTCGTATGTATATATACTTTTTATATTTTGGGTTTGTAATTGGAAAACTATTGTACAATAAAGAATTATTATTATTATTACCTTTTTTTGATGAAGCGAAGTGTTAAATATAAATAGATGTATAACGAAAAAGAAATATAAATCGTTTCAAGTTTCTTTATAAATTCTTGAAATAATAATTAAATACGTTCAAAAGTCTTGAGTGGAGCTTATAAAAAGGACACTTTGAATACCAGGCAATCAATTGGAACAAATTCAAGTAGAAAGATTCTCGGTTCCTAAACTCGAAATCGAGAATTACATTTGGGAAATAATATAATTGGTTTTGCTTCCTGAAAAGAAAGATTACCTCCAACGTATATCAATCAAGTAGAGTGGAAATTATTTTCTCTTAGTAAATTTCTAAGGAAAAAATAGAAAACATAAAAAACCCGGGATACAACTTCGGATTAAGAGTTTTCGCGGGAGCGATCGTCAAGGTTGGAAGGAAGATATATTTGTAGGCTTATTTCTTTGCAAAACTCTTACGTAACTTTTTCTGAGAAAATTCGAATTCGTCCTGCGTTCCCCAAATAATAAAAAATTCAGTTAATACCTTCTGCGCTGTGTATTCTTAATACTTTTATTTAATTCTGGAGAATTTTAAGCGTTCAGAAACCGATTATGACTAATAATATCCTTCGAATATATATATATATGTAAGTGTTTAGATAATTTCTTAGCCGTTTATTAAATATAACAATTGATAAATTTTTGGAGTGTTTCGGCTTTTATATGAAATATTTACAAATATCAGATTAGAATGTATGTAGTTGCAGAGTAAGTGGGATGTAAACATTGCTGTCTACAAATTACAAAGCAAATGATACGAAATTTTTAATTGAAAAATAAATATTTTTCAATTAAAAATATCGTATTTTTAGACCTGTGACAAATGACCTTCGTTATTTAAAAAAAAAGACGCGAGAACCCCATTTTCTTCTTTTACCTGTAGCACCGACATTTGGCCTTGTAGAGAAAAAATAAAAACACATCCTTGTGGCCATTTCTAAACCTCTATCCAGTGGTGTACTCTAAATTTTATACGACGTTTCTTTTCTTTCTGGCCATCATCAACTATCTAATTTCTTATAGGCGCCATATTGGATTTAGACATCTTCAGAAAAAGTTTTTTTTTTCTGATTTCAACCATGGACCACATGCTGACTATATACTTTTTAACATTAGGTTTTATTTGAAAGAATAAATTATAAGATTAGATAAGGTAGCCTTTGGAATTTCAATCTGTCAAACATTTCATTTATTGTTCATTAATAATACAAAAATGTCATACACTAACGAAGAGAAACGAGATATGATACGTATTTTTTATTCTTCGAAACGAAATTCAACAGTAGCGAGTACAAGATAACAAAAACATTAATAAAAATACATAGAAAAGTAAACAATGAACAATTACAGTAAATGTTCAATTATTTGGCCATCTTCGGTAATGCACAATTGGGCACGCCTTCTGGCATTTTGTACTGCCCTTTGTATAGTTCTTCTAGGAACTGCATCGAAGGCATTCTGAAGTCTGTCTCGTAATTCTTCAATGTTTTGTGGCGCATCTACTTTATAAATATTATTTTTAACATATCCCCATAAAAAAAAATCTAGCGGACTTAAATCAGGTGATCTCGCAGGCCATTCAACAACTCCCCTATTTCCAATCCAACGGTTTGCAAACTCTTGATTTAAGAAATTTCTAACAACAGCTGCATTGTGTGCTGGTGCGCCATCTTGTTGCCACCATAAATATTGTAATTGATTTAATGGGATATTGTCGTCAAGATAGTCAGATACGTATGTACGTAAAATGTTTAAATATCTTTCTCCATTTAAATGGTCTTCATACATAACTGGTCCTAAGAGACGATTTGCCAAAATACCCATCCAAACATTTATTCCAAAACGATGTTGTGGTCTTCTAGCCCTGTTTTGTCGGGGATTTTGTACTGCCCAATAGTGCTCCGTATTTCTGTTGAACATTCCAGAATTTGTAAATTTTATTCATCTGACCAGATGATTTTGCTTAAAAAAATTTTTCGTCATTTTCTATCCTTCCCATTAACCAATTACAATATTCTAGCCTTCTAAAATTATCTCCAGGCAGTAAAGAGTGACTAACATGGATTCTGTATGGTTTAAACCTACTTTTATGTAAAGTTCTCCAAACTCTGGACTGGCACAAATTTAATTCTGACGCTACTTCGCGTGTAGAAATTGATGGATTATTATTTATCTATAAAAAATACAAGATTAACATTAAATTTGAAAACACGCTTTTAATTTACCATTTGTAAAATATTTTTTTGATTTTCATTTAAATTCCTGTTGTCTTGACCATTACGCGGCTTAGTAAACGATCCATTCTCGACCAAATTTCTGTCGAGATCTAGAAAAATGGTATGATGAGGCTGTTGTCGTTCTGGATATAATTGTAGATATCTTGTACTCGCTACTGTTGAATTTCGTTTCGAAGAATAAAAAATACTTATCATATCTCGATTCTCTTCGTTATTGTATGACGTTTTTGTATTATTAATGAAGAATAAATGAAATGTTTATAATTTATTCTTTCAAATAAAACCTAATGTCAAAAACTTCAGTCAGCATGTGGTACATGGTTGAAATCAGAAAAAAAAGCTCTTTCTGAAGATGTGTAAATCCGATATGGCGCCTATAAGAAATTAGATAGTTGATGATGGCCAGAAAGAAACGAAACGTCGTATAAAAATTTAGGTACACCACTGGATAGAGGTTAAGAAATGACCACAAGGATGTGTTTTTATATTTTCTCTACAAGGCCAAATGTCGGTGCTACAGGTAAAAGAAGAAAATGGGGTTTTCGCGTTTTTTTTTTTTTAATAACGAAGGTCATTTGTCACAGGTCTATTTTCTTTACGGATTTATAACAGACACAAAATTTAACAACTTTTCAAAAATTTAAACCTATACTTTATCTCCAATAATAAGCGAGATCCCCATGGTGAGGGCCGAAAATGAATCAGCCTGTATATTTAAAATAATCTCTTACATGTTTCGGCAATTAGTGCTCTTTTCCAAGAATTTAAATTATAAATGGCATTAATTGCGCCAACATGTAAGAGATTATTTTAAATATATACATATTAAAATAAAACAGACCTTAAATCGCCAACTATCTAAATCTACTATATATATATATATATATATATATATATATATATATATATATATATATATATATATATGTATATATATATATACATATATATATATATATATATACTTATATATATATATATATATATATATATATATATATATATATATAGATAACTATTTCGTGACCTTAGTATGTTATGGTAAATTCAAATTGTAGGCGATTTAAGATCTGGTTTTACTTCAAAAACTATATATTTAAAACAATCCTACATGTACATGTTTAGGCTAATGATGCCTTTCTCAAGGAATACAAAATATAAGTGACAGTATATTAATGTCATACATTTGTAGTTGCTATGGATAAAATAATTCAAAGATACATTCCAATTTAATAATAATAAATAGTGCCTTGGTATTTTAAAATGGATGAACAACACAAACAGGGAAACCCAAGACATGAGTTATTATTATGTATACGCCTGTGGAGCGACTTAAGATGCAAAGCTGTCGGCATTCGCCTTAAACGAGAAGGAAAACCACGAAAGCCAGACAAGAATCGAAACACGGAACAGTCAGCATGATAAGCAAATGTATAGATTTTTAAATAACATGGGATATATAATTATATAACAGCAACATATATTATGATGGTAAATTGCAGATCGTTACATAATTAAGTTATAGTATATACTTCTTAAATTTTTTATTTCACTTCTTTTGTTAATTAAATTTTTTTCCTGTTTAATACTAATCATTTCTTTAATTTCCCTTTTCATTGTGTGTTGTTCTTTATCAATTATCTGTGTGTTTTCAAAACCGAAATGGTGATCGCGTTGTAGTTTGTGTCTAGATAAAGCAGTTTTGTTTGTTTTAGAGTATTTGTGGGCTTGTATTCTTTTGTATAAATATTGTTTAGTTTGGCCTATGTAGTAACTATCGCAATCGCGACATGGTATTTTATAGATAACATGTGTTTCTGGATTTTTTTCTATTTTAGGTTTAAGTTTTGAAAATAAATGTTGATTAGTATTACTATGTTTATATGTTGTAGCTATATCATATTTTTTAAAGTGTATTTAATTTTTTCTGATAATTGTGGAACATATGGAATCGTGATATATGTTGTGTCATTGTTTAAATTGTTATTGGTATCTGTAGTGCTGTATATTTGGTGAATTATATTTGTATACCGTCGTTTATATTTTATATCCTTGATAAAGGCATCATTGCCGAAACATGTAGGGTTGTTTTTAATATACATACTTTAAAGTAAAGCCAGACCTTAAATCGCCAACTGATTGAATTTACCATATCATACCAAAGTCACCAAATAATTATATTTATATATATATATATATATATATATATATATATATATATATATATGTTTTCTTTCAGGTTTCCGCGGGTTGTAGTATGTGTTGTAACTGGATTCCGGGTTTTCTTCCGCGTTTCCATTGCTTGGTCTATGTAAAGACCGGTGCTGGTTTCTCGACGACGTTTCGGCAAAATCACATTTGCCATCTTCAGGTCTGCGATAACTGTCTGCGATAACTGTCTGGGATAACAGTTTACGAGTAACCAGAAGCAGAAGCAGACAGTTATCGCAGACCTGAGATATGAATATGTGTAAACAGGTATTTTAGACTGAAGGACTGACTGCCAGCAATGAGATTAGTTTGGAGAATAAATTAGCCTCTACTAGATTAAGTTGGTTATATGATCTAAGGTAAATGTAGATGTTTTATATTATAAATAGCAACTTTCCATCTTCCTACAAACAGTTCTGTTTTCTTCGTAGCCTTCGATGTATTATCAAAACGAGTTTTAAGCAAGACTAAGTCCAATAATGGAGAATAAAAATAATAAAACCTTCTCTAGGCTTAGCTATCTTCGTTTTCACAGGTTATGTTCATTATATTAATATTAATAGTAGTTTTTATACTTTATTTACTTAATAACTGCTTTTGATATGATTTTAAAAATTACAAAAAACAGTGAAAAAATTCTCTTATAAACAACATTGTTTCTTATATTCCATGGTAATGCACGGAAGTTCGTGGCAATTAATATTTTCATTTTCAATTTCTAATTAATTTAGTCGGAAATATTAATATTTTTCTATTTGAATATTATTTTCTGATTTTATTCTATTTTGCCATTCTCTTTTTCTTCTTATTTAAATGCCAAATATTATATTATATCACCTTTTCTCTAATTTGACTGGGCCACGTATTCTTAATGCATTTTACTTTGACGTTTATAAGGGTTAACCAAAAGTCATTATATAATAGTGGTCATAATATTTGTACATTATTTAAATAATAGTAATTAGTCTTTAAATTCTTAATTTGACGCGATAAATAAATAAATTGAAGTCTGAAATAGAAAATATAATAAATTTTTAAATAGAAAATAATTAAATTCGTTATCAGAATAGAAAAACTAATTAAGATTTTACAATGATGTTACATTCATTACTCATATGATACAGAGTTTATGTTGTTTTGAATATTGTTCTATATTACTTGTATACTGCGCCTGAATGTTATTTTGGGCTCATCACTGCCCCACTACATTACCCCCGTGGCTAAGCGCGAAAATTGTATGCAGAACAATTTTCCGCTTCCAGGAAATGTGCCAAGGAGTAAAATTTATTGACTGTTTATGTATATTTGTTGTAGTATAATTTATCTTATTAATATTTGTATATATAAATTTATAGATAACATTATTATAATAAAAAAAATAACTTTTTTTTTTTATAAATTATTATTCAAAATAGAAATGCTTAAAAACTTTAAATCTATATTAACTATGTAACTTTTCTTAACTTCAAACTTTTATTAACTATGTAAATGAATAATTCTTTTAAATATTTGTTTATATATATATTTGTGTTTAATTTATTTTGTTTAACACTTTAGTATGTGCTTATCATATTTGTTTATATTTGCTGTCTTGTCCTTTTAAAATTATTTAAATATTATGTTAAATATTTGTTTTATGATTTAATTTGTAATTTTTAATTTACGATGTGGCATACTGTTTCTTATTTCAAATTATACTATCTTATTTTTATAAAATAATTTATTTCTATAATAAAATATTACTGTGACTTGCTTTCTTGTATCTAAAAATTGTATATTAGGCATAATTTTTGTTTATAGTTGTTTATATTAGACTTTATTTGTTTTTGTTTATCCATGAAGCTTTTAATATATTAGCTAGGTGAGCCCGAAGCATAGGAATGTGGTATTTATCTTTTATAAAGTTAGTATGTGTTTCAATTAACTCATATGTGTTATTACCTATGACTTTATTTATTTTATATGAACCTTGATATGGTGTGACAAGTTTTCCTATAATCTTTTTATTTTTATCAGTTACGCGTAAACCTTTAACTCTCTCCTATTTGATATGATTTATATTTCTTTTGGTTGATCGCCGTTTTCTTTTCCCATTTATCTTTTCGGGTCTAGAGTTTTTCTCTAACTTCTTGGAGACTTTCAACTAAATTCATAAGATCTTCATTTTCCCAAGGTCTTTCTGGTTCTTGTCCTGTAAATATTGTTATAGGACATTGGTTGTGTACAGTGTTTGGTCTATGGTTTAAAATAAATTCTATTTGTTGTATATGCTTTTCCCATTTATTGTGTTTGTCAATTAATAAAGTTCGTAAATATTTTAACATTTCTCGAATATATCTCTCAGTCGGGTTTCCTTGAGGATATCTAATAGACGTGTAGTATGTTTTAACATTTCGAATATGAAGAAATTCCTCTATCATTATTGAAATATGTAAGCGTTGTCTAATAGAATTGGTATTGGAGTGCCATATTGAAAGAAATAATCCTGTAATGTTTGTAATACAGATTCGGTATTGCATCTTTGAGTTGGTACTAATTTTATAAACTTAGAAAAAATGTCACATATGACCAGTATGTGTTTATATGCTTTTGTACTAAGAATCAGGTTAGAAAGAAAGTCTATTGAAATTAATTCTAAATTATTATTTATTTGGCTTTTTGTTGGTAATATTTTTGTCTTTTGCTAGTTCACATGTTATACAGTTTTTAATTACACTCTTTATAATACGTTCATCATTTACATAGTAAAATGCTTCACGAAAAAGTAACTCTCATTTTCTGGCCCCTATATGAGTATAAGCATTGTGTAAATAAAGTGCAATTTCCCTTGTATGGCTTTCATTTATGACAAATACTAACCGAAACTAATTAAAATTTTACAATGACGTTACATATATTACTCATATGATACAGAGTTCATTTTGTTTTGAATATTGTTCCATGTTACTTTTATACTGTGCCTGAATGTTATTTCAGGGTCATCACTGCCCCACTACAAATATATATATATATATATATATATATATATATATATATATATATATATAAATATATATATATATATATATATATATATATATATATATATATATATATGGTAAATTCAATCAGTCGGCGATTAAAGGTCTGGTTTACTTCAAAGTATATATATTTACAAAAAAACTTACATGTTTCGGCAATGATGCCCTTATCAAGGATATAAAATATAAATGACAGAATACAAATGTCAGATAATTGAGTTGCTATGGTTTAAATTATTCAAAGATATATTCCAATTGAATAATAATAAATTATGCCTTAGTATTCCAAAAACAGATAGCAAGGTGTGAACATATGTTGTTCGCTGCTAGCAGCTTGAGTCTCTTTCTGGGTATGAACTTGTGTGTTGGTTGCTGCTGGCAGCTTGCGTCTCTCTTTGGGTGTGTGGTTTTGTGTTTGTGTGAGAGCGTCAGTGTAGGGTTTTGTATGTTGGCGCGCTCGTGCTTGTGTTTAGTGACCGGTCGCGTAAATTTAGAGAGATCGGATAACCAGCCGTTGCGCAGGGCCGCCAACCCTTTCCCGGCAACTTCTTTACTTTTCAGTGCAGTACTTCGACGGCCCGACCCCCGCCCCATCGAGGCAAGGCGCAGACCAGCGAAGCGAAACCTCTTAGGTCTGTGCCTTGCCTCTATTATTCAAGAACTTAAGAAACAGAATGAAAATATCAAAAGGAAAAGTAAAGAAGTATGTGATAAGATCGAATGGTTAGAAAAACAGAAACGAAGAAATAATGTGGTTCTTACGAATAGGGCTAGAAAATGAGAATCTAACATTGCTAGAAAATAATGTAGAACAACTAATACAGAAGGAACTGGACATGCAAGTAAAGGTCCGAAGAGCGCAGAAACTAGGTAATAAAACATGCCTTGTAGAATTCGAGAAAGATGAAGATAAAGAAAAGGTAATGAGAAATAAGTACAAACTGAGAAACAAAGATAAAGCGATTTATATCAACGACGATTTAACAAAGAAAGAAATAGAAAAGGGAAGACAATTGAGAATGATTGCAAGAAAGGAGAGAAACGAAGGAAAAACGGCCAGAATTTTACAATAAGCTAATCATCGATGGAAAGGAATGGAGATGGAACTATACGACAGAGGAACTAGAAGTGATGGTGCCAAAAAACTAGCAAAAGATACAAGGAACGAATTTGTGTTGAAGGATCAAGCAACGGACACGGCTGAGCAAACGGATGGATACAGAGTAATGAATATAGAGGGAATAAACCAAGAGAAATACGGAAAAGGAGAAGGAGAGACACAGGGGGGAAGTAAGGATAGTATAACACAAAAACAATTAATAAGGATGACAATAGTAAAAATAAAGTAGATAGAAAAGACGGAGAACATCGAGCGAATCAGAGCATAATAAAAATTGGAACCTGGAATATAAGAAGTATGAAGGACAAAGAACAAGAATTAATACAAGAATTTGAAGAGGAAGAGCTAGACATTCTGGCTATAACAGAGACAAAGAAGAAAGGACAAGTTATAATGGAAATAAATAACCACATGGTAATCTATAGTGGAGTACACGTAGAAACAAGAGCAACAGAGGGAGTTGCGTGTCTAATTAATAAAAGAAGAGTAGAAAATATACAAAGGTGGAAGTTCATATCACAAAGAATATTGAAAATAGAATTGAAACTAGAGCAGCAAAACAAGCCATCAATAGTCATAGTATACGCACCAAACGAAGATGAATCAACAGAAGAGAAGGACAAATTTTGGTAAGAACTGACAGAGACGATAGAAAGTAATAACAATAGAATAATAGTACTAGGGGATTTTAATAGCAGAGTGGGGAAAAGAACAGCAGATGTAAAAAATGTACTAGGTCCCCACGGAGAAGATCATAAGAATAATAATGGATGTAGAATGATACACTTTTGTATAGAAAACGATCTAGTCATTACAAATACGTTCTTTGCACACAGGGACATACATAAATACACAAGAGAAGTAAAAACAAGAAACGAAAAATCCATTATAGACTATATCCTTATAAACAAAGCATATAGAAAAGAGGTACTGGATACCAGAGTGAAGAGGGGACCCGAAATATATAGTGACCATTACTTAGTAGAGACAAAAATAAAGATTGACCAAAAAAGACGAACATGTAATACAAGGAAACCACAAACTAAACCAAACGAGGTAATTAGAACACACAAGTTACAAGAAGAGCAAATATCTTGCAGATACAGAAAATTAATAGAAATAAGAATAGAAGAAATAAGAAATGCTTGGGTCGAAATGGACTTAGAACAACTATGGAGCAATTTCAAAAACATTATTATATCAGTAGCGAAAGAAACATGCGGAGTAGTGTCCAATAATAAATGTAGAAAACAAACAAGATGGTGGAATGAACACATCAGGGAAGAAGTGAGGAAGAAAAAGAAACTTTGGAAGCAGCATTTACGAGATGGTTCAGATCAAAGCTACACAAAATATAAGCAAAAACGAAAAGAAGTAAAAGAAATGATACTAAAGGCAAAGGCAGAAGCATGGGAAGAATTTGGCACGAAAATGGAAAAATATAGCCGAGAAAACCAGAAACTGTTTTATAAGGTAATGAAGAACGCAAGGAAAGATAAACAACATACAATAAGACACATTAAAGAAAAGACAATAGAGTATTAACTAGTGAAGAGGAGAAAATGGAAAGATGGAAAGAATACTTCCAGGACCTACTGAACACAGAGGGGGAAAGCAGAGCGGAAATAGATGAAGAAACGTGCGTAGAAATCGACGACGAACAAGATAGCATAGCTGAAGAAGAAGTGATAGAAGCAATAAAACATATAAAAAGAGGGAAAGCAGCAGAACATGACAACATCAAGCCAGAACTGATAAAAACATTAGGAACTAAAGGCATAGAAATGTTGACCTTTATATTTAACAAAACATGGAACCAAGGACGAATACCGGAGGACTGGACGACTGGCATAATCATTCCAATATACAAAAAAGGGGACTCTAGAGACTGCACTAACTACAGAGAGGTATTACACTACTTAGTGTAGTGTCAAAAACATATGAACTTATTTTAGAGAAAAGATTAAAAAATGTTATAGAAGGGCAATTAGCTGAAACTCAGAGCGGATTTAGGAGGGGCATAAGCACTCAAGACCATATTTTCACAATTAAGCAAATGATCGAAAAAACTAGAGCAACCGAAGGGGAGTTGTACCTGGCCTTCCTGGACCTAGAAAAGGCTTTCGATGGAGTGTCACAAAAACAAATTTGGAAAGTATTGGCGCAAAGAAATGTCAATAACAAACTAAGAAGAGGTATACAAAGTATATACATGGACAATAAGAACTACATAAGGAAAGATAATGCGCAGTCTCGGGTTTTCCATATCAATGACGGATTAAGACAGGGCGGCGTAATGAGTCCAACACTATTCACGCTGATTATGGATGACGTCATAAAAGCAGTGAACAACAGAATACGAGCAGTCCATGTTGGGTACCATAGACTCCAGCCAGTATACTTATCGAATTGCGTCTTTGCAGATGACCTAATAGTATGCGCAGCGAAAGAACAGGATCTGCAAGAAAATTTACAAGTCTGGGATGAAGAATTAATAAGAAGAAGGCTCAAAATAAATATCACTAAAACAAAAGTAATGGTAGTGGGTAAAGAAAATAGAATAACGAACATAAAACTAAATGATCAGGCAATAGAACAAGCCAATTTATATAAATACCTAGGAGTAATTCTAGATAGAGAAGGAAATATTGAGAATGAAATAAACGAAAGGATACATAAGGCGGCAAAAGTGTACCACTCTCTGAAAAAGACACTGATCCAGAAAAAAGAAATAAGCAGGAAAACAAAACTTACGGTATACAAAACCATCTACAAGCCGATTCTAACGTACGGCAGTAAAAGCTGGATAACAAATAATGTGATGAAAAGCAGACTACAGGCAATGGTAATGCAATTCCTGAGAGCAATCAAAGGAATCACGCGCAGAGACAGAGTGAGAAACGAATTAGTAAGGGATGAATTAGGAATTGAGCTGATTCTAAAGTGCATAGAGAGAAGTCATCTAAAATGGTTCAGTCATGTGTGGACGATAAAAGGCAAGTCAAAATAATATGGCAAACAAAAATGACAGGCGTAAGACGACCAAGGAAAACGTGGAATGATGAAGTTGCTGAGACATTGAAGAGAAGAAACATGGAATGGGCACAAGCTAGAAGAATGGCAAAAAATAAGAAAGATTGGACAAAATTTGTACATGGAGATGACATGCAAATAACTTAAGTTAGAATTTAAGAGAAAAAGAATGTAAATGTAACACCTCACACCTAATGGTATAAGAGGTTATTTGATTATATATTCAATTGGAATGTATCTTTGAATAGTTTTATCCATAGCAACTACACATGTATGACATTAATATACTGTCATTTATATTTTATATTCCTTGAAAAAGGCATCATTTGCCGAAACATGTAGGATTGTTTTAAAAATACATATTTTGAAGAAAACCCAGACCCTAAATCGCCAACAAATTGAATTTACCATATATATATATATATATATATATATATATATATATATATATATATATAGTAAACTTAATAAGTCGGCGATTCAAGGTCTGGTTTATAAACCAGACCTTTAATCGCCGACTTATTAAGTTTACCATATCATACCAAGGTCACGAAAATATTATATATATATATATATAACCTTTGATAAATTATTGGAGTTTTTCGGCTTTTTTTAATGAAATATTTACAAATATTAAATTAGAATGTATGTAATTGCAGAGTAAGTGGGGATGTAAACATTGCTGTCTACAAATTACAAAGCAAATCATACGAAATTTTTTATTTGAAAAATATGGTCTACGTTGGGACTCGAACCCAAGTCTACAGCTATCCGGGCTGTCGCCTTTACCACTAGGCCACAATAGACCCATGCTTGAACCTGGGTCTATTGTGCGTGTAAAGTCTGTGTGTCAGTCGCTTTTTTGCGTTTAAGTCATGTGTGTTCGTTTGTTGGTCATCATCACATTTTTTTGCGTTTCAGTTGTGTGTGTATTTAATGTTTATTATTGTAAAGTGTTATGATTGTCTGTGTTTGTGTTACGAAGTATTGTATTTGTTCTTTTGTTGCGTTTGTCGAGTTTAGTGTTATTAGCATATTGCCTAAGGCAAGTGCTAATTCGTCAACTGTATTAGGTGTTGTTTTGTTTTGTCTTTGAGTCCAGGAATTAGTTGTTGGGGGTGGTGCTGGTATGTATTTAGGTTTGGGTGTGGTTTTGTTTGTAGAGTTGTTAGGATTGTTTGGACAGTTTAAGAAAGTGGATAGGTGAGGGCCACCGCAGTTTGCACACTTTGGTGGGGTTGTCTTCGTCTTTGTACATAGATGTGTCGAATGTCCGTCTCCGCATTTCATGCATTTGTAGTTAACGTTGCAGTTTCTTTAGTGATGTCCGAATGTCTGGCATTTGTGACATTGTATTATGTCTGTCCGTTTATTTAAAGGTTCTATTTTAATTGCAAGTCCGCAGCAGTCGCGTAAGTTGTAAATTGACTTGTACTGTCTCGTTAGTTCTATTAGTGCCAGTGGTGCAGGTATGCCGTGTTTACCGTTCATTCTTTTTATTTTTAATGTCGGGTAACCTTGGTCAGTCAAGTCGTCGGTGATGTCAGTGTCTGTGATAAAGGTAGGAATGCCACGCATAACTACCTTTAGTGTCTTTTCGCTTCTCAATTGAAAAGTGTAAAATTGTATTTATTCTTTGTCAAGTATGTGTTTAAGTTTTCGGTAGTCTTCGTCAGTTTTTGGTTCGATGTGAATACCGGGTTTCACAAGTTTGTTTTCTTCCGTGTTAATGTTGTTTGTCTTAAGTATGTGTCGTATGTGAGTCCATTTGTCTTTTTCCGTAACTATTATTGGTGCAATTTTGCGTGTTTTTCTTGTGTCAGTGTTTGTGTTATGTGTGATGTTGGTTTTGTCACTTACCCTGGGCGAGCTAGCTGATGTTGAAGGCTGTGGAGTGAATTCTCAAGTTTCTTCTTCCATTTTTTTCTTCGGTTTTGTTTTCGAGGGCGTCGTACGAATTTGTTGTTTCTATTGGTAAAGTTGTTTCGTCTATTTTTGGCTTCTTCGTGAATTTCGAGTATATAAAGTCTTCTGCGGTTTTGATTTCAGTTTGCATCTTGTTCTGTGATCGGTGGTGTTTTTTTCTTCTTTGAGCGGTTCGGTGTTATTTTCTGGTATCCTGACTTGTATTTTTGGCTGGTTTGGATCTACCATAAATATGCCCGGCGATGTCCGTAAAATTTGTTGGATGTCTCGTTCGTTGAATGTTCGGTCTATTATTTCGCGAGTGTCTTCTCTTAATTCCTGTGACCAGTTGATAGGGGTGTTTGGATTCAGGATTAATTTTGTTAAAGTAACAATTCGCCCGGCCATTGCTTCCGGCTTCGTATGACGGTATAAAGTCGTATGTTCTCTCAGCTGGTGTACTGCTCGAACAGAAGACGCAGTGTGGATTTGAATGGAGCTTGTTGTATTGGCTGTATTTATACCTGTTGGCGTCTGCGCGACATCGCTCGTGTGGTGGGGCCGGTAGTGCGTTCTGGTTCTGGCTGTGTCGTGTTTAGGTGTCGGTTCGCATGAAGTTTGTCCGATGTATTGGCCTTTGCTGCTTGTGTGTTCATGATAGCTGTTTTCCATGTATTTGGCAATACATGGCAATTTGGCAAAAAAAATGTAGAGTTTAAAAATAATAAAATTGACATACAAAAAATAAAAATGATTAATCATTTTTATTTTTTGTACGTCAATTTTATTATTTTTCAAGTCTACATTTTTTCCCCAGAAGAAGCAACAAATTCTCTTGCGAAATATAGGGTTATTTAATAAAGGAGTTTTCTAGTTGACAGACCGCTTACCCGAATTTAAATTAATTTATATATATATATTTATATATATATATATATATATATATATATGTATATATATATATACATATATATTGTTCACGTACGTTGATAATGTATTAAAAATGCCACCACGTACATATATTAACCCTTTCGCGGGCAAATAATAAGCTGATGCATTTTGAAATTGTTTTTGGCAGAAATACTTTTCTTCAGCACTGATTAATAAAATTTCGGCATAACTAAGTCTTATTTTTCTTTTTTGTTTAAATAAATAGAGGTGGGAAACATATTTCCCACCGCCCGTTTAATTTACCATGTTTTAATGAGAAATAATAAATAAATAAAGTTTACAATAAAAATCAATTATGAATTTTCTGTTTAAATTTAATTTCTAACTATATAAACTTAAATAAATGAGTATGTTTACAACTTATTGTTATTTTCCATGTAATTTTTTAAAACAAATTGGCACACAAACGGGAACTTTACATTGCGTGCATGTATATGGTGTTCGTTTCTCATTCACTTTAGTGCTGCAGATTCTAAACCTTCTATATGATCCTTTTTCGGGTAAGTGGGACCCGACATCTGACAGCCTAACTTCGTCAGGGACTCTTTTTTTATTGGCAAAAAATAGAGCAGGTTTACCTCTTCTTTTTCGACTGCTGTATCCAGATATAAGCTGACGAATCAAAGCGATTCGGTATGCCAACTGATCTATGTTGGTTCGTCGAAATTTTTGGTATATAATGAAACTGTTGACAATCGCTACGTCAACCAGAAAGTAAAATATTCTATGCCACCACTTCACTGACCTTCTTCCGATGGCGTATGCTTCCTTTTTTTGGTCGAATCGATCAACACCTCCCATGATTCTGTTGTAGACCTCTACAACTTTAGGACAGTATACAGTACTTTTAGAGCCATCTTTATTGGTTCTTTTCACAGTGGTCACTTCTCTTGGGGACACAGCAGTGGTAAGTAGAGTGACGGGCTTATTATCTTGCCACTTCACCGCAGAAACCACCCCTCGGCATTTGAACTGAAATTCACCGCGACTCATCTTATCTTCTTTCTTCATAATTTCGGGCAAATCTTTCCGACTACGTCTTACTGTGCCAACAGAAGAAATTCCTTTATTATGAAGCCTTCTCAACAAAGTAAAAGAAGTGAAAAAATTGTCGAAAGCTACTAAACAATTTCTATTGGTCAAATTCTCAGTCAGTTTGAGCACCACTCGTTCTCCCAGCCCAACATCTTTCTCAGTTTCTGGGACGGCACTTTTGCCCGTGTAAATATCAAATTTTGAAACAAAACCGGTCTGAGAATCTGCAAGACACCAAACTTTATACCCCCGTTTTATCGGCTTCATCGGCATATATTGCTTGAAGCTAGAACGTCCTTTGAAGGGCTTGACTCATCGACAGACAATTCTGCAGAGCAATCATAAACAGAACGACATTTATTATTTAGATAGTCAATCAGCGGTCTAAGTTTATAAAGTTTATCATATTCTGGGGACTCTCGAGGGGGACAGGTCTCATTATCATTACAGTGGAGCCTTTCGGTAATTTTTTTGAAACGTTTTGAACTCATAAAATTAGAAACACCACTAACGTTCAACAATGGATCGCTGCTCCAATAATTCTCAAGTCTAGGTAACTGGTGTATCCCCATCAGAATTAGACATCCAATATATGCCTTCAATTCAGGAACGCTCAAAGGACTGCAATTTTTTACTGATTTTTGTAATGCATACAAATTAGTTTGTTCGACAATCAGAGAAAACAGGTAATCATCGAAAGATTCCATAAAGTATGACAGTTCTTTGGAAATCCCTATAGATGTATGAGGCGTAGGTGGATGATCGAATATGGCCGACAGATTTGCAAAATATTCAGAATCTTCTGTCCACTCTGAATGATCAAATTCATCTTCTTCTACTTTTGCTGATATTGGGGCAATATTATCAGATTCTTCTGCCAGACGAACTAGTTTCAAAAAAATTAAAAATGAAACATAAATAAGCTGCAGTTAGAAAATTTTCGTCATACCTGTCTCCTCTGGTTCATTGTCTACCTGATGTATATTTGGCGAAAGCTGTACGTTTGTAAAAACATCTAATTGCGGACTTGTTTCCGATATTTCATTTGTATCGTAATCTGCTGTCACAGGTGAATTTGAGTAAATGCTGTTACTACCACTTGACACTGAGGGTACAGGCGAACTTGTATAAATGTTGTTATTTCTGGTTGATTCCTTATCCAAAGCATTCAATTGCTCCTCGGCATCGGTGTCAGCTTCGTTTTCAGAATTATATTCGTCTTCCGGCAAACTGTAAAAATATTCCAAAGCTTTTTCGGCCTATTGAGGGTCTTCAAGATTCCAAACATATTGCTTGGACATTTTTTGTTGGTGAACTGCAAAGATGTACAAACTTTCAATGATTGTGGTAAATTGGGCGGTGGGAAAAATATATCCCACCAATTCAAAGTTCCTTTTGAGTATGTCCATAAACAAAATTTATGGTTATTTTTGTATGTTTGCGACCACTACATAATAGAAAAATTAAATATCGAAAGAAAAAGCTTATATACTTACTTTTCCAAAAATCACACAAGTAAAATTCAAAAAACCACCAACTGCCGACTAAAAACTGCAGAAAGTGCGCACGCTGCGACGTACAAATGAACTTCATGGTTGTTGACAAGGAAGAATTAAGTAGATTCCTACGATTTTGTGTTTTTAGACTGTACCACTAGCTGACGCCACCAAAAAAAATGGTTAATTTAGAATTCTGACGTTTGCAAGGACATTTAAAATTGGTGGGAAACATATCTCCCACCGCCCACGAAAGGGTTAATAGAAATGTAATTAATATTTAAGATTATGTAATTTTAAATATTGAACCCGCTAGTAAAGTTCAATACACGACCTATAGATGTAGCTAATACTTAAGTTTACAGATGTCGCTAGCATTAGGGGCAAAAACATAAATAATACATGAGATAAATAACTTGTACTTAACTTAATCGGTCCCTTCAGGGTACATAATCTTCTTGTTATAACATTAAAATATATAATTAAATGGGCGCCAACTAGCTCAGATCGATAAGGTGAATTTATAATTATTAATAACAATAGTGCGGGTCTGGTACTCAGTGTAATATAGATGCGAGTGTATACACAAGTCAATATATAATTAAATTCTGAATAAGTAATCTAATAAAGAAAAGGAGAGAGTTATGGGAATAAATAAATGGTTTTATTTAAAACTTTTCTTTTAAAAGGTAAGTGTTTACATTGATATACGATTACAATAACCTATATATGGTTCATGTTATGATTAGAAAATTAGATTAACTTTATATTTATGAAATAATACAAACCAAAATGACTAAATTTACTTGAATTAAACACATTTCGATAAATATTTTTCGATATAAGAGGTATACTAATTGATAATTAAAGTGTTTCGCATAAAATTAATGATATCAACGATTGTGTTCAAATATTAATATAAGTAATTTTGGTGTTATAGAAAATAGATTAAAAAGGTACTCAAGTTTGGTAGATTGAGGCTTCTGGATATTCAAACGGTTTCAGGATCCTTTCCTACGGGATAAAGGTTCTGGTTCAGGAATAAAGCACGGAAGGGTCCCCCGGAATAGGAAATTCGTTTTAATGTCTTCTAGGTAAGAGTTGGAATTGGATCTTGCGTCTATCGATGCTTTAAATGTTAGTGATTCATAGGATATGACTTCGGGTATGGATATTGTACTTTATTCCCATTCGTTGATTCATGTTTGTACTTTTCAATCTAATTTTAATATTTCTAAATGAGTTAATTTATAACAACAAATCGTTTAGATATCTCACATAATTAATAAATTTAATTTTGAACTACAAGAAACTTACCTAGAAATATACAAACTTTCGCTATGCGCCTGTACAAAATTGGGATATTTCCCGCCGTAAATAATTCAAATGGGTAGGTACAGTTATTTCTAAAGAAAATTACTATAAAATAATGAATCAATCAAGTTAAAAATCTTCGGAATAACAACAATATTAATGAAAATGACTAAAGAAAATGAAAAATAGAAAATTATAAGATACATGACTCAAATTTAAGCAATTTATACGCGGAATTAACTTCATTGATTCGACATATGAAATATACAGTTCCGAAAAATTCTTATATACCAACTTATTGCTACAGTATAAATATTACCTAGTATTTCTGTTCCAGGGCCTCTCATGTAAATGGGAATGCCCCACGACAATTATTCCCCATAATAAGACGAAGCCGATTGTGTCAACGAGAAGGCTTCTCTTATTACTCAGCAGATGGCACAAAGGAACAAAAATGTCCAGAATGAAAAAGAATGATTAGAATAATAAATTAACTGGCAAGATAAAAGATTATAAAATTAGTATTAATATTCTTAAATTTCTGGTTTTTATATTTAATTGTTTATTTTTAAATAGATTATAAGTTATATATAGTTTCATTTTCTTTTTTTTTTAATTATGTTAGGTTTACTATGTTGGCTTATGTGTACGGGTGGTTGTCGAACATATTTTGTTATATATATATATATATATATATATATATTTTTAATTCTTAATCATTAGTATTTGTTTATAATTTCTTTAAAATAATTCTAATATTATGTTTACGAGCTGGAACTACCACTTTATTGTTTATTCTTATCGTTTTTCATAGTTTAAGTATTTTCGTTAAGGTTTTGTTTTCCATTTATGATACTGAATTATAAAATTGAACATTTATCTTTTGTAATAATTAGGTTTCAATATTAAAATCCTGAAGCATGGATATATGGTATCTGTCTTTGATATATCCTGTATTAGGTTCTATTAATTTGTAAGTGTTATATCCTAATTTCATTTTTATTTCATATGGACCTTGATATAATTTTAATAACTTCTTCATTATCTTGTTTTTCAAATTAGACACTCTCAAACTTTTAACAATAACTTTGTCTCTAATCTCACGCGTTTGTATCTCTTATTTTTGTTATGTAGATTATTTATAGATAAGTTATATGTTTATATATTCATAAGTTTTACATTTAATTGGTTTTGTGTTTTTAATTAGTTTTGCATTTATAGTATTCCATGTGTTGTTTTGGACTATTACATAGTTTTATTACTGGGCTGTTTTCTTTGATCATAAAATTGTTTTATATTCTGGTGTTAGATTGCATTAAATATTCTGTTAATGGTTATGGTGTTCTACTTGGGGTTATTATTTGTATAGCTTATTGATGGTGTATGCTTAACATTTCTTTATAAATTGTTTACTCATTCGTTAATTATAATTGATACATTGATACAAGCTTTAGCTTTTATAATAAATAATACTCTCTATGAATACAAATCGTTACTTTCCATTCCTTACACTTATCTTTAAATCCATTCCTTTAACAAATATAAATTCTATCTTATAAAAGACACTTTTGTCTATATTTTAATACTTTCATAATATTCATGTAATTATAATAATTCATTTATTTATATTTAATTCTATACACCCAACTATCATATATTTATTCCTACTATCTTTATAAATCTATACCCTTTCCTTTTCAATTATCAATTCTACATACCTTTTATTTATTTTAATTATACTATCTATTTCAATATACTACTTCTATTCTTTCATTTTATTTAACTTCAGCATACTTATAATTGTTTTGTTTCCGCATCAAATGTTTTTTATTTGTTATACTAGATCATTTAAATAATTGTTATTTTCTAAGTTTATTTTTAACATTTTTAAATATGTGATGTTGCTTTTATGTTTCAGAATATTTGGTATCTTTCAGTAATTGTTTTTTAGTTTTTAATGTTTAAGCTTCAGTTATGTTAGTTTCCATTTTTATTGTAAATTAATTAACTTGTTATTTATTCGTTAATTATATTTTGGTTTAGTTATGTCTTCTCTTTTCTTTATATTAAATTGTATTTAGCCTATCTTTGTTAATATTTAATGTTCGTGTGATCAGCTTAGTTATTAGTAATTTATAATCATCTCCCCATCCTAGCTTAGGTCGTCTTTGTATTTTTAGAACACCGAGATTCTATTATCCTTTAATTAAATGTTAATTTTTCGTCGACGTACCTTAGGTATTACCATGCAATTACCTTGGTATAAAAATATCATGTTGCTTCTACCTAGTGTTATATGAATGTTTTTGATGATGAGTATATGTGTAGTTACTATCCTTGTGTAGGTGTGTATATTAGTATTGATTTTTGTCTTGAGTATAGTATTAAGGATATTGTAGGTATCAAAATATTCATAAGTAATAAAATTTGTTGTTGCACCTTCTATATTGATAATGTTATTGATGTTAGTGTGTATGACTGAGTATTGTAAAATTAGACTTCTATTCTGAATGTAAATATTATTTGTTTGTATGTCGTTGGTTGTATAAGTGTGATGCAAATTTTTAATTATAGATATATATATAGGATAAATATTACCTAGTATATCTGTTCCAGGGCCTCTCATGTAAATGGGCGTGCCCCACGACAATATATATATATATATATATATATATATATAGTAAACCTAATCAGTAGGCGATTAAAGGTCTGTATATTACTTCAAAATATATGTATTTAAGAAACTCTACATGTTTCGGCTGTATACGCCTTTTTCAAGAGAATACAAAATATGAATGACAGGATATAAATGATTTATATCCTGTCATTCATATTTTGTATTCTCTTGAAAAAGGCGTATACAGCCGAAACATGTAGAGTTTTTTAAATACATATATTTTGAAGTAATATACAGACCTTTAATCGCCTACTGATTAGGTTTACCATATCATACCAAGGTCACGAAGTTATTATATATATATATATATATATATACATATATATATATATATATATAATATATATATATATATATATATAAATATAATAACTTCGTGACCTTGGTATGATATGGTAAACCTAATCAGTAGGCGATTAAAGGTCTGTATATTACTTCAAAATATATGTATTTAAAAAACTCTACATGTTTCGGCCGTATACGCCTTTTTCAAGAGAATACAAAGAATACAGAGAATTTTGTATTCTCTTGAAAAAGGCGTATACGGCCGAAACATGTAGAGTTTTTTAAATACATATATTTTGAAGTAATATACAGACCTTTAATCGCCTACTGATTAGGTTTACCATATATATATATATATGTATATATATAATATTTTCGTGACCTTGGTATGATATGGTAAACTTAATAAGTCGGCGATTAAAGGTCTGATTTATTACTTCAAAGTATATATATTTAAAACAACCCTACATGTTTCGGCAATGATGCCTTTGTCAAGGATATAAAAAATATAAATTACGGAATACAAATGTCAAATAATTGAGTTGCTATGGTTTAAATTATTCAAAGATACATTCCAATAATAATAATAAAACGCCCTAGTATTCCAAAAAATAGATAGCAAGGTGTGAACGTATGTGTTGTTCGCTGCTAGCAGCTTGTGTCTCTTTCTGGGTATGAATTTGTGTGTTGATTGCTGCTGGCAGCTTGCGTCTCTCTCTGGGTGTGTGGTTTTGTATTTGTGTAGCGTTGTATTTGTAGGAGCGCGTAAGTGTAGGGTTTTGTATGTTGGTGCGCTCTTGCGTGTGTTTAGTGACCGGTCGCGTAAATTTAGAGAGATCGGATAACCAGCCGTTGCGTACGGCCGCCAACCCTTTCCCGGCAACTTCTTCACTTTTCCGTGCAGTTCTTCGACGGCCCGATCCCGCCCCAACGAGGCAAGGCGCAGACCAGCGAAGCACACCCTGCACGGGTTGGAACGGGGGGCATACAAAACCCTACACTTACGCGCTCCTACAAATACACCACTACACAAATACAAAATCACACACCCAGAGAGAGACGCAAGCTGCCAGCAGCAATCAACACACAAATTCATACACATTGGATGTAAATGGACAACATTTTCAACAACTTCTGTAGCTATATGTAAATTTTGATTATGATTTCGATATTAAATAAATTGTTTGCTTTCTTTTTTGTTGTAGTATCATTTCAATGCCATAACCTTTTTTTACAATGAAACCAAGTGAAACTGTCAAGCATCAAGTAATGTGTCATTATGTGGAAGTGGCTAAAGTACCAAACCAATTTCACAGTCTACTCCAAATATAATTTTTTTCGATGGCTCGTTTTATATATATATATTTACTATATTATTCCATTACAATGATGTTGGATGTAAAATGAAGCAAGATCAATTCATCAATTCGTCATCAATAACGTCATGGCTTTAATTTAGTATTTAATATGAATGTGGATATATTGAGACGATTTCCTTTTTCCTGTTTGCAAAATAATAAAAAAGATGTTTATCCACCATATCTGAAAATTACGATTTACATTTTGCCAGTTACGCTCCGGAAACAAAATAGTCGTTGCAGGACGTGCCTTATCTACATCGTCCACGGAACACGAAATAAATACAAAGATATAGAAAGTACGGTACGTGATAAAGACGCCTGCAGGCCCTAATAAATAATACAGAGTTTCGTGCTCTGGTCGCGAAACGACTTTGAGGAGTACTCTGCGTCATCGTCAATTCAAAATACCTACAATGTCGTCCTGATTTTAGTGAGCTTAAAGGTGCAGACTTATTTCGAGTATTACAGTTAAATCACATGAAATACTCTAAATTTACTTAAAATGCGTCCGACCAATAATTTAAATTTTATAGCTTACGTAGATATACTTTTAAGTACTTCTATAGAAATATTACGCTACATACGCAATTGTAATATATTTCAAGAAATCGTATATGATATAAAACTGGAAGAATATGTATTCAAAAGTATTGAAAGCATTGGAAATTGAGTTTCGTAGGGTTTATATTAAAATGTTGCAAATATATATATAAATATAAATATAAATATAAATATAAATATAAATATAAATATAAATATAAATATAAATATAAATATAAATATAAATATAAATATAAATATAAATATAAATATAAATATAAATATAAATATAAATATAAATATAAATATAAATATAAATATAAATATAAATATAAATATAAATATAAATATAAATATAAATATACAAATAAATATAAATATACAAATAAATATAAATATAAATATAAATTTAAATATAAATATAAATATAAATAAAAATATAAATACAAATACAAATACAAATACAAATACAAATACAAATACAAATACAAATACAAATACAAATACAAATACAAATACAAATACAAATACAAATACAAATACAAATACAAATACAAATACAAATACAAATACAAATACAAATACAAATACAAATACAAATACAAATACAAATACAAATACATATACATATACATATACATATACATATACATATACAAATACAAATACAAATACAAATACAAATACAAATACAAATACAAATACAAATACAAATACAAATACAAATACAAATACAAATACAAATACAAATACAAATACAAATACAAATACAAATACAAATACAAATACAAATACAAATACAAATACAAATACAAATACAAATACAAATACAAATACAAATACAAATACAAATACAAATACAAATACAAATACAAATACAAATACAAATACAAATACAAATACAAATACAAATACAAATACAAATACAAATACAAATACAAATACAAATACAAATACAAATACAAATACAAATACAAATAGAAATAGAAATAGAAATAGAAATAGAAATAGAAATAGAAATAGAAATAGAAATAGAAATAGAAATAGAAATAGAAATAGAAATAGAAATAGAAATAGAAATAGAAATAGAAATAGAAATAGAAATAGAAATAGAAATAGAAATAGAAATAGAAATAGAAATAGAAATAGAAATAGAAATAGAAATAGAAATAGAAATAGAAATAGAAATAGAAATAGAAATAGAAATAGAAATAGAAATAGAAATGGAAATGGAAATGGAAATGGAAATGGAAATGGAAATGGAAATGGAAATGGAAATGGAAATGGAAATGGAAATGGAAATGGAAATGGAAATGGAAATGGAAATGGAAATGGAAATGGAAATGGAAATGGAAATGGAAATGGAAATGGAAATGGAAATGGAAATGGAAATGGAAATGGAAATGGAAATGGAAATGGAAATGGAAATGGAAAATGGAAATGGAAATGGAAATGGAAATGGAAATGGAAATGGAAATGGAAATGGAAATGGAAATGGAAATGGAAATGGAAATGGAAATGGAAATGGAAATGGAAATGGAAATGGAAATGGAAATGGAAATGGAAATGGAAATGGAAATGGAAATGGAAATGGAAATGGAAATGGAAATGGAAATGGAAATGGAAATGGAAATAGAAATAGAAATAGAAATAGAAATAGAAATAGAAATAGAAATAGAAATAGAAATAGAAATAGAAATAGAAATAGAAATAGAAATAGAAATAGAAATAGAAATAGAAATAGAAATAGAAATAGAAATAGAAATCGAAATAGAAATAGAAATAGAAATGGAAATGGAAATGGAAATGGAAATGGAAATGGAAATGGAAATGGAAATGGAAATGGAAATGGAAATGGAAATGGAAATGGAAATGGAAATGGAAATGGAAATGGAAATGGAAATGGAAATGGAAATGGAAATGGAAATGGAAATGGAAATGGAAATGGAAATGGAAATGGAAATGGAAATGGAAATGGAAATGGAAATGGAAATGGAAATGGAAATGGAAATGGAAATGGAAATGGAAATGGAAATGGAAATGGAAATGGAAATGGAAATGGAAATGGAAATGGAAATGGAAATGTAAATGGAAATGGAATGGAATGGAAATGGAAATGGAAATGGAAATGGAAATGGAAATGGAAATGGAAATGGAAATGGAAATGGAAATGGAAATGGAAATGGAAATGGAAATGGAAATGGAAATGGAAATGGAAATGGAAATGGAAATGGAAATGGAAATGGAAATGGAAATGGAAATGGAAATGGAAATGGAAATGGAAATGGAAATGGAAATGGAAATGGAAATGGAAATGGAAATGGAAATGGAAATGGAAATGGAAATGGAAATGGAAATGGAAATGGAAATGGAAATGGAAATGGAAATGGAAATAGAAATAGAAATAGAAATAGAAATAGAAATAGAAATAGAAATAGAAATAGAAATAGAAATAGAAATAGAAATAGAAATAGAAATAGAAATAGAAATAGAAATAGAAATAGAAATATAAATAGGAATCGAAATCGAAATCGAAATGGAAACGGGAAACGAGAAACGGGAAACGGGAACCGGGAATTTTGTTTGAACTTTATAATTGCAAAAAAAAATGTTTTTATTTTAATTAAACAATTACAAAATTTACAAAATGTAATTATAATATTATTGCTACCTAACTATAAGAAATACAGAGTATATAATAATGAATAAAACGCATTTCTTTAGTAACGCCAAGAAAAGACGCTAAGGTTGCATGTCTCACGGTTACCGTATAGCGTATATATAGGTATACTATACTGTATTTACTACGACATAACTCCTCCCTCCTTAAGCTCAAAAAATAAAGGTTCATTGGGCCTTTTATTTTGAGTGATATTGATTTGTGAAGGAACAATTATCTCTTCGTTTATTTCGTTATTTATTAATTTTCTATTTAACATAATATTTTGACATATATTTTTCTTACAAATAAATTTTAAAACAATACATATACATATTATTATTAACACATACAATTATAAAATTTAATACTATAAGATACATCATTAAGTTCTACATTACTTATTGATTCAGCAATTGTCTCTATATGGTTGAGTTGATTGAAGTCTAATGTTCTTAATTTCACTGGTTCTGCACGCACTATTTCTGACGTGTTAATTTGCACTAATCGTGGGGGTTCGAACACCATTTCATCATGAATACTTTCTTCTCTTTCGGAGTATTGGTCGTTAATCTTGATCGGTTGCTGGTCCATTGATATGACAACTGGGTGATTGATTTTGTATAATCCGTTGTCTTCTCCATATGATCTAACTGTTACAGGATCAACGGGCACTATTAAAATTTGATAACCGTTTATTTGTTGAATGCTTGTCGTATTTAACATAACATGCATTCTGTTACACGTGTTTGTTCCATTTTTAATTATGGTCATTAGGCACTGTTGCTGTTGATGGATAAACTCCTGTTTACAGTAGTAGGAATCTTCGATTTCTGGCCACTCTTCGTTTGGCGTCCAATATGTTTTCGTGTTGAACATTAGGTAAGGATGTTCGGGAATTATAATTTCATTTCGAACAGGTACAGGGTTTAAGCGATAATAATCATAGGATGTCGATATGATAGGTACATGGATTTTAAATAATATAATGTCACTATGTAAGACTACTGTAACACAGGCCTACAAAAAAAATTTTTTTTGGTGCATCTCTGTTTGTTTGAATAGTCGATAAAGTAGGTAATGTACAGTATATTTACATACGTCATTTTAACTCATCAGCTCTAGTTTACCTACTACCCTCATTGTGAATTGTTGTCGGTCTTGTTCGTAACTAGTCATTATTACAATATCATCGACAAAGTTTGTGTTACTATTTCATTTTGGCTAGTACGTCCAGACGTTGTATTAACGATCCTGATATATTTTGTTATGTTTGTGGTGAATTCATACTGAAAAATCAGCGTAAATCGATTACAAACACAGTGCGTCATATGTATTTTGCTTACTTCGGTATTGAAATTCTACACCAAGATAAAGTGTGGGTGCCTAATAGTGTTTGTAAAATATTCGTTGAACATTTGCGACAATGGGAGAGAGGGAAACGTAAGTCTTTGAAGTTTGGAGTGCCTATGATATGGCGAGAACAAAAAAATCATTATGGCGACTGTTACTTTTGTATGATTAATATAGTGGGCATCAACAAAAACAATCGCCATAAATGGATATACCCCAATATTTCTTCAGTAGAAAGACCTGTTCCTCATTCAGAAAATGTTCCAATACCAACTTTTCACCAGGTAGTGCAGCAATCTCAGGAGGATGAAGCTGAAATACCTATTTCTTCCCAAGTAGATGATGACCTTTAATACTGCGGAATAACATCAGATCCTAAGCCATTTTCGCAGAATGAGCTTAGTTACCTCATCAGAGACTTAGATCTTTCGAAGAAACGTGATGAGTTACTAGCGTCACTAAATACCCATGTTTTATTTGTCTCTGGGACAGTCGAGCTAAATCACGTCATTGGACTGCAAAAAATTGGCCTGTGAGAGATGCTCTTGTTGTTGGGGAAAGAAATGTTATAAATAAACCCTTAGTTTCAAGAGAAAAAATCATTCTTCCGCTGTTGCATATAAAATTAGGGCTAATGAAGCTATTTGTTAAGGCTCTCGATAGAAATGGTCAATGTTTCCAGTTTATTTCTCACAAATTTCCTGGTTTAAGTACTGAAAAACTAAAAGCAGGTATCTTTGATGGACCTCAAATACGTAAATTGATGAAAGACACAACTAATTTTGAGATTTGTATGAATGATGTGGAGAGGCTTGCCTGGCAATCTTTTGTAGCAGTTGCACAAAATTTCCTCGGAAATCATAAGGCTGACAACTGTGTAGAACTAGTAGAGGAAATGCTGGTGCGATTCAAAGATTTAGGCTGTAATATGAGTATAAAATTACACTATCTCAATAGTCATCTACATAATTTCCAACACAATTTAGGAGATCTAAGCGAAGAACAAGGGGAATGTTTCCACCAAGACCTAAAAACAATGGAGAATAGATACCAAGGAAGGTGGGAGAGTCATATGATGGCTGACTATTGCTGGGGAATCATGCGAGATTGCCCGAGTCAGTTTCATACTAGAAAATCACTCAAAAGACAATTTCTTGATGTTTAATGTCAATAAAATATATATTTTTTCGTGAATTGTTTTTTTTTTCTCGGGAACTAGAGCTGACAGAAGAAAACGGTTAGCATTTTTGATATCGCCATGTAAGGCATACTTAAAATCGGGTCTAAAATCTCCAGCACGGGTCTAAAATCTCCAGCACCAAAATGGTTGTAGGCCAGTGTAATAGTTAATGGAATTTCGTAACTGCGGTATTTGATCATATACATACTTTTTATGCATAATACTTAATATTTGTTCTAACTCTTTTGGTGTTAGAATTGAAACATGTAATATATTTATTTTGGCAAATGATATGGCTGTTTCTATATCGTTTGTTAATGATTTTATAAAATTTAATTGTATAATTAATCCGTCAACGAGTATCTTAAATGATAGAGCTTTTTCAATCGTATTAATAGTTTCTTGAAATTCCAACTGGATGTTATTAATTTGTCTCGTGAGCGTATTTTTATTTTCGTTTAAAACATTGAATGCATCGTTATACTTTAACGTTATTTCCTTTAAAACATGTATCTGTTCATTTATTTTATTTTGCAACTTTACTTCATTGCCTGATATAATATGAATTACATTATCTATATCTTCTTTATCGTTTTCGTCTAATGTTCCGAATAACCATTTACTTGCTTTACCTAGTGCATTAATTAATCATCTTTTTGATCTTTTATTATAAGAAATGAACACAGATAATTTTTGTTTTATTTCACTGCTTATTTGTTTAGCATATCCTATTTTATTATTTATAAATATAAAGAAATGATTTAACTGTGTTTTTAATTGATTCTCTAGGTTATCTAATTCGTTATCTAATTTGTTAAATAATAATTTAGGGGTTGTTATATTTATGTGATATAAAAAGGTATGTTGTGAAGTAATTTATTTAGCTTTGCCTGTTTGTACTGGTAAGATAGGATTGTGAATTTCTTTTATTTGTAATGATTCTATATTATGATGCAGAAGAATTATCGTCAGGATTATCTGGATAATCATCTTCGGTTATTTTAGTATCTGAAACAATATGTTGAGGTTTTAGAGTCTTCATATGATATTGTTTATTCTTTAATTTTATTTTACTCTTATCGGGTAATATTTCCGGGTTTTCTACCTTTTTATATAAAAGTGCAGATTTATTTAGTTCCCTACTAGAATCTAATTGCGCTTTTTAATAAATTGGGGTCTTTTCATTAAAATCTGGAGTTGTTCTTTTGACATTACATTTTTCTAATGTCTTTTGTTGTTTCTCTTTTAATTTATTATGAATTTGAGTTGCAAGTAATTTTAATGTTTCTGCGTGATCATTAATATACTGTGTCGTTCTTTCACTCTCGTTCATTTCAAATGGATTTTTATAATTTAAATCTAATTTTAAAATTTGAAAGGGTATATACTCAGTAGCGCTGTGGATACTGTTATTATAAGATAGTAATGCATAATTTATTAAGTTTGAAATAGGTATTTTTACTTTTTCGTTTTTTAATATCCGAAGGCTTTCGCTTAAACTGCAATGAAATCTTTCAACAGGGCTATTACTATTTGGTTTAAAAGGGGTTGTATAATGTATTTCAATTTTGTGTAATGTACAAAAATCTTGAATTACTTTGTTTTTAAACTCAGGACCATTGTCACATGTAATCTTTCTAGGAATACCTTAATGACTGAGGAACATTATTAATTTCTCTGCAATTTCCGTTGCAACTAATGACTTATGTGATATGCTTGTCCGAATTTTGAAAAGCTATCTATAAGTGTTAAAAATGAACATCCATCAAATTTATATGTGTCGATGTATAAATATTCAAGGGTCTAGATCCTATTTCTGTTGGTTTAAACACAATTGATTGTGGGTGTCTTTCGTACTTTGCTTTTTGACATATCTCACAAGAGTTTACGTAATTAGTAACGTCTTGATCAATATTTGGCCAATAATAAGGGTTTCTTATTGCATGGAGGTTTTCATTCATTCCTCTATGATTTGTTTTTGTTTCATGATAGTAGGTATTTTATTCTTAATGCATTTTCATCGTTATCCGTTATGTCTGTTAAGATTTTATTCCAAATTATTAATTTAAATGCATTATTTTGAAATAAATTTCCTACAGTATTTGAAAACAATAATTTTAAATTCTCATTTTTAAAGTTTAAACAAGACGTTATATTATGTTTTAAATAATCTTTAGTTAATTGTATTATTGATTCTTGTTCTTTTTCTAATGGTATCTGCCAAGTTTGTCGTATTTTATCAAAGACTTTTTCTCGTATACATCTATACTGGGGATACTTAGTTGTTGTTAATATAATTTGATTTTTATATAAATTAATCGCTTTTTCTGTGATGGGAATAACTAATATAGGGTTTTCGACATTTGTGTGAACAGTTTGATCTGTGATATCTTCGTCCGCATTTTCTCTTTTATTTTGATTTATACTAAATTTTTACTTTATGTTTATTTAACGTGATGTTTAATTCTCTATCTATCTCACTGTTGTCTAAGAAATCATTAGGGTCAATGTTATTGATGACTGAAATTAAATCATCTTTCCCTTCGATTGGATGGATTTCTATCCGTGATAAAGCATCTGCATTCGTGTTGAGCTTACCTTTGTTGTGTATAATTTCGTAATCATACTCTTCTAACTTTATTCCCATTGAACAAGTTTTGAATTGGGTTCTTTCAAAGAGAATAACCATTTGAGGGGTTTGTGATCTGTTATTATATTAAATTTAGTACCGTGTAAATATGGTCTAAAATTTTTTATTGCCCATACGATAGCAAGTAACTCTTTCTCTATTGTACTGTAATGAGTTTCAGCGGGGTTTAACGTTCTTGATGTGTAAGAAATTGGTAAATCTCGACCTATTCGGACCTTGTGAAAGAATCGCGCCAATAGCGAAATTTGAAGCATCTGTTGTGACATTAAAGGGTTTGTTGAAATCAGGGTGATGTAGTATCGGATCGTTCATCAATGCATTTTTGCATGTTTCAAAGCTATTTATGAATTCCAAGGTATGTTTTATTTGGATTCCTTTCTTTAGACAATTTCTAAGGGGTTTTGTTAATTTGGCGAAATCTTTTATAAATTTCCTGTAGTAACCTACTAATCCAAGGAATGACTTTATTTCCTTCGCTGTTTTGGGTATCGGAAATTTCTTTATACTGTCTATTTTCTTTTGATTTGGTTTTATTCCGTCCGGAGTAATTACATGACCTAAGAATTCTACCGTTTTGCATAGAAATTCTGATTTGTCTAACTGAATTTTTAATTTGGCTTCACCTTCATCTTTTAAAAACGTGTTTTAAATTATTTATGTGTTCCTGAAGGGAAGTGGAAAAAACTATTATATCATCCATGTATACTAAACAAATTTTATTTTGTAATTCTTTTAATACATTAGCCATAATTCGTTGGAATGTCGCGGGTGCGTTTTTCAATCCCATTGGTAATCTAACATATTCCCAATGACCATTTTCCTTTTTACATCGTCCTAACCTATCTAAAATATCTGTGATATTAGGGATGGGGTATCGATCGTCTATGGTTTTTTCGATTATTTTTCTATAGTCAACTACCATGAGCCATTTCTTTGCTCCACTTGCGTCAAGTTTCTTTGGGACTATCCAAACGTGGCTGGACCAAGGTGAATAAGATGGTCTTATTATTTCGTCTTCTAGTAATTTTGAAATTTGTTTTTAATTTCTTGTTTATGGATATAAGGGCATCGGTACGATTTGGTATGTACGGGGATTTCATCGGTAGTTTTTATTTGATGTTTCACTTGGTTAGAAACTGTTAATTTCTTACTATTATCATGAAATAAATCGGAAAATTCTGTAACTAATTTACTTAAATGATTTTTTTTCTTCTACATTTAGGTGATTTACTCTTAGTTTATTTATAATATCTTTAGGGGATTCTTTATTATTACACTCAGGTTGAATTTCCTGAGACTTTTCTATATGATGGCTTTCGAAATTTGTTTCATTGAATTGAATCGCGTACTCTCGTAATAAGTCTCGATCTATAGTTATGCTTTGTGAAATTGATCTTTTATTTACTATTTCAACTTTAACTTGATTATTTTCTATGTGTAATATTCCTGAGGGGATATATAAAGTGTCATCATCCGTCTTTATTTTAGGGATTATAACATCACAATTAGGTAAATTTGTGTTAATTTTCTTTATTACCGAACTAAAAGGTGGAATTTATATTTTCTGTGTGTCAAACTCGGTTCTGTAATATAGTGGTATATGTATTTTATCATTATGTAGTACACGGTTGTTTAAATCAAGATTTAATTTCATTTTTCTTAACTCTTTTATTCCTAATATTCCATCGAAATATTCATGAAAAGGGGACAAAACAAATTCTATTTCTCCTGATAAAGGTTTAAATTTGTTAAAATAATGAATTTGCGCTTTATATTGCGATTGATTTGTGCCTGTGCATGTTTGTATTGGGGTATTTGATTTAAAAATTGAATGCAGGTAATAAAATTCTGTATCAATGGGTAATTTAATAGGTGGATCTTGTATCTTAATAAATGGTAATGAATTTGGGACTAAATTATTTAAATCTATTCGTTGTCTTCCGAGGCTTCTATCTAAAAATTTTCATTATTCTGTTCGTACATTTCGTATTTGTTTTGATTATTGATAGTATTTATATAATTTTCGGAATACTGGGAGTGATTCTTGGAATTTTCTTTTTCGCGTTATTATTTAATTAAAATATATATATATATATATATATATATATATATATATATATATTGTTGTAGTTCAACCAGCACACTTATTCCAGCACTACAATAAGAAATGCAGATTATTACATATCATAAACCCCTGTATAAATATCGAATTAGTGGACGAAATTTGTGAAATTAGTTTCGAGATGTGCATAAATTAATACGACGATAACTTTAAAATTGATTATTAACTTATTTTGATTTTTAAACTTACTTTTTATATTTATATTTTTCCATTTCAAATTCAAATCATACGCGCCATATTACAGGTATTTAACTTATCCACATCAAGATTTATATCGAAGCGAGTTAACCACGCCCACTAATTTAAAATTGTCTCGAACCCCGCGAATGCGATTTTTACGGTGTATTTTTGAACTTATCTAACATTGAAAACCACATTATAAACTTTTGTAAATTCTTTAATTAATTTTTCTATTATTTTAAAATTATAACATTATGAAAGTTCATATTATATTAGATGCAAATAAATCATAAACTTAGAGGCTTTTGCCGATATTTAACACAGGCTAGGAAAAACAAAAGCCGAAGAAAGCGTGTGATACTAAAATTTTACAACGAATGGCCGCATTTTCTCTATCACAAAAAGTTTAATAAAATTACTATTTAAAAATCAAGTAAATCCTACGAAAACCGTATACATTTAATACCTTGAAATCAGGCCGAACTTTTAAGAGAAGAATTGGACCCGCATCACGTCGAATATAATAAATATCGAACGAAGCATCTTTTTGGAACTAGAACTACATCGTACCGACAACGCTAACATTGAACCGCTTCCGACGCAGGGACTTCCATTGGAGCAGACGAACTCTGATCTATTCCACAATTGCGAGCCCAGAGAATACATCCAAGCCTAGACACAGGAAAAATACCAGGTTCCTTCCAATTATTTTCCATAAAACCTAGAACATCATTTAAAAGTTAATATTAAATTTATATCACATCACAATATCAAACATTGTTTGCATCAAAATATAATACATGAATTTCAACATTTCTAAACATCTATTTAAATATATATATTTATTCATTCATTCTTAATCTTTTATGAAACTTGTATATGTAACTTACCTTTGTGTGTTTATTTTTAAGTAACTTTTAATATCTATTTGCACTGTTGCATTATACATAACCTTAACTTTAGTTATTAAACACATGTGCAAAATTGCATAATACCGTTTTTTACCGTATAGTCCAGACAATACGAGCATATGTACAGATTTCTTATTCGCACGTAATAATTGTTACAGTTATCTGTTTTTTAATTCTAATAAATTTTATTACTTTGATTTAGATTCGATCTTTTGTTTGAATTGTTGAATGTTGAGTTGTGTTTAAGTAATATACCATTTACATTGTACTTACGGGAGATACAAACAACCGACTTTGAGCCCTGTGATAGAAAATAAAGCATAAGTACTCAAGCTCTACCGAAACTAGTGGGGTATTTAACAGATAGCGTTGGATCAACTAAGTACGTTAAAACTTGGTGCCCAATGTTCAAATTCAAATCTTTTAAGTTTTGCTTACATCATTCATTTTATAGTTTTAACGCTCACATTATTCTTATATTTATTTTAACTTAGCGGCCTTAGTATCGCTTCAATATATATATATATATATATATATATATATATATATATATATATATATATATATATATAATAACTTCGTGACCTTGGTATGATATGGTAAACCTAATCAGTAGGCGATTAAAGGTCTGTATATTACTTCAAAATATATGTATTTAAAAAACTCTACATGTTTCGGCTGTATACGCCTTTTTCAAGAGAATACAAAATATGAATGACAGGATATAAATGTCAAGTAATTAAGTTGCTATGGTTTAAATTATTCAAAGATACATTCTAGTAATAATAATAAATCATGCCTTAGTATTCCAAAAAATAGATAACAAGGTTTGAAAATATGTGTTGTTCGCTGCTAGCAATTTGTGTCTCCTTCTGGGTATGAACTTGTGTGTTGGTTGCTGCTGGCAGCTTGCGTCTCTCTATGGGTGTGTGGTTTTGTGTGAGAGCGTAAGTGTAGGGTTTTGTATGTCGGTGCGTTCGTGCGTGTGTTTAGTGATCGGTCGCATGAATTTAGAGAGGTCGGATAACCAGCCGTTGCGTAGGGCCGCCAACCCTTTCCCGACAACTTCTTTACAATTCCGTGCAGTACTTCGACGGGGGGGGGTCAGACCGTCGAAGTACTGCACGGAATTGTAAAGAAGTTGTCGGGAAAGGGTTGGCGGCCCTACGCAACGGCTGGTTATCCGACCTCTCTAAATTCATGCGACCGATCACTAAACACACGCACGAACGCACCGACATACAAAACCCTACGCTTACGCTCTCACACAAAACCACACACCCATAGAGAGACGCAAGCTGCCAGCAGCAACCAACACACAAGTTCATACCCAGAAGGAGACACAAATTGCTAGCAGCGAACAACACATATTTTCACACCTTGTTATCTATTTTTTGGAATACTAAGGCATGATTTATTATTATTACTAGAATGTATCTTTGAATAATTTAAACCATAGCAACTTAATTACTTGACATTTATATCCTGTCATTCATATTTTGTATTCTCTTGAAAAAGGCGTATACAGCCGAAACATGTAGAGTTTTTTAAATACATATATTTTGAAGTAATATACAGACCTTTAATCGCCTACTGATTAGGTTTACCATATATATATATATATACCTTAGTTGTCTATTTTCCAGAAATATTTATTAATGTACTTTCAATACATATTATGCTTACATTTTATTTTATATAAAATCACTCTTTTATAACGACTAAATTCGAAAATTCTTACTGTACAGAGTGATCATATTTTTAAGCAAGATATTTTTTTGTTTTTATGTTTGTTATTGAATACCATTTTCATTTAGCGTAGTCTTTTTTTATTCTGTTAATATACGAGTTAACTGTTTTCTAACCTTTTCTTTACCTTTTGTTGTCTTTAGCAAGTTTGAACTTTGAATGTGGTCGTTCACCTTGTAACGCTGTACTTTGCGTGGGCGCATAATTAGGTAATTTTAATATCAGGAAAAATTTACTTAACGAAAAATTTGATTTTAATTCGATCAATGGATACGCTTGCACCTTGATTCTGGTATGAATACAAATTACGGGCTTCGGAATGTATTTGGGGTAACCGGGAAGGTGATCAGAACGTTATCGTTGTTTTGAATTAATCGGGAAATTAATAAATTTTTGTTAACTTATTGTTAACGGGTTTGACGGTTATGCCTAGAGATGGCGTTGATACGGTTTGTCTGATATGCATAAATAAGGTTGGTATTTCTAAAGAAACAAAACTGATTTTGCCGTTTAAAATTGTTAACTGACAGCTGTAAAATTACCTTAATTTTGAATAAGCTCAATTACGGGTTGCTTAATCGAAAAATTTCGGATTACTGGGTTGCTTTTTTCTAGTTAGAAGTGCTTTAATGTTCGTATTTCGAGTGCTTTCTTTTGTGGATTGTTTTTATTTTATAGGAAAATGTAGTGTGGATGTTCAAAAATAAAAGCGTAAGTAACTTTCAAATAATCTAGTTTTATTAAATAAACATAATGCCACTCATTCAATAAATAAATATATACACAAATTAATACATTGTCCAATATAGAAATTTTTTTATTTAAAACAATATTGAATCGATTCTGCCTTTACTTGATGTAAATCCATATCAAATGATAAAAACACACAATGTTGTATTAGATTTACACTTTATTTAATAATAATAATGACTATATAACAGCTGTTTCACCGTACAACGGTTTCTTCGGATATAACAAGCGGTACTATAAAACATTTTACTTAAACGTAAATATTTTTTATTTTATTACTTAATGGTATTCTCAGAAATTGGAAACCGAAATATTTTTACCCGCCTCTTTTAGTAGGGATACATATAGATAACATAAATTATATTATAAGTGACACATATCTAACAAAATATTTCAATCACAAATAGGAAATAAATTCAACAGAGGGGAGGAATTAAGCTCTGTTTTGTCATTTAATACAATATTAACTTCGAAAATACAAATGTACACAAAATTGAATAGAAATACATGAGAGAGGAAAAAAACAAATGAAAGAACACCTGTGACGCGAATATACATAAAACTTGTGTCCCTTTTTTTTGTGATTGCCAGTGATGCTATAGTTTGTTTTATCAAAGCGAAAATATCAACTTATATTTAAATAATGACAAAATCTATTTATTAACACAAATTACCTAATTCGACCATGATTAATAAACGTGTAATTTCAGGCAGTGAAACAAATAATATTTAAATATCATATGTGATAAATGATAAATACAATCGATCTACAACATTTTAATAGGACATCGTTAAAATAAATACCATTGTTACGTTTCCTTTATATTCATAAAGCAAATAAAAACTATACTCTTAATGATCACGTACAATTTATATTTTATTCTAGGATGTCTTGTAACACACAGAGTTGTGATTTCGTGTAATTTTATTCTCGGTTCTTTTCTTAACTAAAATGAAGAATTCTCATGTGACAATTATACCTTTCCTTGCGTCTTATATTTTACTTAGGCCAGGTGCCATCCTTTTCTTAATTAATAATTCAGGAAGGGGCTTGTCTTTTTCTACGGGGTTTTGTTCTTTGTTGGCTGGGGATAATTGAATCGTTAGTTTACTTAGGAAATTGGTTATTTATGACATATATAAACAATTTACAATATTTTTTATGTAATATACTCAACGGCTTACGGGATTCAGGTAATTATGATTAAGGGGAGCGGATAATCAAATTAATTACTTTAATGAAGAACTTTACATGTGATATGGGTTATTCTTAAGCTGTGTGAATGATATTTAAACGATCCGGGAAGCGGGATGATCATTTAACATTGTATTGACGATAAAACGAAAAGAACTTACTGAGAGTGTGGATCTTTAGATCGGCCGGTGCTGCGTCTCGGTGTCTGGAAACGATACGGAGCCTGGCTATGAAGCTCGGGGATCTAAAGAAAATCGGGAGCGAAATCTCAGAAGCTGCGTAATGGCCGCTTAACTGAGTAAAAAATATGGATATAATAACAGAAGCTTCGTAAGAACAGCTTAACTGTCGCAAAGATATCAAGATAATGACAGAATCGGCGTAATGGCCGCTTAACTGTCTCCCCTTTATAAAAAAGAAAAATCTGCTGATTCAATGTAAATATCGAAAAAGTGTCCTTGATTTTTCAGAAAACGGGGTATATATGTGATTCGGAAACCCACAAAAAAGAAGAGACTCGTCTGGGGTAGTCGCTGGCTCATAGAAATTACGTTTATGCGAACTGTGGGGGCTGCGATGCAGTTACAGCTATCACACAAAACCTTGTGCTAGAAAATATGTTATACTACAATTTTAAAATACAAATATGCTCAATGACATGGAAACTGCAACACCAAGAAGTGGTGCGAATTTTTTGACCAAACTTGGTAGAAACGTATAACTAGTCAAACGTAATAATTGATTAAAGTGTTCATGGCACTTCTGACACTTCATTCAGTTTTCGCTGACATTAATGTGTGGTGTATTTATTGTTTGTTTCAAATTTATTTCAACGGTTTTGTCTTATTATACCTTTGTTTAACGTGTTTAGAGAGTTTTATTATGCCTAGAGTGCGGCAACGTTGAAATTATCGCCAATTAAGCGAATTCGACAGAGGTCGAATTGTTGGTTTGCGAGAAGGTGGTTTTTCATACAGGGAAATTGCAAATCGCCTTAACCGGAACCAATCCACCATTATGCGCTGTTATCAATCATGGACTAGGGAGGGTCAGGAACGACGCCGAAGAGGAACCGGAGGCCGAAGAAGAACTAATGGGATACAGGACCGCCGCCTTCGCCTAATGGCACTAAGAGACAGGTTCTCCAGTACCAGATCAATTGCTGACGTGTGGTTAGGTAATCAAGGTCGTCCAGTAACCCTTCGAACCGTTTATCGCCGAATTAGGGGTTTCGGCTTACAATCTTATCGTCCACATCTTGTGTTACCACTTACGGCTCAACACCGACAGCAACGTTTGGAATGGTGTAGATTGCGAATGCATTAGATCGTGGAGTGGCATAAGGTGGTGTTTAGTGATGAATCTCGATTTTGTCTAGGGATGCATGATGGCCGTATGAGGGTCAGACGAAGACGTGGGGAACGTAGTGATATTCAGTTTTCCGTTGAAAGGCATGTGCATCGAGCAGTGGGTGTTATGGTATGGGGTGCTATAGCATATGGGAGTAGGTCTCAGTTGGTGTTCATCCAAGCCACCATGAACGCCCAGCGTTACAATGATGAGGTGGTAGAACCCCATATTCTTCCATATCTTCAAATGCTCGAAGACCCACTTTTCCAGCAGGATAATGCCCCTCCCCACGTAGCGAGAATTTCTATAAATCGCTTCGAAGAGGCTCATGTCAATATCTTGCCATTGCCACCCACATCCCTCGACCTCTCGCCAATAGAACATGTGTGGGACATTATGGGACGAAAACTTATGAATTTAACCAATCCCCCGCAGACACTAATAGCTCTCCGGCATGAATTACAGGTTGCTTTGGACTCCATACCCCAAGAGGATATCGGCCACCTAATCGAATCAATGCCACGAAGAGTGAGGGAGTGTGTAACTAATACGGGCGGCTCGACACATTATTAATAAAAATTATGTTAAATTGTGTTAGTCTTTTGTTTTTTTTTCTTTGAAATTTTAAAAAAATTCGCACCCCTTCTTGGTGTTGCAGTTTCCATGTCATACAGTATATATATATATATATATATATATATATATATATATATACAGTATATGTACATATACGAGGATACCTCGAAATATCATAATTGTGTCGACGCGGTCTGAGTTTTACAAAATTGACAAAGGCTTGCGCTAATCTTAGACACAATTATGCCTTAACGAACGAAGTTCGATAAATTCTTTTCTTCCAGATTGCGGGTATCCTGTGGAACATTACGCCTTTTGGAATTTCGCTTTTGTATTTGGTGTCTATATGCGCATGCGCCTACGATCGAATTGCGTGATCCCTTTTCGCCGTTTTCAGATTTGAGCTTCCGTAAGTAAAACACCCACGCCGTCTCCACTGACTAAGGGCATATACCATAAATAGAGGCTCTTAGTGCGATACGGCTACCGTTTTCGATCGGTTCTCGGACATTTTCATAACGCAATCGCTGCACCTGCGCCCACGTAAGTATCAGCGAACAGATACTAATTTTGAAAACCACAAAAACCAACCAATTTATTTACATTATACCGGTTGCGCTATTAGTGTGTCGGAGTTTGGCGTTAGAACTAACAAAGAAACAATATCTAGACTTTTAGCATATGATAATGCTCATTTAGGGATTGAAAGTGCAAGGATTAGGAATCTCCTGCAGAGGTATGAAGCGTTGTACAACATTTTGGTTTAGGATTTTAGACTCCAATTTTAACGAAGAACATCGCCACGTGTACGTCAATAGTACGTCAATTATACAGGTCTTGTATAGTACAGTAAAAATTTTGTACTTTCAGATAAATAGAATATGTGCAGTTATAATTTAATGATATTTTATCTCATAAAACATAGAATGTTTTCAAACTTACGGCAGAAGTTTGTCCCGATTGTTTTTAGGCTGATCTGGGAAAAATATAAATTCTATTCGGCGCATTTTTTATAAATTGGAGCTACGGTACCACCCAGTAAACAAATTTACAGCTTATGCTATTGGAAATGTGTGATGCATGAAAATGTTAAATCAAATCTCACTATCGGTATTAAAACGAAGATAAGAAATATAATTTTCTGTAATGAATACATGTAGAAAATAAATAGGATCATTAGTTAATAGTATATTAAAATATCCAGTCAGTTTCGAAAGAAATAAATAATAATTTAGGAGAGCATACATTTATATCTGCTACAATCTCAGCACGAACATCGTTTGCGGCTCACTAAAATATATGCTATTACCCGTAAAATGTAACATTTTATTTAATATTACGAAGGTAAATTTAATCAATACACTAGAATCGAAATCACTCGTCCATAAACTATACTAGAATTTAGATGACCGCTAGAGATATGCTAATCAACACCAAAATGTTATCCAACTATGACGAGAAAAAGGAATATGAAAAAACCAAGTATAGTAATAGTAATTCAGAGTACCGTAGTCACCTATAATTAATATAGTGCAGATAGATCTAAGGAACACATAACCCGAAACCGACCTGTGTAATTACAAGCACGCCATCATATCTACAATCCGTTCCAACAGGTTTGGCATTTACGTACGAAAAGTATTTTATTATTCAGTTTTATACAATATATATTGGCTGGTGTACAATACACGACGTAACGGTAGCATACTTTGAAAATCTTTCGCAGCCACTCGAGCTGTAAAACCACCAGAATATTGATGCGACTATCATTCTTATTGCCTTCAACCTTCCGGCGAGGATTTAGTTGAACCAAGAACAACTCAAGACCTGATGAAATGACCCACACAGAGCGCGAGAATTAACTTTTGTCTCGGTTCGAGAAGCATTCGGGTAGCTAGAAGAAGTCAGTAATGAAAAATTAAATAAACAAGGAGGCTGTTCGGTGATTTAGCGCTTTGGGTAAAGCGTAAATGTTCACCGACAGGCAGAGCTTCTCAATTGCCGGTCCAATTATTCGAGGAGGTAACGAGCACCGTGGAAAAAAGAGAAACAATACGTTATTTTCGAGGGCGTCATATGGCTTGCCACTGGCGTATAATACGAAAATTATCCTCTTCCGTATATAATCGAAAATTTAACGAGAATTAGATGGAAGACAGATGTGTTTTTTTATAATCATCATTCGTACATTTCTAGGTGTTATTTTTTTTTTGTAATTACGTACGATTTGATGACTAACACCTATAAGACTTAAAATTGTTAATGACATGATTATTACGGTCCATTTTGTCTTGCAATAAACTCAAATTATTTGTAGAGCAAGATAATTATGATGGTTCTATCATTACTACTTTTTGTTATGAAAATAAAAATTCAAAATAAGATTTCTACAAAAGCTTTCTGTGGTACTGTGGAACTACGACTTTTACGTTTATTAACCAATAAATCATAAGAAGAAATATTATAGGCTTTGAAATTTAACCCCAAATTGGGATGGTGATTTCCGGCTTACGCAAATAGTATCGTTGTGTAAGAGGTAACCTAGTCACATTTTAAGAGGAGGAGGAATTTAGTTATTAAGTTAAAGGATTAAATTTGAACAATCGGAACATTTTTTAGAACACTGTTCTCCACATAACGCACGCATGCAATATTCACAGTGGTTAATGTTAATTCGTCTCATTTTAGATAGACAAAAGGCGCATATTGTGCGTTTTTCATTCTCGGTCAGTGTCGTTTCTGGCTTATTCTTACTGTTTTGTAAACTAGTAGCAACGGATTCCCGTATCGACTTGGATAATGTTGGTATTGTATTACGTTGTTCTAACCATGGATGCACCAATGATGAATGCAAGCTCATCAGAATGTCTCATCTAGATAGCGGTTTATTGTTTTGTTTGTGATTCTTACAATTGTAGATGACATACGAATTGATTGTCGATATATTTATCATTCCATAAAAGAAAACAACGGCCATCTTTTCGTTTTTCGACTGCAATTCATGTTAGAACACATTTGGTCAAACGTATCAACCCTTGCTTTTGTGGAATTATAGAATTCAATGATTTGTGGATTCAAAGTATGCTTTGATATTTCTGGTTGATCGTGGGTCGTGGATAACAATATCACATTTTTGTTTCTCTTCGGCACATACGAAACGAGAGTCTCTTCTCGGTCGAAACAAAATATCGACGTGCCAGATTCACGATTTTTTGTGTTTAGGAATTTGTGTGTCCTTGATTATGTTGCGATTACTACCATGAATACTTCGTGTTAGTTTTGTTACATAGTAGTCTACCAATGGCTGACCATTTGCATTTGTTGATTTTCCTATATATGGAGAAGCATTTATCATATATTCTGTTGTAGTATCACAGAGCATCACTATTTCCATAGCATAATTTATTTAGGATGTACATTCGAAATGGACATCGCCCTGTAAATGCCAATAATTCCTTATCAATTGTGACATACGATCCAGGTTTATGAGACTGTACAGTTTTGTATGAATTCGTCCCATATTCCACATATTGCAGCAAATGCATGTGTATTTTACGCAGTAATCTAGTTGCTTATCATCAAATCGAAGACAAAATAATAAAAAAAATCGAACCTTCCGAACTTATAACTGATTTGTAAATTCTGTCACATAAAGTCGAGTTAAACATTACTCTTTTAGGCAAATGGTTGTTTTTCATTGCCGCTGGCAATACAAGTAAACCTAACAATGCCTTTAGCTCATCTGTGTATGTTTCAGCCACAGTAGCGTCCTGTATTTTGTAATTGTATGATTTTATTCTTACTTTCATGTTTGTAAAATAAACTATTTTTTACATCATGGAATCAGTAAATGAACAAGAAAATGCATTTGTAGGGGCATCTGTTTTTGTCGCTTCATTTTGTGTTGACTAGAAAATATGTATTATATTTCTTGCAGGCTTTCTTTCACACTTTGACTTGCATTCAGACCTTGAAAAATGCCCATTCTTACCTCCCAATCTTATTTTAGAAGGTGCAACTATATTAAAATTTATGTGCACAAGTTGAGCTAGTGGTATATCATGTTGTTCGTCTATAAAATTTTCCTTATCATTATTAGTAGTAGCTACATATATGGTATCAAGATTTCTTGGAGAGTTACTGCCTTTGTTCTCATTGTCATTATCACTTATTTTATCAAACGGAATGTGTAAACAATCATCTTCGCTATCACTATTCGTATCTTCCATTACTTCTTGTTCTTTCAGCATCATCGATTTCGCTAGCAGTTTCATTGAATTCGCCATCATACAATAGTCTTTCTATTTCTGCATCAAATAATGAACTCTACCACTTCCACTTAAAAATAATTATAGGAAAGGGTGTAGTGTAATATTCTTTTTTTACAAAAATACTTACATGATCACAAACTATTCGTCAATTTTACGAGTAAACCGCTAATAATTATTATTCTAGATTCTAGATATTCTATTATTCTACACACCACCAGTGACATATTCGACCAATTGCAATGGTACAGAATAGAGACATTGCAGAAGCGTCACTTGTATTCGCACCATAACTTATATTTGTTCGCATGCGTGACACAAATATTATCAAAAGTATGGCGTATTGTTAACAGTTGTAATGGGGTGAATGATCAATCATTTTTATATTTTGTACGTCAATTTTATATTTTCTTCAATTCTACATTTTTTACCCCAGACGAAGCGACAAAGTCTGTTGCGAAATATAGGGTTATTTAATAAAGGAGTTTTTTTTCTTAATTGACCGCTTACCCGAATTTAAATTAATTTTTTATAATATATCACGGTCGATAATTTCGTTTCAATTATATATACATATATATATATATATATATATATATATATATATACATAGATAACAATTGATAAATTATTGGAGTTTTTCGGGTTTTATATGAAATATTTACAAATATCAAGTTAGTATGTATGTAATTGCAAAGTAAGTGGGGATGTAAACATTGCTGTCTACAAATTACAAAGCAAATCATACGAAATTTTTAATTGAAAAATATTGTCTATGTTGGGACTCGAACCCAAGTCTACAGTTTGCCGGACTGTCGCTTTTACCACTTATATATATATATATATATATATATATATATATATATTTAGTGTTTAAAGAATTTTGTTTTTCTTTTTTATTTTATTGGCCGTGTTTTAATATTAAAAATAATAGATTTTTATTGGTTTTAGCGACCTTTTATTGAATTTAGATGTTTGTTTGCGACGTTTCGACTTTTTAATCAATTCAGTCTTTTTCAAGCATCTGGAAACAAGAATCTTTACAATGAACATGAGAACTGTGTTTATTTTGTGTGATATAACAATTGAATTAACCATTTTAAATTTAACATTATATTAAGAAATGAATTACGGATTTGGTTAGTGTTTTACGTTGAAAATTAAATAACATTAAATTAAAATAGCTTGGAATGGTAGGGGGACATTTATGTGATTAATATCTTTATGAATTAATTGGAGACTTAACAAATATTAACAATTTTTAAGTTTAAAATTAGATTAAAGATGATTACAAATTGAGTTAACATTTAACGTTGAAACTTACATAAAATAAAAATAAGAATGGCTAAAATGAACAGAAAAGTTGAATTACAATACAATACGTAAAGAGAACAAAGAAAAGTCAAATAAAACTCACATTTGTTGTTTTTTCTACACGGGTACGCATTCATGTGCCACATGTGTTTGGACACCCGGGACCAATTTTCTTAGAACGAACATGCTTGTGCGGATTTTGTAAGTGAACTACTGCTTTAGTTTGCGGGGGTTTAATTTCTGTTTTTTGGAATGAGCATGGTAGTCAGGACCGTATTTAGGGGTATAAGTTAACATTGTTATTTCTAATGGGAGATATTTTTTTCCCGTTTTTGTCTTGTGCGTGCAGGGGTTTTTTTTTTATTTTTCTATTGTTTTATGAGAGGGTAATAAAGTTTTGAAAGACCATCGATTTCGTTCCTGTCGTTGATTGTTTTGCTATTTTTGAAAATGTGTATCATTTCTAAGACATCTCTAGCTTTTGTGTTCTTTTTTTGTATTACTTTGGTGTTTTCAAAATCAAAATTATGTTTTAGTGTCAATTGGTGTTTTTTTAAAGCAGTTTGATTTTTTGCGTATTTGTGACCTTTCAATCTTTCTTGTAGTAACTGTTTTGTTTGGCCTATGTATATTTTGTCACAGTCTTTGCAGGGTATGTTGTATATTGTGTGTGATTGTTTTAGTGTAGGTGTTGAGTCTTTAAGTTTGGTGTGTAGGAATTTTGGGTAGACAACATATTCAAACTATTTAATTTTATAATAGCACACCAAAGCGGTAAAAACCTAAAATTACTACACACCAAACTTAAAGACTCAACACCTACACTAAAACAATCACACACAATATACAACATACCCTGCAAAGACTGTGACAAAATATACATAGGCCAAACAAAACAGTTACTACAAGAAAGATTGAAAGGTCACAAATACGCAAAAAATCAAACTGCTTTAAAAAAACACCAATTGACACTAAAACATAATTTTGATTTTGAAAACACCAAAGTAATAACACAAAAAAAGAACACAAAAGCTAGAGAGGTCTTAGAAATGATACACATTTTCAAAAATAGCAAAACAATCAACGACAGGAACGAAATCGATGGGCTTTCAAAACTTTATTACCCTCTCATAAAACAATAGAAAAATCAAAAAAAAACCCCCCTGCACGCACAAGACAAAAACGGGAAAAAAATATCTCCCATTAGAAATAACAATGTTAACTTATACCCCTAAATACGGTCCTGACTACCATGCTCATTCCAAAAAACAGAAATTAAACACCCGCAAACTAAAGCATTAGTTCACTTACAAAATCCGCACAAGCATGTTCGTTCTTAGAAAATTGGTCCCGGGTGTCCAAACACATGTGGCACATGAATGCGTACCCGTGTAGAAAAAACAACAAATGTGAGTTTTATTTGACTTTTCTTTGTTCTCTTTACGTATTGTATTGTAATTCAACTTTCCTGTTCATTTTAGCCATTCTTATTTTTATTTTATGTAAGTTTCAACATTAAATGTTAACTCAATTTGTAATCATCTTTAATCTAATTTTAAACTTAAAAATTGTTAATATTTGTTAAGTCTCCAATTAATTCATACAGATATTAATAACATAAATGTCCCCCTACCATTCCAAGCTATTTTAATTTAATGTTATTTAATTTTAAACGTAAAACACTAACCTAATCCGTAATTAATTTCTTAATATAATGTTAAATTTAAAATGGTTAATTAAATTATTATATCACACAAAACAAACACAGTTCTCATGTTCATTGTAATGATTCTTGTTTTCAGATGCTTGAAAAAGACTGAATTGATAAAAGTCGAAACGTCGCAAACTAACATCTAAATTCAATAAAAGGTCGCTAAAACCAATAAAAATCTATTATTTTTAATATATATATATATATATATATATATATATATATATATATATATATATATATATATATAAGTGTTTAGATAAACACTCATATAGCTATGGAGTAATAATTAGCATTTTCAAACATTCAAATCTGACATCTGCTCTCAAACTACTGACATCTACTTTCAGTAACTCACATCTAATTTCAAAATAGGCATCTGCTTTCTAATCTGACGTTTGCTTTTATAACTGACACCTGCTTTCAAAACAGACATCTGCTTTCAATAACTGACATTTGCTTTCACTAACTGACATCTGCTATCAAAACTGACATGAGCTTTCAAAACTGACTTCTGCTTTCAGCTTGACATCCACATTCAATAACTGACATCTGATTCATTAACACTGTTACTTTATAATGCATTTCTATATGGCTTGAACCTGGGTCTATTGTGGCCTAGTGGTAAAGGCGACAGCCCGGATAGCTGTAGACTTGGGTTCGAGTCCCAACGTAGACCATATTTTTCAAATAAAAAATTTCGTATGATTTGCTTTGTAATTTGTAGACAGCAATGTTTACATCCCCACTTACTCTGCAATTATATACATTCTAATTTAATATTTGTAAATATTTCATATAATAAAGCCGAAAAACTCCAATAATTTATCAAATGTTATATATATATATATATATATATATATATATATATATATATATATAAATATAATAACTTCGTGACCTTGGTATGATATGGTAAACCTAATCAGTAGGCGATTAAAGGTCTGTACATTACTTCAAAATATATGTATTTAAAAAACTCTACATGTTTCGGCTGTATACGCCTTTTTCAAGAGAATACAAAATATGAATGACAGGATATAAATGTCAAGTAATTAAGTTGCTATGGTTTAAATTATTCAAAGATACATTCTAGTAATAATAATAAATCATGCCTTAGTATTCCAAAAAATAGATAACAAGGTGTGAAAATATGTGTTGTTCGCTGCTAGCAATTTGTGTCTCCTTCTGGGTATGAACTTGTGTGTTGGTTGCTGCTGGCAGCTTGCGTCTCTCTATGGGTGTGTGGTTTTGTGTGAGAGCGTAAGTGTAGGGTTTTGTATGTCGGTGCGTTCGTGCGTGTGTTTAGTGATCGGTCGCATGAATTTAGAGAGGTCGGATAACCAGCCGTTGCGTAGGGCCGCCAACCCTTGTCGGGAAAGGGTTGGCGGCCCTACGCAACGGCTGGTTATCCGACCTCTCTAAATTCATGCGACCGATCACTAAACACACGCACGAACGCACCGACATACAAAACCCTACACTTACGCTCTCACACAAAACCACACACCCATAGAGAGACGCAAGCTGCCAGCAGCAACCAACACACAAGTTCATACCCAGAAGGAGACACAAATTGCTAGCAGCGAACAACACATATTTTCACACCTTGTTATCTATTTTTTGGAATACTAAGGCATGATTTATTATTATTACTAGAATGTATCTTTGAATAATTTAAACCATAGCAACTTAATTACTTGACATTTATATCCTGTCATTCATATTTTGTATTCTCTTGAAAAAGGCGTATACAGCCGAAACATGTAGAGTTTTTTAAATACATATATTTTGAAGTAATATACAGACCTTTAATCGCCTACTGATTAGGTTTACCATATATATATATATATATATATATATATATATATATATATATATATATATATATATATATATTATAATAGTGTTTTAGATTGAGGATAGTATAAAAAGAATATTAAGAATAGCAAAATAAACATACGTTATTATCATTTGTTACAAACTAAATTGTTATATATGACTTTCTTGTGATAAAGATATTTTTATATATTAAGTATATTATAATTATGCATTTAAATATACAATTTTAGTCAAACAAGCAATAAATTAATTCACAGAGAAAACTTGAAGTATTTTGTATGTTTCTTAAAAGAAAAGTTGTTGAAAAATTTATGCACATTAATGTAAATTTTATAAATGTTAAAGTTTAATAAAATGTAACAAAATGTAAGAACGGATTATTCAGGACAATTTAAATAACGTTTGGAATATAAATCTAAATGAAATATCAAAATAAAAATTAAAATCATGGAAAATAGTTTTGACATGACAGGTACTTTGATATAATAAAAATCAATGACACATTACATTCAAAATATAAAATTGAGATAGACATGACCTATCAAAGAACATAGGAAGGTCAATAATTTTGGTCCTTGTGAGAATTGAAATTTTACCCGTAGATAGATTTAAAATTAGTAAAATATTGCAAAAAAATAGATACTTGTTAAATTTAAATGTACTTACATTAATTATTATTACTTGAAACGAAATAAAACCCAATATATCAATATTTGGAGATATAGTTTTCTTCAAATAGAGGACGACCAGAGGAAATCGGACCACCAGGTCGTAGAGACACTTTGCAATTTAAAAATACAAATTTATATATAACCTTCCGAGACAAAATTCTAATATTAATTGGTTGCCGGAGAGAAAAATCACAGTTTTTTTCAAGAAATAGGTAGAGGATATAATTTCCAGGGTATTCTCTTGTCTACCACATGCAGTCCATTATCAAGGATCTGTATTCCAGAGAAACATAAAAGGAACCTAGATCTGCATCCGTAACCAGCCATCGGAATCATCACAAAAGCTTCCGGAGAGGTTATATACAAACCTTTTGAGGTAACGATATCCCGTATATGAAAACTATTGGTCAATTATTAAAGAAAAAGAGAAAAGGTATCCATGAACAGAATATAATCAAATACTATTCATTAACATAATTTTAATTTTAAAACTAAAAAAAAAAGTCATTCTAAAAATAAATAAATTCTCATATAATTAATATTTACAAATACTGTAAAAGGACAATAGACGTTTTTGATCTGGTCGAATACACACGTGTGTCCCGATTGCATTTCAAAAAGTGTTATAAGTTATAAGTGTTGTTAAATTGAATTTGTTCAACATGAGTGAAGCATTTTGGGAACATTGCATAACTTAAGATAAGTGGAAGTTGTTATTTTTCTTCATTTGAATAAGATTTAGATTAATTTTATATTTGTCGGTTTTTATATATAGTTTAATTTTATAAGTCATAATAGCTTGTAGAAACATCTTCTCCACGCGCATGCCGCGCGTGGAGGGAGGTACTAACCTCACTTCTTATTCACTCCTCTGACAAGCTTGCAGTGTACAATAACACTGCCGCTTTAAATAAAATATTTAAGTATACTACAAAATGTTATCGAACACTAGCCGTAGTACTTCTGCAAATGGAGGTAATGCGGAAAATATAACACAATGAAATGACAACAAGGAAATGGGCAAAGCAAAAACTCCGTCTTTTGCTGCAGTAGTAAATAAGTACAAATACCCTGAGCGGGATCAGGCAATTGTGTTTGATGCTGTTGAAAACACAAAAAAGAATGAATATATTCTGGGAGTGGGAGAATTAATTGGTCCCCGTAATATACTTTTTGTATCAAGGATATCTAATAATAGAATTTGTATTTATTTTTCGTCAAAAGATTTCGTTAATAAATTTATAACAGATTTTAAGGGCATCACCTTGAATGAGAAGTTTATTGTTGCCCGTCGACTGATATCGCCAGCAAAGCGGGTAATTTTATCTAATGTTTCGCCTAGTATTCCCCATGAAATTATCGAGGAAACACTTAAACGGGAAGGATTGGATGTGGTTTCCGCCATTACTTTTATTGGAGCGGGGGTTAATCATCCTGAATACAGACATACATATCTTAAGTTTTCGTCGACAAGTTTATATAAATTTGGAAACGGTTGATAAAATACTCTTTAATATAATTATTCATATGAACAATACATTTAGAATATTTATGGCAACGGACGAAATGAAATGTTTCGTTTGTAGAAAGGCAGGGCATGTTACTAGCAAGTGCTCCAATTTTAATAATAATAAAAATATTAATGAAATGACAGTGGTGGCAGAGGTACATTCAGCTTCGAACGATATTTGTAAAAGTCTTAATATTACCTCGCAAACAGTAGCGGTTAGTGAGAGGCAGGATAACATTTCTGCCCCGTCTATTAAAGATGTAAATACAGCCACTTCTGAGACAGATAACAGTCAATTAAATCCGAAGAAAAGGGTAGCTACATCACCAGCTGACTTGGAGAGAATCATTACAATTGCCGAATCGAATGATGACTGAAAGGTTAGGTGAGTTGAATATGCAGGCGTCGGTCGATTAAAGAACTTATCAAACCCAGATATAGAAAGAAACAAAAACAAGAATCCTTAGCATTAGATGATAGTAATTTATTTACAGAATTTGAGGAAGTATTTCCAAACGAACATATTACATATGATACATTTTGTAAATTTTTAATAGAAACAAAGGGGAAACATGATATAATTTGTATAGCGAAAAATCTAGATTTAAATTTATCCGCTTTATTAAAAATGTTAATCAATAGTACCCGTTCAGTTTAAACTAATTCGTTAAGAGCCCGATTAAAACGCCTAACGAAGAAGTTAAAAGTACAAGGTATCATTACGGATTTTCCGTCTCAAGAAGATATATCCGACTTTAGCATATCCCAAGATTATGCTACTGATCAGTCAGAAACCTAATTTTCTACATTTAACTTACTCTCAATATTCATGCTTAATAAATTGAATATTTAACAATGGAACTGCCAATCTGCGGCAGCTAAAAGGACAAATTTAGAAGTCATATTAACACAACAAAATATCGACATTGTTCTTGTTTCCGAAACATGGTATAAACCCTCGCAGAAAATAACATTTAAAGGCTATCATATTATACGCAATGATCGAAATGATGGATATGCTGGCACGGTAATACTGGTCAAAATATGTATCCATTTTACTAATACTGATTTCAGTAATGTGATTAAAAACTGTTTTAACATATGCGGTATTAACGTGCCGGAAATCAATATTTCATTTGTATCATTTTACCGACCGGTGCAAAGTTTTTGCAGTGTTGATGCATATTGTGGAATCTTTAAGTGCATAAATACACCTTTTGTTTTTGGAGGAGACTTTAACGCCCATCATTCTACTTTTGGTTCTAGTAAAACAGAAAACGCTGGCATTATTCTAGTAAAAGCTATTGAGGAACACGATTTAGTATTTCTCAATAATGGACAACCTGCTCGAATTACCCGACCTGATCAAGGTGAATCAGTTGTTGATATTACCTTAACAACCAGCAATATATCAACTAAATGTAATTGGAACCTATTAAGTGATTCATTTTCATCAGACCATTTTCCCATAATAATAGAGTTAGTATATCAAGGACAAAACATTAATACGATCTACCCTACAACTAGATGGAAAACGAAATCAGAAGACTACACAAAATACCAAAATTACATTAACAAACACTATCAAAATGTAATCGAACCAGAAAGCAGTAGCGACAAAATTAAGCTCCTTACAGAAATCATAACAAAAGCTGCAGACTATTCATTCAAAATTAACGTACCATTTGTACCGAGAAACAAAGACTCACCTTTATGGTGGGATAGGGAATGTACTGAAAAAGTAGGTATGAGAAAGAGAATTATAAACGCCTACAAAAAAAATAAAACAGTAGGCAATTATATTAAATGTCGAGAAGCTTCAGCATATACAAAGAGATTCCTAAAACAAAAGAAAAGTGAGAGCTGGCGTAATTTTTGTAATAGTCTAGATAAAAATACTTCGCCAAATTATATATTGTGAAAGTTTGTCTTTTCGGGTTCTTAAATAAAACTAACAATAACTTTAGACACACACTATATTAATATTAAAACGTATAACAATATAAAACTAACTATTAGCAATAAGCACATTTTTGTATTTATATTTATGTATCTATATTTATGTGTACTGCACGAGCTCTAGGAATGAATGTCCCATCCCTTCTTCGACGCGGCTTTTATATCATGGTAAATACTTTTCTAGAGCGTTCCCGTAGGCCTCGAGAAAACACCCGAGGAATGACGCGTGACGCGTTATTGGATGAGTCATCATATTGCCCCTTCTTAAAAATGAAGTTTCGTCCCGAAACATGTCATACTTTGGTTCCCTCAAACGATGGCGAAATCGACAGGTAGGGCCTTTGTTACATTGTGACGTCATATCGAAATAACAGTCCACCGTCTTATCTTGCCTGGATGTACAGGAATATTCAAGCCGGTAACTGCATACCAGAATTTCCAGTATGTTGGAATATTACTTCTAACATGCTCCTTACAATTCTCCAGTCCAGGCGGTCTAATCCACAACCCCATTTTGGAACTGCTAATTTCAAAATGTCTTGTAACATTTGTTCACGAAAGTGGATTTGCTACAAAGTCGATTAGGGCGAGAAAATGTTTTACACGAATATCAGGACCTACAAGATATGCTAATCAAGAAGTTCATAGTATATCCTCTGTGTTGTCGATTTACTCCAGAAAACCACTCATGGCAGTTATTTTGAAATGGACGAATGTAGAAGGAAATATTGTATTTGGAAATAGGTGGAAACGAATAGATGAAAACGAACTAAAAAAAATTATGGGCGTTCTAATACTCATAGGAGTATATAAATAAAAAAACTAATAAATATATTAGTTATGGAGTAAGAAGAATGGACGTCACATTTTCAACGATATTATGAGCTGAACTTGGTTTCAAAATATACTCCGAATAATAAGATTTGATAATGCAGATGAAGGAAGAAAAAAGGTCTTCTGACGAACTTTAACCAATTCGTGAGTGTTTTGAACTCTGGAATGACTATTCATGAGATGGATAGATTCCAAGCTGGTGCATTACTGTAGATGAGCAATTGGTGACCTCTAGAGAAAAATGTCTTTTTCGTCAAAGCCAGGTAGATATGGTATCAAATTTTGGGCAATTTGTGACAGCATCATATCCTATGCATGGAAATTAGACATCCATACCTGTAAAATAAGCGAAACAAGGGCGAAAAATCAAGGTGGGCATGTAGTGAAAAGATTAGTAAAAGATATAGGAGGATCTGGGAGAAATATAACATACGACAATTTTTTTACGTCCTATTCACTTTCTGACTATCTACTGTCAGAAACACTGACCATTATTGGAAGCATTTGTAAAAATAAGCCAGATTTGCCCTCTGCTTCACAAATTCCAAGTATCGAGAAATCTTGTCGACATCATTGGGCTTTCAAAATAATAAAATGATACTCATACTGTCCAAAGAAGCGAATAGAAGTTACATTACTTATAGTACACAATGATACCGAAATTAGTGGTACAAAGAGAAAGCCAGAAGTAATTCTAGATTATAACAAAACCAAAGACAGTGTAGACAGTATGGATAAAGTGACTAGAAGTTACAATGTGAAACGAATGACAAGCAGATGGCTATTAACTATTTTATATAATATGTTAGACGTTATCGTTATGAATGCATTCATAGTGTGTCTGTCTCCAACAGAAACTGTAAAGAAAAAGTTACATATGAGAAGAAATGTTTTTATAGAGGTCGGTAAACAACTGGCTCAGTACTATGAAAATCTAGAACCAGCTGAAGTACCCACTAGTAGAGAAACTGAACCGCAAAGGAAAAAGGGTCAATGCAGCATCCGCGCATCTAAAAGACACAGAAAAACTAGAGCTACTTGTAATAAGTGTAAAAAGGATGTATGCGGAGAACATTCCATAATATTATGTACTAAGTGTGTTGAATAAAATTACTTTGTAATCATTTTGCAAATTACTGATGTAAGTGTTTATTTATAAACAAGCAAATAATAGCAAAAATAAGTTTGAACATAAAGAAAATTACCGTACTTCATATATAGGTCCAATGAACCCTGACGGTAGTTACAGCTAATTTTCTTTCAGTAGACACAAGGTTTATACGAGAGTTTTCCAGGAATCAAATTAGGTTTTGGCATTAAAAAAAAACAACGTATAGGAAAGAAGTTGTGTTGTATTCACTTAAAAGCGGCACTTAAAATACTCATAAGCATCCAGAATATCTAGAGTGCAATTTGCCGACTGTGGTCGGGCGTTGTCATGCAATGAGCTCATCTTTCCTCTACACTTATTCTGAATTGTTTTTCTTGTTTTTTTCCAAAGTTTGACAATACGACGCAGAGTTCATTGTTGTGCCTTATTCAAGAAAATCGATAAGAAGCACATCTTTCCTGTTCCAAAAAAACAGTCGCCATAATCCTCTTTGCAGGCAACATTAGCAAGCATTTTATTGTTTTTTTGGTGGAATTTGTGTGCCACCACTCCATAGACTGCAATTTGGTCTTGCAGTTCACATATTTCACCCGTGTCTCGTTTCCAGTTATGATTGGATCAAGTAATGAGTCACCATATTTTTCGTAAGTTTCCAGAAATATCAATGATGCAGCTTTACGCTGATTCTTGTGGTTTTTTATCAAGATTTTTGGTCCCAATCTTGCATAAAATTTATAAAAGCCTTGCTTATGTGCAACGATTTTATACAACAAACTTAGTGAAATTTGTTAAAGTCTAAGCAAGAGCTCCGTTATCGTGAATCGGTGCGGTGTTCTTGAATCTTCCCATTGACTATGCGATCAGTTCATCAGTCACAATGCTTGGTCGTCCGTTTCGCTCTTCATCATGAACATTACTTCGGCCATTTTGATTTATTTATTTTGTAAAGAATAACTCACACACGACATAAAGCAAAGTTAAAATATACGAGCCATGATAAGACCAATAATAACGTATGCAGCTGAAATTCATGCCGACACAAGCAGAATTGAACAACTGGTTCGAACAACCGAAATAAACACTTTAAGAAAGATAGTGGGAAAAACAAGGAGAGATAGTGTTAGGAACGAAGCCATAAGAGAAGAATGTGCAATCGTTTATGTCCTTAGATATGCCAGAGGAAGGAGAAAATAATGTAAAACTTATTCCCATGTAATTGAATAACACCTCCACCTTTAAATTAGATAAGGTGACTGGAATGTATTCCGTTCTGTAATTAAATTTACTTATTAATCTGAAGAAGCCACAGTTTTAGTGAAGCAATTGTTACATATTGCAATTGTTAAATATTTTTGAAAATAACACAATGCTTAGAATTTAATTTTAAAATGGATTTTCTTGAAGTAAAGTTAATTACCCAACTTAGTTTGCCGTTGTTCACATCAAATAGAATGTAGTCTCCTATATTAGGATAAACTTCTAAGATAATTAAATAGAAAATTTTATTGGCATGTATTTTGCATAAATAAACTAGAGAGACAATATTTATCTTATTCTAATTTACTTTTATAAATAATCTATTTTAAATGCGTCGATTTAAGTATATTAGTTGGTCCCTGAAACTTTAGATATCTCCAAGTAGTTACCAAGGGTTATTGTAAAAGTTAAATCTTTAGGGGACCGTCTTTTCGGAAAAGTGCTAGAAACTCTTAAAGGAGTAGTCCCAATAGGCAACTTCAAGTTGAGAACGCGTCCTATGTTTATGACAGCGTACATCCACCAAAAGATCAGTTTGTGAATACTTATACGAGAAAGTTCTTCTAATGCCTTGAAACTAACATTGTTTGTATTCTAAATTTTAATGAAACACCGGCGTAAATGTATGCTTTCTCTTAAATGTATCAGAAGGGAGCTGAGGTCGGATATTTCTTTTTTAATGAAATTTAATTTTTTAGAATTCATTCTTATTCTCAGCTTTCTGTACACATATTATTTTTACGAATGCATAAAAGAAATACGTGCATGCTTTAATATAAACGAATTTGAGCTAGTAAAAATAAAGCTTTGCTTTTATCTGAATGGCATATTTTTAATCTGTTACAGACGTAACATAAATAAAGAACCATTCGAATAAATGAAATCACTTGACATTAACTGTTTCACTACCTTATTAGATTTCTCTAACACCATGCTGTGAAATAAACTTTGGGTGAAAATTAAAAATAAAATTAATAAAGTAGAAATTAATTAAACATAATTGGATAAGCTAAAAAAAATTTAAAAGAAATAAACAGTGGTTGTGTATTTTAAATGCACCTCGTATATCATATACTAATATTTTAATTAATATTAATAAAATAAATTCCAAGCATTTATATCTAAACAAAGGAAGTTATAGCAATAAATTTTCTCTTAATTAGATCACTAAATGTTTAGAATGCAAGTAAATTAATAAAACAAACAACATTAAATCTAAATAAAAGTAATTAATGCAGTAATGTTACGATATAAACGAAACATATCAGAGACGTACGCTCAATAATGACAACGTGAATATCTGACAGGCGTCCGAATGAAAACAAAGGACAGAATGATCCATATAAACAAACAAGGGAAGAAAGAGAAAGAAAATACTACGAAAAGCGAATCTCCTACGTAACTTAGATCCGAAAAAATGACAAAAAGACTGGACACGAACGAAACGCTGTTTTTGGAAGACGAGACAAAAAAGAGCTCATTTTTCCACAGTAAATTTTACAAATATCTAAATTACAACAAAAAGAACAAAAAAACATAAACAAAGAGACAACACCTAGAGATGGAACATTTAAAACTACCCACGATGGATAAAAATACACAGGGATGAAAATATTAAATAACTAGGCAAATTATATAAAACTGAAATAAATATGATAAAGTGGGGAAGAAGCTTAAAAAAATATAATCGCAAAGGGGATAAATAGGGCCAGCACGGAGAGATTCATTCATTCACGGATATATTTTCGACTTCATAAATTTAACTTGGACGTGTATTGATAGATACGCACTAAAATACAGAAGAAGCTAAATTAGAATATAATATAATTTAAACATTTTAAAGCCTGTCGGTAAAAATATTTATGTAAGAGTGAACAATAGTTTAATTTAGAATTTCCCTTTATTACTCTAATTTTACTATTGTCATTATTATTTATTTTTATATACCGAAATTGGGTCCGAGTAAGTAAAACATTATACACGATAAAAATTAGAGGATATAGTTAACTAAAGCAGTAAAAGTAAATAATTAATTAGTAATAAATACACGATTAGAGGAAGGAAGAGGAAGTAGTTTCCCTGAATGTTCTCGAAATATATGTGCCATTGGAAACCGTTAAAATTCAAACCGTTCAGCGATAGGCGCGAAAATAAGAAAATACAGTGTGAGGCTAAGCATCTTATTTCTGTAGGGATTCGGTTTCCACTCAAATAGGCGCTGAATAACATAATCCTTTGGTAAAAAATTATCAGTTGAGACCAGAGATCCAAATTTTAGGCAGAGATAGTATTAATCTCAGCATTTGGAGGGCAAACACAATTTTTCGAGTGGGAGTTTCAATCTGTATTGAACCTCCAATACTATACATGTATGATTCATTAAGAAATATTTGTATTATAAGGATGCATCGATAGGTTAAGATCTAGGTTAAGAACGATACATTTTAAGTTCCCACAAAATGAAATGTGAAAATACAGATGAGCAATAAAATACTTTTTTTAAACGATTATTTATTTACGTTGTATTTCTTTTCATTTACTTTGGACGCTGGGCCTAGTTATGTAGGAAAGCAAGGTTTACAGCAATATGTTTAGGTAAGATAACTTACCATTGTCAAAGAGACAAGATGACTGTCATCTTGTCTCTTTGATAATGGTAAGTTTATGTGTTTGCTTCTCATAATATCCCACATGTGTTCTATTGGTGATAGGTTGGGAGATCTAGGTGGCCATGGCAAAATATTGACATGCGCTTCTTCCAACCGGCTTATAGAAGTTCCCTCTATGTAAAGACGGATATTATCGTACAGGCGAGTGAGTTTTTGAGCTGTAGAAGATATTTAAGAATACGGTGTTTCACCAACTTATCAACGTAATGCTGGGCGTTCATGGTGTCTCGGGTGAATACCAACTCAGACCTACTCCTATATGATGTAGCACCCCATACAGTTCGATTCACACGTCTTTCAACAGACGTCTTGGTCTGACTTCGACCTTAATGTGACCATCATACATCCCTATACAAAAATCAAGATTCATCACTAAACACCGTCAGTGGTAACACATGTCGATACGATTGCAAGATGAAAGCCCTGATTCGGCGATATACAGTTCGAAGAATCGCAAGACATCCATAGGTCAGCGATTTATCTGGTACTTGGTTTCTTAGCGCCATTAGGCGAAGGTGGCGGCTGCTACAGTGAAACTAACGTTTCGAAAATTCTCAAAAAAAAACTTCGATTGCCACACCTTCCCGTTCCTGCCAACCTCTAGCGGCCTACCAGGCTACTAAGACAGGCTCAGCTATGGTGGGAGACCCAGAGGTACAAAATGAGAAAGGTGGAATACGGTGCCACCGAATTTGACACCGCTAGACGTCGCAAATCCGGAAACCACTATAACAAAATCTAGGCAAGCCATGCGGTAGGTAAATGGTGCAACCAAGTCGTCCACTTCGGACTCCGGGCTAACGATCACCAATCTTTTATTATTAAGTAAGTTGACTTGTTACGTAAAAAAAAAAAAAAAAGAGAAGCGAAACTATTATGAATATAAAAAATGGAATAACTTCTACACAAGAACCCCTCGTCAAAATACGTATTTCACAGGGTTCACACGAAGTGCAGACCCTGTATGCGTCTAGGGGCTTCTCTATACGAAGACTGGCATAAATTGAACAAAACAAAGTTTGACAAAAGTTCTGTATTTTAAAAATAAATTAATTAATGATTTAATTTAAACAAAACAAATAGAGAAAATATATATGTAAATTTAAAATCGTAAATTTTAGAGAAAAAAGAAAATCAAATTTTAGTTTAACTTCTAGTGTAAGAAATACATGTTCTTGTTAACATATGCTACAATTTGTCAGCCCAACTTAGGGGCAATTATAAGTACAATTATTAGGCACAATTCACTATATTTTGTTATTTGGAAATTGTATTTATTAAACGACCAATTTGCCTTTCTACAATATGTTCAAGTTCTTAAACGCTCTGGGTTTTTCTTATGGGCCCCTGAAGCATTAGAGCAGAGTACCACCTTGAGTTTTTCTGTGCTAACTTTAAAGCCAGGAACTGATTTTTCTTTTGATGTAGCAAATGTTTTTTAGTTTAAAGTTTAATTCAATTTCGTCGATGTTACAGAACTGCTGCTGTAGGATCCGCTGATGGCTTTACACCACAAACTCCAAGAAAATGAACTCCGTGTCGTTTTTCCAACGCGAAAGCCATCCTTCACTACCCAAGTTTTCTTGAAGTTTAGAATGTAGGATAACAGCTTTTTCTTTTAAGATTGATCTGCTGATGGGCGTACCTCTTCTACGTTATTGTGTGAACCATAGCCACAGTACATCATCCACCAACTCATATTTAGTCTTTCTCAAGAAACAACGCGACGAAAGTAATTTTTCTGTTTCTATTTGTGTACAAAAACTCGCTATAGATTTTCTGTTCCGCCGCTAGTAATTTAAAACGTTTTTACCGACTTTAAAATCATCACAAATACTTTGCACCGATTCACCTTTATCTATACGCTCTAGAGCTTGTAGTCTTTGTTCCAAAGTCACAAATTTACGTTTTCGTTTAACACTCATTTTCCAAACCACAAATGACTCAATGACAACGAAAAATACGTATGTCAGCACAACAGCAAGTATAAACATGTAAGTGTTCTTCCATAGGAAAATGTGGTGGCTCATTGTCGGTTCGACTCAGGTAGCCGGCCGATCTATCCGGAGGGCGAACCAACTGAGGCCGAATTAGAGAAAGTCTACTGTAGTAAATTTCATGATTGATTTGATTTAAAATAGAAATTGCATATAAGCCAGTATGCTTCAATATGATATAACGTCAATATAGACATTAATGAATCGATTTTCTATTAACAATAGGACTTTAGAAACGCAATTAAGCATCAATAATTAATTACATTGAAACAAATTTTTCCCTAATACTGATATTCGTTTACTTCCCTTACCGAAAGAGTATTCTACACTTTTAATTACTCGAGTGCTCTTATATCTCTTCCTTTTTGATAAATCTGATTTTAATTAATAATGTTTCCTTAGTAGGCAAGAATTGCCGAAACGGTATCTGTTCACCTAAAAGGAAATCAATTTGTTGCCCTAAATTAATGACTAATTTAGGTGTAGTGTCGTTTCCTAAAAATACTTGAAAGAATAATATATTAAAGAATTATGACTATTGGTAATAAATATGAGGTAATAGCCTGAAATCAATTTAATTTAATTTAATTAATTGGATCCCGTGTGTCGATTTATACGGTAAAGAATAAAAGACTAGCTGAAGTAAGAATTGAACACAACAAACTTTGTTATAAATACAGTTTTTCTGTAATTTAAATACAACAAAGTTAAGATTGATATAAGTAGGGTTAGATTTAATATCAATATAGTACCTAGTAATTTATACGTAGGTAAAATGCTTAAGTTTGAGGTGCTTAAGTTGTCCTTCTTTGATAAGGTATGTCATAATCAGGCACATAAATTACAAGCATACTACTGTAATAACTCGATATAGTCATGTTACATAGTTACAGTCATAGTAATAGTCAGAGTAACTGTACGATAGAGAGTTACAACCAGTCAGTGATACGAACTGTGTTATACTTAATAACCACGTTCTACCCTGTCTGAGTTGAACCTAGTAATCCATGTAAATACTTTGTTATCCAGTTGTAAGTGTTAAATTAATTATAGAATGTTACCCGAACTTTGTGTGTATCATTTACTACGATAAGTCGCCCAAACCTGCTATCTGATGTGGCCGCCCAAACGGCCCACATTACACTACGGCAGACCGATTTTCATGTGGCCGGTGGGAGAATTTGTACGTGCGTCAAGTAAGTGTTAGGTTAGATAGAGACAGTATTCGGAAAAATGAAATGCAAGCTCTTTGTGCGAGTCGTTCATTGGAACGTAGTAAGGGATAAATTCAGAAAATCACATTGTTGAACATGTTTATAATGGTTTGTATTTCACTAAATTAAGGCAAATAGAAGTAAAATAAAACGCATAGTTTCATGTAACATGTTTAATTAAAATGTCTTACCTTACCTACTAGCTAATAGCGTACTAACATCACATTAAAGGGATGACTGAATAAGATTGTTAGCTACACTTAACGGTAGAAAGGCTTAGGATTAAGTAAAACTAATTTGGATAATTAACTGAATTATTGGCAAATAATGTTTATTCTAATCTCTTTCTCATTATAACCACATTGTAAACTTTCTATATGTACAAAAGAACAGTATATTCTTCAACGAGCGTAGGCGAGTGTTGCAATAACATTATTTAATAGTCGTGGAGAAAAGAATATTATTAATACTAATATTATTGGAAATAACAATGAAAATAATAATTACAATAAGAAATAATACATAAATACCCAAAAATAATTATAGGAGAAAACAATAATGAACAATAACTAAGTTTCAAAAATATTACGGTAAATATTACATATAATTATATAAAAAATTATGCAGAATCACTATCACTGACTTCCTCTTCGCTCTCTGATTCAGAGTCTTCACCCAAATTAATAATGAACTGGTCTGTAACTTCGTCTATGAGAGGTTCCGCTTCCAAAAACTTTTGCTCCCACTTTATCGCGTGGTCACAACATTTATTCCATTCAGCAGCAATAAATTCATCAAAAAAGTTATCACATAACTATTGAACATATCTAATAGTGAATGATACATTTTTTTGTGCCACATATTATTTAAGAGATGCCCATACTAACTCAATCGGATTTAAATCTGGGTGGTATGGCGGTAATCGCAAAACACTATGGCCACGTTGTGTTACCATTTCATCTATCTCGAACGTTTTAAATGTTGGCTTATGTACTTTAATAATATTATATAAATCGGGCTTGAGCATGTTATTGTCGAAGTAAATATTTTTAGACCTTAACCAGTCTATCATAACTGATTTCCTCCTATTCGAATTCGGTGGTTTATCTTTTTGGACATTATGATAAGGAGCATTGTCAGTTACTAGGACAGACTTTGGAGGCAGGTTTGGAATTAATTTTTCTAACAACCATTTTTTGTAATTTTCATAATTCATCTCGTGATGATAATCTCTCGTTGTGGTATTAGACTTAAAAATCAATTTAGCATTCGGAATGAATCCCGTCTCGCAGCCAGCATGAACAATAATTAGTCTTAGACTTTTTGATATAGGCCTTGCTAATCCTTCATTGGAATTGTCACTCCAACAAGTAGCCACGGTATGAGAACTGTGGATGTAAGTTTCATCCATATATATATAATCGGTCTTTTTTAATTTCTGTAGCTTTGAATGGTACGCAAATAAGACACTCTTAACTGACGAATGACGTGCTTTTCCATTAACAACTTTCAGTTGGTTTTTGTTTTTCTCCAACGAAAGCCCATATCTTTTACTACTTTCCGAAGAGAATCTATCCCTCCAGTGTATCCTGTTTCTTTAAATTTTCTTAGAATGTTTGGCATTGTAGGCACAATTTTGTCAACAGTAAAGGTATTTAAATGTATTGTCCATGTGCATAGTTACAGATATGTAAATTATTTACATGTTTGTTTCATATTGTATTTAAAATTGTTCTACGCAGCACACCTTTATCTGCATCGTCTAAGTCGATTTTGGGCTTGTTTTTTTTTTATTTTTCTTTGGCGATGTAAAAGATGAACAGGCACCTGCGTTTATTTCACTTTTTTCTTTAAAAATCCGTCTAATACTTCTCCCAGAAACACCCGTTGCGGCAATAACGCGTTCATATAACTGATCCAGTGGAATTTTGAGTACGCCTGAAGTTTATTCTTCTTGCCTATATTTAAATACATTTGAGATCACTTCACGAGTTTGACTGTGTAAAACATATTTATTTAATTTACTTTTAAACTCCATTACTCACTACCTTAACACGGCACTGCACTACTGTGTTTATCGCTTAAAACGATGTAAAACACTGAATGCCAGAGGTTCCCCTACCTATGAATTTCGTGCGCATTTCGATGGGGTACTTCTAACCGGCCACATGAAAATCGGTCGGCTGTAAGTACCTATACACTAAATTTTAGAAAATTTGAAATTATTATCCAACTAGTTGAACTCGGCAAGATTTGAGTATGTCTATAGATTAAATGAACACAATTGAAAGTTTGGTATCCATTATTGTATTTAGTTAAAGTTAGATATTTACCGAAACTTCACAAAATTTAACCATCACTTTATAAAAGTAAGAATGTAAATAAATCCAATTTTTAAAACAATAGCACTTCTGCTTATTTCTTCGCATACGCGATCTGGTCTAGCCAATAACATCAATGGCATTTTTTCGGTCCTAGACCGACTCAGGCTAACAAAAAAAATGAGTACCTAGAGATAACACTGCCGTTTCATTGAAATACGAAATTTCGGAGGCAAGATGTGCGCGCTATCTTGGTTTGATATGGCGTACTAAATATAGTATTGTTACCAAGTTTTTGTAGTCTCTATATCTAAAAGGATTATGATCAAATATCAAAGAAGGTTTTGATATGAAGTATGAGATAGTTTCAAGCGTTATTTTCACCAAAAAGTTTTCCTTGTTCATATTCTTAAGAAATCTGTCAATTAATATAATTAACAATAAGAGTATGCGATATGGCAATAGTGCACGGTACCGAGGATATAATAAAATTGCAAATTGTAACGACGTAGTGCAATCTGCAATCATTTATGTGTCCTATTGAGCTTAAAAGTGTTCATTAGTTCATTGGATATGAATAAATTGGAAGATTTTTCTCTTAAATATCCAATTAATGATAAGAATGATTTTAATTATCAAGCTGTCACCTATGTATGTGGATTCCTCCTCAAAAAGCTTAATTTACCCGATTGTGAGGTTTGTACATCTTCATTTTCTGCTAACGTAGAACCTCGTCACACATTTACAATGTTTAAGGAATTTAGTGAATAAATTTATCTTCTTTATCCCACTGTTAGTTTGGTATTATATATTAATAACATTTACGATAAGATGGTTGTGTCGTTAAAATCATTTGGCCATGTAAATTTCATTCACAAGAAAATGTTTGTAACTTGGCAGAAGGTTTGTTTTTCATGGTATACATAGTGTTAAATCAGATAATTAAACTTTAGTTCAAGAGCACTTATTAAATATATCTATTAGTTTAATTATTAGGAGATTTCATGATGACATTTGTCGGTCTTCTAATGATAGATCTCTGAATCGAAACTCAAAGAAAATTAGGCAGCCGATATATTTGCAGAAGACAAATTAGGTTCTTGGTACGTTGGCAAGCTTAGGGTTTTCTAATCTTCTGTGCATATGAAGATTTTTGTTTTATTGAAAGAAGATTATATTCTTTAAATATATTTGTTGATTTTCAAATATTTTTTTTACACAGAGTTAAAATTTATTTTTTAATAGAATTAATTTTATTTATATGCACGTAAATACGTGTTTGTGATTTTTATATTTATAGATATATCGCACTGATGAGATCAAAAAAGATCGAAACACGTGTTTAGAGCATACATAGAACAAAAAAAAAACATTATTGTAATTTGAAAATGCCGCCATCGCGGTTGTTTACGAATTTAGTACTTCTATATCCACATCAGGGGCGCTAGCGTAATGATTTAATTTTTAATGTGAAATAAGACACTCTTATATGATATGCTCTTGCTCTGGGATAATAATAGACGGTCGATACTAGGACACCGAACGGCCCAAGTCGTAACAAGCCTACCACGTTACTACCCCAAGGGCCTAGAAGGCAAGTTACGGGGACTATTATCACACCATAAACTTTAAACAGTAAGAAAACTAACCGTCATTATTGAAATAAAATATTGTACTGCGCGTTTTGCGGCGCATCATTCTTTCCTTTATTAAATGCAGGTTGCAAGTGAGACAGATAGTAATGAACTGGACGGCTTATTCAAAAAGTCAAACAGTGTGATATCCCTTACGCTTACTGTAGCACATGTTTAAGAGAGAAAGAAAACATGTGAAAATTCCCTTCACGTATTACGGTTGAATTTCTAAAGACCAAAGGTGTCGACACGAAGTGATCTTACTGCTTAAAGTTTATTACTGTGCTAATATTATTATTTGTTGCATAAGTATGTATTTATATGAATCTCTTTAGTTTTTACCTTAATTATCTTTTTATATACACATGTATGTACATGTTATTGCTTGTGCTGTAATTGGTTCATCCTTTGGAAAATAAAGCTATTATTAATATTATTATTATTATTGTTGTTATTTTTATTACCTGCTAGGTTATGAAATCAAAATATCTCTTTGTTAAATTTTAGGAAAAAGAAGCAAAAATCCCTTAAATATTGAAAAATATATTTTGAATATGTATTTATGTGCTTTGCAAATAATCCAAACTATTTCGGGTTTTCAAGAATCGTTGTGGATGTATGTTTACAGTAGGATTGTTACCATATTAAGGCGTTTTAGTGGTCGTTCCCTGCATGTTCCTGCTGTAGTATAACGTATTGCTACGTCACAGCCTTTGGGGGAAGAACTTCTAAGATAGCGATGCGCGTGGGGGACTACGGGCGTAAATTTCGGCGAGTCTGGTTGTATTTTAAACTGCGACCGTTATGTGATTTTATCCAGAAAATTTATACTGAAATAGTTGGCTTATTTGGCGGCACACAGAGTTTAATGTGCCACAATTTTATGTTCGGGAAGACTTTATTGATTAGGCCGAAGATTAATTAACCCCATCGAACAGCTGTGGGGTTTTTGTTACGAATTCTGTTAACTAATTGGTTAATGAAATTTACCTTACGAGTGGTTAAATCAACGGAAATGGAAAATCTTTTGGAGAAATATATTAACTTACGTGTTCCAGAACTTACTTCGAGGACCACGTGTGAAACGGAAACAACGTCATAGCAGCGGGTTAACCTTGAGTAAAATCAACAAGTTGTAAGGTAGTTTTGTCTCTGATTAAGCTGTTTCATCTGATCTATCTAATGACTTAAAAACTTGCAGCGCTCTTTTAAAAAACTAGCGACACAAAATATTAAGAAGAATTAATTTATTCTGTCTTTAGTCGTAAACATCCAGTACTTTCTTTTTTCGTAAGATATATTGAGATAGTTCACGTTAAATTATATTTTATTTGTTTTGAACTTTAAATAATTCCTTTTTTGTAAATACCGTACATTAGTATCGTTCACAGTAATTTTTCATTCTTTTCATTTGTCTTGAACGTCCATTAATTTCGTTGAACAGTTACAGCTTTAGGATTGTTCACACCATTTAGTAATTAATTTAGTTTATTTAATAATTGTGATGTAAACATAAATTGGTTGGTCCAAGTTATTTAAGGATTTCGTGCATAGGAATGCTTTTAATTTGTTTCCCATTTTAGTTTAATAGCGTCATAGAATATGTAGCCCTAAGTTTACGTATACAATATTTAATTTGGTTTGTGAGCGAGTACTCAAGGCCTTGCTTATACGTATGACGTTTGCTTGTATTCTTTTCTTACTTTTTTTGTGATCAAAAATATACAAACTGCTGAATATACAACATAGTACAAGAGTTTCGACTCTTGATTTTGCATTTTGAATTTATAATTAAATTATGCTGATGATTAACAATTATATATTTATTTAAATTATTATGTACTTTAATTTAATTATATACAGGGCTTCACTCTTTCAGCTTTGATTGAAACATACTACGGTTTTCTTTACTTTTTCTTTAATCTAGTAAATTTTATTATCAACAAAGACATTTATTATAAATTTGGTTTCTTTCTTTAATGTGGAACGTCTTCTTTTACTTGTTGCTACCTCCTGCTTTTCTGTAATTACGCTAGTCCTACCGTGATGGGTTCGTTAGCACAAATGCCATCTCCGCATGACGCATAACCTCTACGACAATCAAATTCTAAATCGCGATTGCGCCCTTTATAAATTTTAGTCAGTTTATCAATGTTTCGACAAAAATCCCACGACCATATTTACTGAGTTATATTATGTTGGCACTGGCTGGATACTCTGTCAATTTAATATCATACCACCCACGCAAGGTAAGTCCGAGGAGGGTGTTTGGATTGCGCAACATTATAATAAAGCTTGTTTTCGTGGACTTGTATTGTTGCACGTTGCACGTTGAACGTTGCAGTATGCAGGTTAATAAGGTTGTATTCTTATGCTATAGCTTGGTATAGTATTTTAGCTGTTCTATATATCTACTATTTTGTATTCTCTTCCTGTTAGTGTTTTAAATCCAGCATTAATATGGTTTTCAATTTATGGGAGTAAATTGCGGTTTCTTGCAGTTATCGGTCTGAATGTTTGGATCTTTAGTAATGTATGGTCGCGTTATTATTATTATTATTATTATTATTATTATTATTATTATTATTAGTGGAAAATAAGATTTTCATACAGTTCGTAATGGTCGACGTTGTGACATCTTTTAGTGAAATAAATAATTGGCTTGATTCGATTTACTAAAGAAGGAGGCAATAATAGAAAACCTTGCACATGCATCACGACGCACAGAACTGTAGAATAAAGAATAAAACACCGAATAACCCATTTGAACTGAAGGAAGGACTTACACTTTGAGATAATCACCCTTATACAACCTGGAGAACATTGAATACACTACAGACTCCCTGTCCCGTATATCTTTAGTAATAATATTTTATCGTTTATTATTATTATTACTACAGTACTTACATTGGAAAATACGATTGTCTGACAGACCATAATTGTCGACGTTGTTACATCTTTTAGTAAAATATACAAGAGCTGATCCCTTTGCTCCACCCCTAACCTATTTATTAACCAAAACAATTAGTTATCTTCAAGTCGCATTGTAACCTGCTATGTATAGAGTAACGCTAGAAACTTACAAGTTTATACCTGTTAAAGCGTGCCCACAGTAGAAGCTCGAGGTCGACAGAATCACAAATCAATATCAAAATGAATCGTGTCGCAACGAGCGGTGATTCAATACTTACGTTTAAAAGAGATGACCCCAACCGAAAATTCATCAAGATTTGGTGGATACATTAGTTGAATCTGGAGTATGATATGAGATAGTGAAAAGGTGATGTCGTGAGTTTAAATGTGGTAGACAGTCGTGTGCAGACGAACATGCAGGTGGAACGCCCACAACCACAATAGTTGAAGCTACTGGTCTCTCATACCATGTGGTATATAATATAATTACAGCCGAATTGAACATGAAAAATTTGACTGCAAAATGAATACTACGAATATTACCAGATGTACACAAGCGATCTTGGAAAAACATTTGCAGTCGTCTTTTAACGCGGTATAGACACGAAAAAGAAAATTTTCTTGCAAGATTAGTGACACTGGATGAGTCCTGGATCTATCATTATGATTTAGAGACAAAAATACAGAGTAAGGAGCGGACACATTGAGTGAAGGACCGAAAAAATTCAAGATGGAACTTTCAGCAGAGAAGGTTATGCTACCATATTTTGGAATGTTGGAGGCGTAATTCTAGTAGATTTTCTGCATGAAGGGGTAAAAAATGGGGAAGTTGCGCAAAGGTATTCTCTTGCATTAGGCTAACGCACTCAGTCACAGGCCCGCAATTGCAACAGCTGCATTAGCTCAAGAAGGCTTCGAATTAATGACAATGGATGGTACCTGGATCCATTGTTGAGATTGTTGAGATTGTTGAGATCAAAATACAGAGTAAGAAGTGGACACATGAAGGTTCATCATTGCCGAAAAAATTTAACATGCCATCTTCAGCAGGGAAGGTCATGCCATTCATATTTTAGGATACTGATGGCGTAATTTTAGTAGATTTTATGCGGAAGGGGGCTAAAATTACAGGTGCTTACTATGTCAAATTAATTCCAAATTATTTGACTTGATAAAAAAAAAACGTCGGAAGAAGGTGTTCTCTTGCATTACGATAACGCACACAGTCACAAGTCCGCCATTGCAATAGCTGAAATAGCTTAAGCAGGCTTCTATATAGTCGGACATCCGCCATATTCGCAAGATTTGACTCCCAGCGATTACCCACTGTTTCCGAAACTTAAAGAACACTTGCGCGGTAAACCATTTCCGTCAGATAATGATGTGATATGTGCGGTTAATCAGTAGTTTGCAGAGGTTGGACAATCTTCTTTTCCAGAAGCTTTAGAAATGCTAGAACATCGATGAGAAAGATATGTTAACTTTAATGGAGATTATGTTGAAAAATAAAAGTAAAATATTTGCCAATTTTTTATTGTGAGTGTGTCAAGGGTGGACCAAAAGGGATCCACCCACGTATAATAATTTGATTTATTCGACATTTATGTACCTATACCGATCTTAGTTTCTAACTTGCTCTTATATGTACATTGCGAAGCCACTACGTTTTTGATGACACACATATTTCTGTGTGCCAGAATCTTGTAATCGTCAGATAGAACCATCACAGTATTCTTCAATCTACCAAGATCTTTCATACTGAAATAATGTCGACGATTTAATTTTGGCATTAGGTCACAAACACCATCCCCATGCTTCGAGATTGAGTTTGAAAGCTTTCTTCAAATAGGAAACGTTTATCCATCCAGCTCCGTTGGCCACGCAATCCACTCAAGAAAAACGTATGAAAATATAACTTTTCTTCTATACAGAATTACAAAATATACTAATGGTATATCAACGCAAAACTCAAAATTGTAGAAATTCTACTCGTTTTACAGTTACGGTAAACAACGATTTGCTGTTTTCTTTTTGCCATTGGGACGGTCGATCACGAAATTTGCACTACGTTGTTAAAAATTAGCCAGCCAGGGCTCAGTATATTCATGGACAAAAGAATATAGTTCATAAGTCACTCCACTAGTTGAACCTAATAAAATATTTCTACCGACATTACCTATAAAATTAGGTTTGACGAAAAATTTCGTGTGGTGGATAAATATGCCTGTGGATACCAATACCTTTAAACAAAAATATTCCAAAATCTCAGATGGACAACTTAAAGAGGCCCCAAATTAAGTTTCTACAACAATATAAATATTTGAAGAGACCCTAAGTGACTTGGAGCGTGTTGTTTTGAATACGACCCACAATTTTCTAGGAAACAAAAAATCTGACAATTATATAGTACTTTAACAGAATAATTGAAACATACATGAGTGGGTAAAACCCCACCAGTTTTGTATAATACAAAGGTATTTTTAATAATATAAAATTATTAATAGTGAACCTGTATTTGTGTTCTTCACACCACATTTTTAATAAAATTTTATATTATTAAAAATACCATTGTATTATAATTATAGTACTAGTATTTATTTTTTAGCGACAAATATCGAAATGTTTTCGGACTACACCTATATTAAAGTGATGACGAAGTTCCGAATCAACTCAATGTTAAACTACTTTTTTTAAACGTGTATATAGACTGCAATAACATAAATCATTAAAATGTATCCCGGTCTATCTGACCCACTCTCTGCTAAAACCTTTATCGTTCGTTGGCGGGTTCAGTTTTGAGGAAGGTCTCAAAACGGAGAGCCTTCTGATTGTTGGAGTTAATTCGGTGTATAAAGTTTACACCTTATAAATCATGCCTAATCTTAGTAGGGTAAAAGTGTCCCGACCTTTGCGATATTAAGCTTAAAATTGGAGTTTACCAGTTCGAGGTCCGTTCGGTAGACACTCGCACACGCAATTCGTGTCACGCTACCAGGAACAGGAGATTTTTTCCGGATTATGAAAAAGAATCGCAATAAACACATATAATATTATGTGATATTAAAATATAATTTAATGCCGTTTTTCGTGTAGCCATTAAATTTAATGGCATGAAGGAAATCAGCAGAATTTAAAATGAAGTACTCTGAGCAAAGGAGTGCGCGACATATTACATAATTTGGGAAAAATGTAATAAATAACAAATTACATTATCTCCTATAAAATAAGGAATTTATTGAAATTAACATATTTTAGAAGTGTTTTCGGAAATTGTACGAGAACTGTGCCGAAAAATCTTAGCAAAAATATTGGATTATAGAAGACAGGTTAGGAAAGTTGTAATGCTACACTTAGCGTGGGCGGATAATTAGCTAATTTTAATATCGAGAAATGTTTAATTAATGAAAAATTTGATTTTAATTCGATCACTGGACACGCTTGAACCTTGATTTTGGCCTGAATATAAATTGCGGGTTTCGGAATGTATTTAGAATAACTATAAAGGTGATTAGAACGATATCCTAGCTTGGAATTAATCCGGAAATTAATTAATTTCATTAATTTATTATTAGCCGGTTTGATGGTTATGCCTAGAGATGGCGTTGACACGGATTGTCTGATATGGATAAAGAGGGTTGTCATTACTAAAGAAATGAAACTGTCTTCGCGGTTTAAAATTGCTAACTGACAACTGTAACATTACCTAACACAACTAATTACACTTTTCCAGCGTATTACGTTATATTTAGGTCATGTGTGATTCTTTCCTTTTAATTAATCATTCAGGACGGGGCTTATCTTTCACTATGGGATTTTGTCTTTTAAATCTTGACTATAGATAATTAAGTCGTTAACTTGCTTAGAAAATTAGGTCACTAATGACATATAGAACGATTTACAATAGCTTAACTGTTATACACTCAACGGCTCACGGGACGGTATCTATTCAAGTAATTGTCATTCGAGGAAGCGAATAATCAAATTAATTACTTAAATAAGTGTGATGCGGGTTATTCCTAAGCTAAGTGAACTACATTTAAATGATTCGGGAACCGGGATAATCGTTTAAATATCACACTGACTTAGAACAAGATGGAAATAACTTACAGAGCTTCGGGTTCTTTAGGTCGGTCGGTGCAAGCGTTTCGGCATCTGGAATCGGTACGAGACCAGGTTACGATGCTTGTGAATCTAAAGAGAATCTGGAAAAACGACACAAGTTGCGTAATTGCAACTTAACTGTCTCAAAGATATCAGGATAAATGACAGAAGTTGAGTAATTACAACTTAACTGTCTCCAGGATATCTTTATAAAAAACGAAAAGTCTGAAGAGCCAAAGCAATGTCATTCTCGCTAGAGGCCTTCTCGGCTGATCCGACATGAATATCGAATAAGCGTTCCGGGTTTTACGGAAAACGGGGTATGTATATGATTTGGAATCCAAGAAAAAAGAAAAGAATGGTCTGGGGAGTCACTGGCGCATAGAAATTGTGTTTATGTGAACGGTGGGGGCTGCGATGCAGTTACGGCTAACATACATGACCTCGCGCTAGAAAATGTTATCATACAATTTTTAAAATACAAATATACACATACGAGGGCACCTCGAAAGATCATAATTGTGTCGGCGCGGCTTGAGTTTTGTACAATTAACGAGAGCTCGCGCTAATTTTCGATGCAATTATGTCTTAACGAACAGAGTTCGTTCCAAAGTATCCGAGGACAGAATAAAAAGAGGTTGATCCCGTATGCTTTAATAAAATGACATAGCTAAACCACTGAGGAACAAATGGTTAACATGGAAATAGGTCGAAATTTTAACAAGACACCCGAAAAATTGCAGACAACTTCTGGAAGTAATTAAAAAACATTAAAGATATAACATCCTCCAAACTTAAGAGTAGAAGAGGAGTAGATTATCTGAAGATGGATTGATATATAAGGTCTCCAAATCTATAAAATAAAAAATAAGAGGAGGCAAAATAATGAAACTGGTCTCGAAATGAAGTTGACCTATTACACTCCCAGTGTACATAATTATTTTTTCATATAATAACCATTTAGTAAAAGACATTTCTCAAAACGCTTAATACATTTCGTCATTTTGTCCATGAAAAAACTTTCTTGTTTGTAAAAATGTACCTCTGAAGGTGCGACATCAATACTGTACTGTAGGTGCGAAACAATCGTTAGTTTCAGACTCGCCACTCTCGCCACTCTGTTTGGCGTTGTTGCGTTGTTGCAAGCAAAAATTTGTTCTTTCCGGCCTTACTCTACTAATACTATTCTTTAGCGATCGTAAAGTTTTGCAGTATCTTACTGAATTAATCGTTGATTCCTTCGGCAGATATTCGGCATGAATGACTTCGTTTGCATTCAAGAATATCGTGAGCATAATTTGCGGCATGCCAATGATTTGATAAACTTTTTACTACGCGTGGTCCTTGATTTTTCACCTGTTTTTCCCTCTTTTCCTAGGTAAACTTGGAAACTACAGCAGTAAAATGTTGTCGCATCACAGTGCCCATATTTTTATCCCATATTTATCCGGCTTGCTGGGTATATAAACCTTAAATCGGCAGCGGCCTCTAAAACTTGTCAACTGCTCCTTTATTGTTCCATAAGCAGATGGGCAATAAGAATTTCTATAATTTTTTGTAAAAATGTTAACATCGCGAATTGGAGCAAGTTTGTCTCGATTATTTCGTTCGGTTCTTGTTGGCATATCGTCAAAACGAAGAAAGCGTAAAATATCGCAATATCTATTTCGGCTCATACATGCTTGATATATTGGCCTTGTCAAAGATTTATTTATTGAAAACCACAAATTAACTGGGGTTCCTTTTGCTTCTCTAAATTGAATTAATCGTTGATCCTTTCGGCAGATATTCGGTATGAATGACTTCGTTTGCATTCAAGAAAATCGTGAGCATAATTTGCGGCCCTACCAATGATTTGATAAACTTTTTACTACGCGTGGTCCTTGATTTTTTCGGCTGTTTCTCCCTCTTTTCCTAGGTAAGCTTCGAAATTAGAGCAGTAAAATGTTGTCGCATCACATAGTGCCTATATTTTTATCAGAATAATTGAAACATATATGAGTAGGTAAACCCCACCAGTTTTGTATAATACAAAGGTATTTTTAATAATATAAAATATTATTAAAAATCTGGTGTGAAGAACACAATTGCAGGTTCACTATTAATATTTTCTGTGAACGTGTCCGAATATATCCTATCACCAGAGACGTAGATACGTATTTCACCTTTCTACAGCTCATCGGTACGCCCCTGCTGGAGAAAGGATATTCCCAGACACATTCACAGAAAAGAACCACATCGCCCTATCACCGTAATTATTCAGACCGAGCGCAGAAGTAAATTCGGCGCTGCATGTTGTCAGACAGCCGAAGTACCTCGCATACCGTCCACATAATTAATGTCGTAATTAAACGTCGTTACTTCACATTAATTATGTGGACGGTATGCGAGGTACTTCGGCTGTCTGACAACAGGCAGCGCCGAATTTACTTCTGCGCTCGATCTGAATAATTACGGTGATAGGGCGTACCGATGAGCCTGTAGAAAGGTGAAATACATATCTACGTCTCTGGGGATAGGATATATTCGGACACGTTCACAGAAAATATTAATAGTGAACCTGCATTTGTGTTCTTCACACCAGATTTTTAATAATATTTTATATTATTAAAAATACCTATATTTTTATCCCATATTTACCCGGCTTGCTTGGTATATAAATCTTAAATCGGCAGCGTCTTCTATAACTTGTCAACCGCTCGTCTATTGTTCCATAAGCGGATGGGCAATAAGAATTTTTTGTAAAAATGTCAACATCGCGAATTGGAGCAAGTTTGTCTTGATTCTTTCGTTCGGATCGAAAATGGGGTGTACACACCCAGCAGAAAGCTGATGCCACTGATATGTCTTCCGAATCAAGGCACACATCTACTATATTGGGTGATTGTAAATTCGTACATAACACAAACGATCATTCAAAATCGCAAATTCGTCTATGGACTACCTCACACTATGATAACTGTTCATATATTCATGTACTATATACATATTGTTACGATAATTTGTCAGTGACCCTCGTATGTAAATTATCGCTCGGTTATTTGAATTATATTCGGCTGAGGTAAGATGTGTATAACGTACTTCGTGTAGCCGTATGCATCAAAGGTGTGGCCTCGACTCTAGAGAACATGTCTAACTCAAAACGCGAAAACGAGAGTGACGCAATGCGACTTATCGCTTTCTCTTCCCGCCCTCCTCTCAAACATTAATGTATACGGCTATACGAAGTACCTTATACACGTTTTACCTCGGCCGAATATAGTTCAAATAACCTAGCGAAAATTTACATACGAGGGTCGCTGACAAATTGTCGTAACAATATGTATGTAGTACATGAAGAGCTATCATAGTGGGAAGTAGTTTATAGGCGTATTTACGTATACGCGTAGATGTACATCAAACAGAGAGCATTAGTCTAATAAGGCGTAGTTTTCTTTCAGTAAAATCAACGCATTGACGCCGCTGCTTACCTACCTAAGTGGCCATCGTTATCATTTACATCTAAACAAACATTACCGTAAACCTTTGCTACTTCTATATATGGAAAAATCTCCCATGTTGGATTTAATTTTACAGTTCTGGTTAAATTTTAACACCTCTCGTAGTGCAAAAACAAGCGATTTTAAATGTTATTTAATAAATATTTAATGAAATGAAAAACGCCGTATTTCTGCTACACAGTCAATTTAGAAGGTAGAGGTCATGATGTTTGGGATGTTATTAAGTAATAACGTTACTACTTTTCAACGTGTTGGAAAAAATTTGGAATATACTCGTAATTCATCTCTTCTACATTTTCAAGCAAATGTAACACAGAAACGACCTTCATTAAATTTTAATAAAGTAAAAAAATACTTAATAATGAAAGCGAAGAACACTGTTCATACCTTTAAATGTATAAAAGAATAAATTAAAAAGGTAGAATGTAATGATATTGCCGATGTTATTAACTAACAAGAAGAAGTTCTGGAAATAATTTTGAATATGATTCTTCTCTTTTACATTATAAGCAAATACGAGCACGGCAGTTATTAATGTGGGAAGGTCTGACGCCATATTTTAATGAAATCGCACTATTGCAGTTAAAGAACAGATGGCAAGGACGATTTCGTTTAAGTGTCTAGACATTCTGTTTTTGTAAATAAATCTGCCCACTTATGTCTCTCAGACTTTTATTCCCTATCGACTTAAATATTACCCAAACTCCTATAACTAATAAAAATAGCATTGGTCAACAAATTTTCATTTTGTTTTGTTTTTTTTTTAGAAACTAATATGGAATTTTCGTTTCTCATACAGTTCTAACAATAGTAGTAACCAGAGAGCGGGTTGAAGCGATTGAATGACCAATTGTTCCGATAAAACGTTGTGGCGGTCTCAGGTACAGTATGCATGTTATAACAACCCCAAACTATAACTATTTACTTGCTCGATTGCATTCCTCGAGCAGGTGCTGCTATTTCCGTCGTTAGGAATAGTAAACTGTGTCTATTCTTTGATAAATTCTATTCTACAGTGGCGTGTAAGACGTACAGTATATATTATTTCGTTAGACTTCGTTGAAATAATCGCGTAAAGTTTATATCCACTAATTTCCAAAGTGTGTTTACATGCTGTTACACATTCATATACACATATGTATTTATTGTTCTTGAGATCGTATATTTCCTATTCTCTTCTATAAGGGATTCTTTCTGGTTTTGTTTCTTTCAGTGTAATTTGGTTACAAATTTTAGTATTTTAAAAAATCCGTTTTATATTGTTATATTGTATAATTATCCTATAATTCTTTATAAATATTAAGTTTAATTTACTATATTATTTTTGGAGTAGTTTTCATTTCTTCATTTTTTCTATTCACAACACTTGGATGAATTAAAAAACTTTGTTTCTCATCTTCAAGATGATGATGCACAAAGCATTTCTAATTGTAAACACCTGCTACTCACATGTAAAATCAAGATATTAACCTATAAGAGGCGATAACTAACTTAGAAACTATTATCAATCGAATGAAAAGTATGCTTTCTGAATTTGGAAACAAGCAGAGACAAAAAGTTGATGCCATATTTAGCAGAAATCCAGATTTGAATATATTATATCAATTCTGCATAGAGCCGATTGAAAAGTCTATACATTCGCAATATGGTGCACTTTGGCAATATTTTAATCACGCACTCATCACCAGTTGTAATGTGGAACGGACATTGAATGGAACGGACACCTTGAATAAATTTTAGTTGTTCATAGTAATGTTTTACACTTTCATTGTTTCACAGAAAATAAATAGTTTTGGTCTTTCTAAATTCGATACGCAATTCACTTGTCAGCTTTACTTTTGTTTCAGCAGTAGTTGCTGCCGGTTACCAAACCGTTTATTGCATTCGCTCTGTTCAGCATTGACAGATACATATTAACTGCATATTTCAGTGGATTTTTCCCTGCAGAAGAAATCAAGGAAGATATATAAGACATTATATTTTGTTATATTTTTGTATATAGTATTCTTTGGAGATAAATGTAAAAATGTAAAATTTTAGGTGATGATTTATTATTATATGAATTTGATCCATGACTGTAGATTGTCCAGGCCTAGTTTGATGTTCGAAGTCTGCGCCAACCTGGAAGTCATAATAGTACAGAAATATATATATTTATTGCTATCTTGAGTTGTTTATGTTAGGTGGGGATGTGATGGCGTTTCCTGGAACTTCATTTTAGAGATTTCTTAGTGCTTTCTGAGATAGGTTGTATTTTATTGATATTGAACAAGACTTAATTTTGTTTAATATATATATATATATATATATATATATATATATATATATATATATATATATATATTGGATAATTCGTATTGTTTGTTTGGTGATTCCTATGTGTTTAAAATTCATTTGACGCGGTTTTACGAGTCTTTTAAACTTGTAATTGATTTAATTTAAAAGACCTATCTGAAGAAAAAAATCTCTCGTGTTGTGTATTCGATACATTAATTAATGTAGGTACTATTTGATTATTATAATTTAAGTATTGAAAAGAGCTCTATTATTTAATTATTGTAGATTTTGTAAGATTTTTTTGTAATCAGAAAAATATCTAGAAAATTTGTCAGACTGTTTTTGTTGAGTATAGTTTTTATTCATATAAATATTTCAATACGTTAGAAGGTGGGGAAACTTTTGTGTATTGTCATGTTAGGAGTACGCATGACTGTAAGTTTTTGATTTTACGCGTAAGATAGATAAATTTCTATCTTGACGTTTGAGTTTGGGGTTATTGTTATTGTTGACATCTGATAAATTTTGTTGATATTAATTATCTCAAATCTTTGTTCGCGGTTATTAAACTGGAGGTTTTCTACAACTTGTATCTTCATATGGTATCCAAGTTTTTTTGTCCTCGTAGCTGTGTTATTGTCAGTTCAACGTTACACTTTGTAAAGTTGATTTTTTTTTCTTCTTTTTTTTTTAATAAAATTGTAAGGGGGGAAAATGCTTGTATAATTTGTCTTATACCCTTTATTATTTTAATTACATTACCCGAATCCGTGAGGATTACCCCTGGAGAAAAGAGCTCAAGGAAGGCGACCAGACTGAAGATAGCTGGCAGAATAAGTTGCTGTGTGAATTCAAAGTTAATAAGCAATTAAAAAGCACAATTCACAGCAATATGTAGGTATGTGCCACTTATGCAGTGACCACAGGTTCCAAATTTTTCGAAAGTCACGGATCGCATACAGAAACAAACCTATTGGGGATACAAGGCAGATGCCTATGGGTTATGAATCATTAACTGCTCGAGTCCGCTCTCTGGTAATAACAACAAATTTATTCTGGCACGTCGGGTTTTGGAAAAAAAATATTAAAAACTAAATGAAGTAAAATTAATTAAGTATATACATTATATGCAGCTGCATGGTATCGTCCTGTTTAAAATGTTTTTTCTTTTTATTATTCTTTTATACTGTTCTTTGGAATTTTATGATATCAATGTCCAACAATAATAAGCAAGCATTTAACTGTGCTACTTGCCTTGATAACATTTTTCAATAACAGAAATGTCTTGAAGATACGTTTCGCTGTGTTCATAGCTCGCTTCGTCGAGCTACAGATGAGTTCCAAAAATGTATTTTAACTCTCATGTTACAGTCCAATTTATTATTCTAAGAAGATCATTAATAAGTGCTATAGTATTGTCAGATATTCTATTTCCTAGAAAGTTGTGGCTCTCATTTTTAAAAGTATTCCAAGCAATACGCTCCAAGTCACTTAAGGTTTATTCAAACTTTTTATCTTGTAGTAGAAGATTAATTCGGATTTCTACAAATATTCGCTTTTTGAATTTTGCATCTGAGATTTTAGGAAATTTTTATTTAAGGCATTGGAATCCACGACCATCTTGATCCATTGCTTTCACTAAATTTTGCAGCGAACCTTATTTCATGTGTAATAGCAGTAGAAGAATTTTATCAGGTTCAACGAGTAACTTATGAAGCATATTCTTTCGTCCAGGAATATACTAAACCCTAACTGGCCAGTTCTTAACAATGTAATGGGAATTTTTTGATTCACTGTCCCACTCACAAAGGAAACAGCAACTCTTTGTATACCCTTGTTGTAAACCGAGTAGAATTGCTACAACTTCAAGTTCAGCACTAATATATCATTTGTACATTTAGTATTCAATTCCCTCTAGAAGAAAACTCATATTTTCATGCGTTCTTTTAAATGGATTGCGTGGCCAACAGGGATAGAATGATGAAAAATGCCATTTCTCTTGATGGTATTGGTGCCACTACCAACATCAAATCGTCGATATTATTGCAGTATGAAAGACCCTCGTCGGTTAAAAAATACTGTGATTGTTCTTTCTGACGATTACGACATATAGAAATATGTGTGCCTGGAGCTAACACTTTCTATCCTTGGAGTCTAGATCCTAGTATTTCTGCTTTAGTTTTTGACAAAATATGCTTATTTAATTTGATTTATTAGGTGTACTCCTACATGCAAGAGCCAGGTCATCAGCATATCCAAACTTTTTGACTTTGTGTGTGACATTTCAGAAATATACAGATTAAACAGGATAGGTGCAAGTACCGATCCTTGAGGCAATCCACTACTAAGATTATTTTACTCTTGCTCTCTCCTGTTATTATTCGTAAGGGCCTTCACAAAGCAAGTTATTCTTCTCTCCAGACCGCATCATATACCGCAGTCAGGTCAGCATACACCACAGTTGCCATCAGCCTTTTCTAAAGTCCTGCCTCAATTTGTGTTGTTAAGGTAAGCACCGGATCAGCTAAACTGCGGTTTGGTCTGACACCAGCCTGTTCAAAGGAAGCAAGCTTCAATAGCAATGTGCTAAGCCGGTTTAATAGCAATCTTTCCAGAAGCTTACAACAGGAGCTTAATAAAGCTATCGGATGAAAGCTTTCAGGAATGTCTTTGAATTTATTCGGTTTCAAGACTGCAATTATTTTGGATTTCTTGAGCTCTGTTGGGATATGTCGTGTCAATAGAATGTCTGAGTAGAATTTACTCATCCACATCCTTGCGTGTTTCCCACAGTTCTTGAGGAATTCGGAATGGATTCTGTCAAATCCAGGTGGTTTGACAGCTTTAGCGTCATTCACTGCTTTATCTACTTCTCTACCGTGAATGATAAGGAGTATTCAGGATGGACTGTTGTTGTTTGGCGAGGGAGTGTCAGTTGTTTCTTAATGTCTACGTTCTGTTGTCTCGTACTTGTGACCTTAGACAGTGCTACAATTCGTGCAGCGATTTGCTCAGCTTATACTTTCAGTGGGTGAGTTAGAGCTGCCTAGTTTCTTCACGAGGCTCCGAGTTTTCTTACTAAATCTTCTGAAGTCCATACTACCTGTCCTTTCTTGCCATTTTTAAGACGTTCTATGTCCAGACAATTAAGGAGTTCGTCCGCTATCTCAGTGTCCCCGCTGTTCTGAAATTCTTGATAAAGCTGTTCCGTCTCATTGCTCCATACCGGGATATATTCTTACCTTTTTGCTGTTGCTATTATGAGATTGGAATTGGACGTTTTCCGTTTTCTGGCATTTTCTGACACGAAGCAGATGTGCGGGTTGGTTTCGGTGTTCCATGCAGCTGACTTGAAAGTATTTCGTTTTTTATCGTCGAAAATTAGGTGGAGGTTGTGGGTGTTTGCCCAATTCTCAAGGCGATCACCATTCTCATCAGTGGTATGATACTTCCAATCAGTGTGATGGCTGTTAAACTCACCTGAATATATTATAGGGTATGGATACGTATCTAATACATTATCAGGCCCAGACGCTTGTGCTGGCTTATAAACATTTACGAAAGTAATATCATCTATTTTTGTTAATACTTGGTGAACGTTTGAATTTACTATGGAATTTAATAATATAGCGTCCCCAATGTCTTTCCGAACGTAGATTGTATTTCCATACGAATGCTGGTAGGTGGCTTCAAATAAGTCAGATCCATAAATTTTACCACTGTAGCGTTGTTGGTCTTCGTTTTCTATGTGGGTTTCTTGAATAATGGGCATATTAATATTTTGATCTTGCAAGAGCATTGAAATGTACACACTCTTAGCTGTGCTAAGTCCTTCAATGTTTATTTAACAAATTCGAATTGCTTTTCCGAGGCTTTAGGTTGTTTGGTCCTGAGATGAGCCATAGTTACGAGACGAAAATATTATCTGGCTGCCAAAGTTCACACTTTTCTATTCCAGGTGTAATATTCCACTTATGCTGGTGGGTAGAGAATTCTCCACATCACAGAAACTCTAATGTGATTATATACAGGTATGCGACATTATGAAACAGGAAACGTTCAGCTATCACAGACCGACTGCTACACTTTTCGCGACAAAATTCTAAAAACAAAACAAGTAGTATACGTAGTAGCGAGATGTTTTGCTGGGCCACCCCCTTTGCTTTGAGCCACCTGTTGTTGAACGTCCCAAAGGAAATACTCTGCCGGCCAACTCAAACAACTTTCGGAGTGCGTCGCGGGACAAGGTCGCGAGGTGGAATGTGAGCGCCACGGTATTTCCCCGGCAGAGCACCCCCGTAACACGGAAGCGGGTGGGCTGCAGGTAGCTTCAACAGCAAAACTTGTTTGGCCCCAAACTACTTGATAATGAATAAAAAAATATATACCTAACACCGCAGTTGCTTAACTCATACACTTGTGGAAAAGGTTTCAATCAAATACAAGACATCAACTATAACAAGTTTAATATAAAAAAAAACAGTAGGCTAAAGAAAATTATATATTGACAAAAAAATTATTGGTCGACGTAAGAGCAATTAAGCTTGAACAAATGTTGGCGAAAGCCCAAAATTATAACTCCAACAATTATCACTAGGACAATAATAAAGATTTGAACTACTGAAAATAATGAAATATAACTACTAATCAATTATCACTATGACAATAATAAAGTTTTGGTAATTCCAAAATCTAGAATTAAATGCACCAAAATAAATGAAATTTAACTGTTGCGCCCCTGGCGCATATCAGTGAATACAATAAACAGTATCAATTGCAAGTATATCACCCTGTATTAACAGGTAAGAAATTAAAGTAAACAAAATATGAATTGCAATAAACAATCTCCATCGAAAGTATAACACTTTGTATTAACATGTAATAAATTAAAATAACCAAAATATGAATTAAATTAAATACGTGTCTGACCAAATGTTTCAGTAGAACACAACTAAGTATACCTAATTCTGTTTTTTTTTACAATTAGGTTATAAAGATCTTAATTAAAACAAATCAACAACGTACCCCAAAATGATGCTTAACCAGTACGTCGGCCCGTCTGAAGGACCAATGCCTCGTACAGAAATGAATTAACTGTAAATTACTTTCGACTTAAAACAATTAAAATGCTCTTCTCAATAACCGAGCTCTATATTAAATAAAATGTATCAAGCTAACAGAATCTTACGATGCTATCATTTATGTAACGTTTAAATTGCATCGAATGCAGAAAATATTTAATAATCGGCTTTCTCTAGAGCCTTTACTTAAGTGAAATGTACATAACACATACATAACCACAGGAGGTTATGAATTGTACTTATATTTTAAACAAAATCAAGAAAACAAAATCTAACACCTAGTTTAAATGTTCCTTGTTAACGTCTAAATTACAACCTTTATGGGAAATGTCCTCCAAAGGGATTTTGATGAATACTATTTCGTTAAACTCCTATGTAATTCACCCAAAGCACTGCGGCCATAGATGTCATCGGAAATTCGCCATGTTGGTGTCGTAGAATAATGTTTTAGAAGGATTTTTTTGGTGACCACGCCTCAAATAAAAATCACGAATGAACGGGAAATGAGGCCGTTTTCACTCGGTTTTCCTCCAGAAATTCAACTCCCAGGGAAACATCCGTGGATGGGTTAAAGAAAATCAGTCCTGTGGGACACGTGTCCGATTGCCAAGCTATTTCTGCCAAGTTTTAACTGCGTTGAAACCGCAGGAAAAGGGAAAAATTCTCTAACAGGCATACGATAAAAAAATTATATCCTACAAAGGATAAAGGACAATCATTAGCAAAAGTACAAAGGAACAAGATATTTCTTACCGTAAAAACGACCTTCTCGTAACTAACTAAAATGCAACTTTTGCCATCAAAGATCACGAAACGAATGGCATAAGAGCGAGTTCGACAACGCCACACATCGAGCAATTTTAAAATAATTGTAAAAATAAAGGGCGACATCCATAACGTTCTATACTAATCCTTCGCAAGCAAAACTGTTTGCCGGTCTACAGAGATCGAAAATCAAAGAAATTGACTAGAGAGGAATGATGAAAGTTAAACCGCGCGATGTCGCGACGAGATTAATTCAATTCAATTAATTATTAAAATAAATTTAATTAATTCAATGGGACCTTTTTTTTCCAAACGTAACACGACTTACATTGAATGGAAAGAGCCGTGTATAGCTCTTTGTATACCCACATAGCCAGATATCTAATTCTTAATTATATTAGTTTCAGAGCAAAAATGGACGTAGTTTGGGTACTCTGACGTAGGAAACATGCAAGCACGTGTTCAAACATGTCCACTGTCCAATGTTCGACAGAACAATATTTTTAGTAGTATCTTTCCAATATAAAAATAACTTTGAAATTTTGAAAAATTTATAATGCGTTTTTTGAAGAAACTATTTAAGAAAATATCTCAAAATCCTGACGTGATGGAGCAAATTTTTACTCAGATTCAGAATCGGTTTTATAAAAGACATACACTTCACGAATTTGTGTATAAGAATACCTAATTGTGTTGACCAGTGTAATTACAGTGACACAATATACGGAATAAAGAGGTTAGCAAAGAAATAGAAAATATTTGAGGTAGGGAAGTACTTGGATTGGATCGATTGGGCTTGCACTTGATGAAGATACATAATCTGAAATACCAATAAAACGAATAGTTAAAATCTTCACCTTATTAGTATTTGGTTTTAAAGGAACAACTATTTCGCCAACTGCTGGCTTCGTTAGGTACGTAGTAGAGCAAGCTATAGACTCAGTAAAATGGCTTTCTGAACATTAGTTGCCGACAATGGAAAAATATAAAATGACCAAATTTCAGATGATGACGAAGAACTTTCCGAACGACCATCAATTGGTCTGCTTATGGGAGTATATTAGGTCACCGAATTTTTTTCAGAAGAATTGAACATGAGAAAAATAACATGCCAGGACTACTAAGTGACGAACAAAAGCAACGTCGTATGTATGTCTGTATGAAATTGAAAGAATAGCCTGGAGCTGATCAACATTTTCTGTGTAAGGTGGCGATAGTTTAATTTTATTATCTTGAAACCAAACAACAACGGTCGAAATTGAAATCTTCTCCTTCGCCTTAGTTAATGATTCAGTATCTAACACTAAAAACAATAGGATGCTATGCCACACTATTGTCTTTTAGTGTTAGATACTGAATCATTAACTGAGGTGAAGGAGAAGATTTCAATTGTGACCGTTGTTGTCATAGGATGCTATGTCACACTATAACAGATATTCACTCAATATAAAAGAGCTATTCTTCATTTACTATATTAAGATACATATAAAAAGATATACTAAGCAAGAATTTATAATTTATTTACTTTATGTACGTGTGTAATATCAGAAGTGGTTGGAAGGTCGCCATGTGATATCAGAAGTGGCTGGCAGAATCGCCATGTAAGGTCTATTCAGCTAGCTGCTTGAAGGATGGCCGTGTATTGTCCCTTGGTCCTGATCTTAGCTTCATTACATAGGCTGACTCATTAGAGTTTATCGGTAGAATAAATGACATGCGGGAACAATTAAATAATTACGTTTAATTTAAGTAAATAACAATAACATTGCAAGTTATAATAGTCACTTGTATGACAACATTACGATCTAATACACCAGACTGACTAAAAAGACCTCTCAGTCTCTAGTTTATATATCATCTCTGCTTCTATTAACCTTGTTAATGTGATGGGTTACATACCTGTTTACTTAATGACATGCTAACCTAGGTACATGAACTAGTATGCCGAAAGATGTAGTAACTAAGAAGCTCGTGATGCGTTAAACAATTATTACATTGAATGTTTGAAAATAGGTGTCCTACGTAAGTTATACATTCACACATACGAGGTACTACCCCATACATTCCCGTAATGTGAAAAATAAATATAATAAATTGTTATTAGGATGTAATTAACTGCCATCCCTTTCAAAGTACTCTCCTTCCGCATGAATACACTAATCCCAGTGATATTTGTCCATGACTGCAAGCAGTGCTGGAATTTATCGCATGTTAACGTGTTTAGTGCCCACAATTCGGTGTGGATCACCTCAATCGTCCAGTTTCAACTTAGCAAAACAGGAATAAATCACAAGGGACGGGATCTGTGGAGTAGGGAGGGTGGGGTAGTACTGTCGTCTTCGCTGAGGCTAGAACTGACGCACAACAAATGACGTGTGGGTTGCTGCATTGTAGTAGTATAGAATACATGAATTGTTGAGGTACTTGGCAGGGGGCTTGCGTCGTACGTCAAGCCGACAATAATGCAAATGTCATGGATTATTCTCCTTCAGTCTTGCAGGGTAGCATCGCGCGCTTTTTCCACATTTCCTGGCGTGTTTTCTGCCAATAGACGACCGGAACGTTCAACATCATCAACCGACACACGTTCATTTTCATTTTTAAAACGGTTATACCACTCATAAGTTTGCGTGTGGCCTACAGCATCCTCACTAAGTGATTGTTTAAGCATTTTAAGAGCCGTTTAACAAGCTTGAAACAGAATTTGGTACACGTTCTTTGTTCCTTCACGTCAGACATGTAGTGTCGCAGAATAACTCAAACAACTCAATTTATTATAAACAGAGAAACTGTTTGCCACCACCTAGCAAAGTACCGTTTGATAGACTGGGGCCAAGCCAATCTTCTAGAAACAATAATTTGTCAAAAATCCAGATTTTCAGATTGTTTAAGACATTTTCAGAAGGCTGAGGCACGATTCAAGATGAATCTCTTAGCGGAAGGCCTTCAGGTACAAGACGTGATAAGAATGTCTACAAAATTCGAGATGTTATGCATTGTTATAGTCGAATGCACGATAGCAATAATGCTCTAAATAATGTTGTCTTCTTACCAAAACACTAGTGCCTTCTGCAATAACAATTAAAAATAGCTTGTGTTTCCAAAGTAATATTATTAAACAAGTTAGGCATGAATTATTCAATCGTTTTTTTTTGCTTTTCGACGAAATTGACTGTTTTGGAGAGTTTTGTATTTTTTTTAATAATCTTGTGTTCCATAGATGAAGTCTTTAAAGAGATTCGACGATATAATACATTATAAGTCGTCACTGCAAATAGTGCACAGGGGTTTACTATGTTCAGTGTATATTGCACGTCTGTAGTTTACCCAACTTTCTCTAACTTTAGTGTTGGATGAACAAGGATATATTCACATCTTTTATGAGTTGATTGCGGAATAGAAAGATCCCGTGTTACGGCTTCTTCTTTATCCAAAACGGACAACATAAATTGCCTACCAGCTCTAAGTATAGTTGCCTCTTTCTATCTTCTACGTACGAACTTAAAAAAGTTTTATAGACAGATTTGTCAAGACCTTTCTACCCGAATTTATAATTTACTGGAAACATAACGTGCCTTCAAAAACTTTCCTCATTGGTGACGGCTATGCTTATTTTTATTTGTTGGTGGCTGTACGTATTCTGTCGCGGATAATTTTGATAGTTAAGTTATATTATGAAAATGTGTCTAATAATTAGTGGTTTAGTTTTTGAAGAAATATTTCTAGCAATAGTCAAAATTAAAAGAAAATAATACTGAAACAGATTTTGGAAATGTTGTCCATTATATTGAAAACAAAGCTGAATTCTACGCTTCATATTTCAAAGCTGTTTAATAGGATTTCTTGGGTTATGTCAGCAGAAGAATTCACAATAGTATTACGAAGCTCTTCGATTGTGTTATGTCTGTTCTTGAAAATGGTATTCTCTAAATCTGGAAAAATGAGGTAGTCTAACATTGTAAAATCTGGAGATCTTGGAGGAAAATTAATAATTCTTGTATCGAAAAATTCTTGCAAAAAAGCTATTATTTCTCTACATTTGTGCGCTGCTACATCATCTTACTGGAAATATCCTTTCGTAAGTTCATAATCATGAAGTTCATTAATAAAAGGCTCTAATAATTCATTTCGATATCTTTGAACTTAATTAAAAATACAGGACCAATAATTCGTCTTCTTGAAACTGCTAGCCAGATGCCTATTTTTGGTGGATGTAGCGTAGTTTCCACAAATTCATGAGAGTTTTCTGCAGACTAAATTTTCATATATTGCTTGTTTAAATATCCTGAAAGATGGAAACAAGCCTCATATGAACAGAAACATTTATCGAGAAAGATGGAAACAAGCCTCATATGAACAGAAACATTTATCGAGAATGTCCTTATTATTTATGTTATTCAAAAACCATAGACAATACTGCGTTTTCGTAACAAAATCTACATATTTGAGTTCCAACACTGCTTGAACTTTTTATGGAAACAGCTTTAAGTCCTTTTGAAAATAGTATGATTTGACAGATGAACTTGTGGTGATAGTTTTTCAATTGATTTTTTATGTGAATTGTCCATTCCAAGTCGAATGCCCTCTATGCGATTTACTCTTTGTTTTCTATGTGCTCTACCACCAGGTTTACGAGTTATTGCCCCTGTTTCACCAAGTTTAATGGCACAAGGTTGAATATGTTCTTGCAGTTGTGTGTAGGTAACTGGCAGAGTAAGATACTGTTGGGGGAAATCCTGTAAGCACAGATTGGTGGAAAAAACTCAATCTTTATTTTCTAATTTTTGGCCAGTTCTATAGTAACTTTGAATATTAAATATTTTATGTTGCAACTCTTACATTATCATAAAATAATTTTAACAATATAAGCGTTTCCAAATGGGCAATGGAATATCAGTGTATATTACGATACGTTATGTTCAGTATAGATTTGATAGTGTGTGTATTGTTCTGTAAATGTATGTTATTTTAGTATGTTAAAAATATATCTAAAAAATATCTGAGTATGGTATCTGCTTTAAAAAGTAAGTGTTTAGAATGTATGTAAAATGTCTGCGTAAGAAATAATATCAAAATATATTTCTGTATAGATGCATGATTTATTACTTACTAACAAAGATCCAACAGCTCTAGGTCGCTATTTTTTGTGCATTTTAATGAGTACTATATATAATACATTAAAAAATATATATCTATGAACATTTTCTTTACTTTAGAGGCCTTATACTTGAAGATACGCTTTGTTATATTAGAAGCTCATGAAAAAGTGTGAAAACTCTGAGAAATGACAATTTTTCCTCCTAATAATGCAACTACCGAGCTGGCAGATGAAGATATCATGAGCATAAATAATTTACATGGAGCACAGCTAAACGTTTCAACTGAAATAGTTTTAGAAAACGATATTAGCGACTACTTTTCCTTTGAAGATGACATGCCTTTGTCAGATATTCAGGATATCTTAATAATCAACAAACCAGGAGCTGCAGTAAAAAAAAGATGAGGAAAATTTATGAATTAATTAGAGAGAAGTTACAACCTGTACCTTCTAACAAATTTAAAGAAGATGGATAGTATTTCGTTAAGAATGAAATATATCTAAGATAGTAAAATTAGTGTATCAAAAAAGATAGAAAATTTGAAAGCGTTGATAAACTACATAAGACTACAAATAGGTTTTACCATTCTACAAGATTGTAGAACGTCCTCGCATTAGTTCTAGTTTATTACTGAACGTAACCTACGTATTGGGGGCATTTCAATAACACGATAAAAACAAATACCTCGTGGTATCTTACGAATAACTGGTTTTATAAAATACAGAAATTTATCTTAAAAAGCAGTAGTGGGAAATTCTTGTAGGTAATAAATATGTTACTATTCTGAATATTTTGAATTCATAGGCGTCACGTAATACAAATTTCGAAGTTAGCGTCGTAATTGACACATCATATTTTCGGTTTATGTTCTATGTAATAGCATCTTTCCATTTATAATACGTTGTCTCTTTATTTCAAAGACAGTACTTGGGCACATACACAACTTTCAATATCAAATTAATTGTATGATATTGTACAAAACATTTTGTATGTAGTATATATATACACCGACTCGCTGTTCTCTCATGACAATGTCCGCAACGCGTTTGTTTTTACAAAGAAATCATCAGATAGTCTAACCAATCATAGCACAAAACAATATTATGAAATTCACTCTTTTTGATATACATATATTTTTCTTATTTAGAACTAGTTGTAGAGGTAGCAATCTTTCGTCTAAGTAAGCTGATCTAACTGTCCACCATTTTGCTAATGTACCTGTCACGCGTTTTGAACTAGCATGTTCATGCAATGTGCTATAAGTGGAATGTACAGCTTTTTACCTCGTATTGATATGCGTTACAAACTAATATTTTGATCGTGTATGTCGATTTATCCATATTCCTATTATACAAGTTGACTAGATGAAGTTGCTATATCTAGAAAAAAGACAAACAGAACTATGAGAACTTACTGCACATTGTTTTCACAAATTTTCTGAATGTTTCTGTGTTCGCTTCATGATTACCCACTCCTCCACTCCACTCCTATAGCATTATAACAAAGACATACCACATTATTGTCATGCCACTTCACAGCAATAATATTTTTTTCTGCAACTTTTTGATAGTCATAAACCCTTCTAAAAGAATTTGCTTTCAGTTTTTCAGCAGTTTTCAAATTTTCTATCTTTTTTGATACCTAATTTCACTAGCTTAGATATATTTCATTCTTAACGAAATACTAAAATCTTCTTTGAATTTGTTAAAAATATTTAAAATTGTCTTGGCAGAAGGAATACGTCTGTTAGGATAATTAACTGTTTTAAATAAATTATATAAAAGAAACCCCGGTATAATCTTTATCGTTATTTCTATCTGTAAATTATATGGTGAACGACGCGACTAGATCCTAAGTCCAAATACTCTCTCCTAGAAGAATCAAAGGCACATATTAGCCCGCCGGTGATTTGAATTCATTAAAGATTCCTAGATAGTAGTACGTACCATTACACCATTATTCACCTGCTTGTTTATAGCAGAAAATCATTATCAAAATAGCAGTGGATTTAGTAAAATATATATCTTTTAAGTCTTGCATTAGTTTCATGTATTAAGGCTTTTCCGAAAAGAATTAGTTACAAGAAACTATGGAACTAGGAAGATGAAAAAAACAAATAATTTGATAAGAACCCCGTGCAATCCTTATACAAAAACGAGAAAGTTTTTTAAAATTGTAAAAAAATATTATTGAAAAATCGAACGGTCAAGACACAAATTTACGTTAAAACTGCGATCCAAATATGCTGACACGTGTTTCGTCCTACTATTTAACTCGTCAGCGCATTATGCCAGCGACAAAATTCACAACTCTACCACTCTAATGCATATAGTCAAGTTATAACCGCTAAAATATTCGTTATTCTGTTATACGTTCAGAAACACTTTCTTACGTTCATTCGATAGTCCATACGCATAATAATTGAGCAAACTGATAGACTATACCTTGTGTTTGTACAAACAACAGACATTTTTTTAAATATCTTTGCATTTTCTTTTCTCGCTTATGTGAAGGACTTTTGGTAAAACATTTTAGAATTATATTCTATATAATTACATCTTTTTCAAGTCCTTGATTTCAAATAATGTTTATTATTTAGTAACTTTAATTACTTCTGTATTGTATTGTAGTATTCTTGACAAGTTTGCAGCAAATACTTTAAATACCTTTATTAGCGAATCTATATCCGCTGATATAGCTGGAAAACGACGAATCTATTCAAGTCTGGGTATTTTTATTGTTCGAGGCTTAAATAAAGTATTTTGCGTATTTGCACTCGAAATAATGTCGTTGTTTGTAGCTTTTCAAAACACAGCTGATGTTCCTTGTACTAGATTTCTTTGAATTTATAAATCAATATTTTACTTAATCTTTTATTACAATTTAAAATTTTAAAGTATTTCTGTGTAATCTGAAGGAGTGGAACAAAATAGATTGTATCTTCATATTTTATAATGTAATCCAGATTCTCATTTCGTAATATGAACATTTTCAGTCGCGATGTGTGGGGTAGAAAATTCATTTACTTTTGAACAACTCTTAATTAAATAACTTCTTTAATTAAAAAAAAAACTCTATTTCAAGATAGTCCAGGTCTCTAGAGAAAACACAATTTTTCAATAATTCAATTTAAAAGTTGCCCGCCGTCTAAACTATGTTGAGGAATTTCTTACAAACATAAGAAGGAATTTCCAATATGCAGTCCATGAACAAACTTGAGACTTAATTGAATGAAACTGAGAATCCCTTGCTAAGTATATAAGAAACTAATGTAATATCAAAGGCTATGCAGAGTTTACGCTGAAATAAAGTTAAAAAATGCAAGAAGACGATATCGTGGAGTTATATAAAAAATAAACTGTAAATATTGTGTTAAAGTTGAAGGAATGTACATGTTCATAATCACTTTACTTTGTACATTTTATTGAGTATTACAATTGTTTGTTGCTTAGTTATGCAAGTAATTTTACTAGAATTTTACTGAACACTGAAAAAATTTAGAATGGCCATTATTTCGTCATAAAACAAAATTTATTATATTATATATATACGTTAGATAAGCAATTCTAAGATATAGAATTAAACTATAACATTTCCAATTTTATAAACATTTATCGATTCATTTTGGAATTTAAACCACTGTATAACAATTTTATTAGCATACTCAAATTATTGAACTTTCTTTAGATTTTAAGTATTTATATTTCCAAGTTTATTTATTACTTTATACATTAGACCGTTTGTTCTTTGGCTGGGGTTATCGTTGAACAAATTCAATAGAAGATGTATAATACAACCATTTTTTGCTAAACTCACGTTTCCTAAGTATGAACAATGGCATTTATCCGGAAGTACATACTTCGATTTACAACACCAACTAATACTTAATTAGAAATGATATTTTACTGTTTATCTATTAGTAAGATTAGATTTTAAGACCCTATCGTAAACCTTGGTATTGTTGCACGTAGGTACGGTTTCGACGAATTAATTATAGAGAAAAATTCCCCGTTTTGACGTCAACCAATACAATGTATAACCAATACACGGATTTTAGTTATATAATAGTAGGGATAGTGGTTTATCATTACCTACTTGTAACAGAGTACAAAACAGAACAGTATAAAATACAGTCTCACACAAACAAAGCATCAGCAGACATACAGTCTCATCTCAACATTATTTATCAGAGTGTCACACTAACAACAATAAACTCAACAGTGTCATATTAAAAACAAGGGACATACAGTCTCAGTAAAGAATTTAAGTTTTAAGTTTACATTAAATGTTTCATTTGTGAGATTAGCTTAATAAATTAAATTTGTGTTTTGTGCTAAATAAATAAAATATTAGAAAAACACAGCAAGTTTCAATACAACAAAATAAATAATAAGTTTATATAGAATTTATTCCCGGTGAGCGGTGGGCAGACAAAATTTATACGGCCATGTTTCTAAAAAAAAAATGTTTTTGTTTGACAGCTACTTCTTAATGTTATGCGAGTTGCTCGCATAAAAATATAAATAAAATAAACTACCTTTTAAATAAATTCAACAATTTTCACAACAAATTAAAATTCACTATTGAAGAAGAAATTAATAACAATAATAATTTTCTTGATATTTCTTTAAGCTATGATAGACAGGGTACTATTTATACAAATTAGTACAATAAAGCAACAACTTCTTTTCGATATATGAATTACCACTCTAATGCACCTACAGAATTCTATAAAATGATTATAAATAATATGACTGATAGAGCAGTACAACTATCACATACTCAATACAGAAAAGATAACATCAAGAAAATTAAAACGATCTTAACAGATAATAACTATCCACCACAACTTAAATACCAAACAATTAAAAAAGAATCCATCAAATATACAACACTACAGACACCAATAAAAATTTAAACAATGAAATAACATATATCACGCTTCCATATGTTCCACAACTACCAGAAAAAATTAAATATACTTTAAAAAATATGATATAGCTACAACATATAAAGTTAGAAATAGATACTAATATACATCTATTTTCAAAACTAAAACCCAAAATAGAAAAAAATCAAGAAACACATGTCATCTATAAAATACCATGTCGCGGTTGCGATAGGTACTACATAGGCCAAACTAAATAATATTTATGCAAAAAGAATACAAGCCCACAAATACTCTAAAACAGACAATACTGCTTTATTTGCACACAAACTACAACGCGATCACCATTTCGATTTCGACAACATACAGATAATCGATAAAAGCAACACACACTTAAAAGAGAAATTAAAGAAATGATTAATATTAAACAGGAAAAAAATCAATTAAGAACAGAGGTGAAATAAAAAATCTAAGCAGTATATATTATAACCTAATAATGTAACGATCTGCAATTTACCATCATAATATATGTTGCTGTTATATAAATATATATCATACGTTAATTAAATATCTGTACATTTGCTTATCATGCTGGCAGTTCCGTGTTTAGATTCTTGACTGGCTGTTCCAGTAGTTTTCGTGGTTTTCCTTCTCGTTTAACCCATTAAGGCCCAAGGGTAAAAATAACTAAAATCTTGAAAAGAAAACGATTTAGTTTTATTAAATATCCACAAAGATAGAGACACAAAACAAAAAAACTGAAAAACTTTAAACCAAAGGCTGCAATAAAATGTTGCGTATACGCAACGTTGGGCGTACCCACTAGCGTTTGTGCAAACTTTCAAAGCAGGCGGGATGTAAATGACAGTTACATTTTTTGTACATATAGATCGTGGTACTTTTACATTGTCTGCATCTACGTCTAGCTTTATTTTCTTGCTCCACAATGATATGTTGATATTTATCAAACTGGACTTCGAGTAAACGAGCAAATTTCGATTGTCGTCCAAGATTAGGTGTACTTGTTACAGTTGCTGTCTGAGAATTCTCATCTTCTACAAAAGCGTCTTCACTTTTTATTAGAGCAACAGTCAGATACGAACGGAAGTTAAATATAGACATTTTCTCATTATTAGCCCTATTGTACACTTTCCATGAATTCACCATCACGCTATCAACCACATTGATGAAAAGTGGCCACCACCACTTTTTGCCTCTAACACAAATTCTATAGTTGGCGATGCCATTATCATGTAGGTCTACACCACCCATATTTTGATTGTAGTCGTTTATAACGTTAGGCTGTTGCACAGAAATATTGCGTTTTTCTCTTCTGCTGTACCTTTCCACAGATACAAGAGGTTCTATAGAACCATTGTTGGTCGCAACAGTGACAACAGAATTGTCGTTCCATCTTACAAGCGTAATTTGGTTTGAAGAATCAAAAGAATAATCATATGATCCGCGATCTTTCTTTTTCACAATTTTGCAAGACTTTAAGATACTAAGTTCCCGTAAAATTTGTTTTTTTAAGTTTTTTTGAAGGACTACGTGGAGTCCTAGAACGTGGTGTGCGAACCACCATTTTGCGATAAAAGATTTCTTTTTTTTTGCATCACTTAAATTTTCTTAAATTAATCAAATCACTTTTCTTACCTAAATTGTTGAATATTTTTCTTTTCTTCATATATTTGATATCTTACAAATTAATCCAAGTGGCTCATTAGTGAGTAATTAGTGTACATTTAATTCATTATTTTGTCTAATCAGTAACGAATATTGCTGTATTTTATTTAATATATACATATCCTAATATTATATAATTAAACTATTTGCCACTTTGGTAGTCATTTTCACCACTTAGGAAATTGTTTTTTTTAAACTCAACATATACATTTTACACATACAGGCTGAGCCTTTAAGTTATTGGAATTTCCAATTTTGTGAATACATTGCGTATTAATATTTTCACATTATTTTCCACTATAATTATCTAAACGTGTGTACCATCTAAGACTCTTTGCATATACTGAGTGTAGCGTAATCGATGTAAGGTACATCAAAGCTTTGTTGGACTACTAATGCAAAGATTTATAACTTAATACACGATAATTTATATTAACTATTACATTCCAAATATGTAATCTTTATTGTTGAATTTTATTTCGATTTAGTTGACTAGTATCTAATCAGATTGTATCTTATCTTTTTTTTTTGGTTTATTGGTTATCAAAATAAATATTATTGTTACTGTTTAACTTGTTGTTAGAGTTTGATTACTTTATGTCTTAACGAGCAAAAGTGTTAGTTTTTCTGAACCAGATATACGAACACCCTTTTAGTTTTCTTAAGCCCTTATAGCCCGAGGGCGTTCTACGTTGACTAGAAAACTTGCCAGACCGAACGTAGTGGTGCCCAAATAAAATCTATGCATTGTGTTGGCCCACGACGCTCCCGCATTATAATTCTAAGCTGGCCGATAAGTTTTTCGAGGGGTCTTAGTAGACCAAGGGCGGAATTAGGGCTCGTCCTAATTCCTACTGTTGTTTTTGTTACCTGTACTATTTTAGGCGTAACACCTAATTAGGACACCATACGTCATTGGCCTTCGGCTTCGGGATCGCAGCCATAGCCTCCGCTTTTACAAATAGTTTCAGCGGAGGGAGACCTATGATGACCTCCATGGACGCAGTTCCCGTGCTATTCATTGCTACCGTGATTCCCAACAGACCCTGTCACTGGAGAGTCGTGATTAGCCCCACCGAGGATGTCGGCTCTGTCCTCCTCCACCTGACAACTGCCCCATAGGTAATCGTTGGTCATACTACTGCTGTGTGCAACCAATGTACCACATTTGGTTTTAGTCCCCAGATCTTACCAACAGTTCTTCTGCATCTCCAGAAGAACTGCGCTGCCCTGGCTGCCACTTTGATTAGGTGTCCATTCCAATTCAGTTTTGTATCAAGTGTTATGCCTAGATACTTCACTTCATTGGCTAGTTCTAACTCTTTCCACAATTGGCAGAGCATTTTCCATGATGATCGCCACTGTCCCCGGGGATTTCCCTTGGGACACTATGACAATGTAATCGGCGAACCCCTGCCAAGCGTATTCCCTGGTCATTTAATGTCCTGTGGAGATTATCCACTACTAGACTCCATAGTAGCGGTGACAGTACGCCTCCTTTAAGACACCATTTTGTTGTCCTCATGGAGATCGTTTTGTTCTGCATTTGACCATAAACTACTCTGCTACGCAGTATGTTATGAACCCAATTGCATGTAGCGCTCCCAAAAAGGACAATTATATTCATAGCAGGAAAGATTGGTCCGTTTGAACCATACAACAGCAAACTCCAGCTCTTCCATATTCCCTATTCTAACAGAGATGTTTCGGGTTGCTGCTAACAGGTCTTCCTTGTAAGAGCCCCAGTCTGTTCTCTTGGAATCCCTGTATAGTCTGGTTTCCGTTAAATCAATACATAATTTATAGCGGATATACGCATGATCAAAGAGCGACGGCTTGTCGGATACATGCCACCACCATACAATATCCCGTACTCCTAACGTGCATAAGGTTACACCTATGAGTGATTCCCCCTTGATGTCGGTTTATCACCTTGATTTAGACAATCAAGTTCAGTACCACAGAGATAGCTAAAAGAGACTTACCCCTATAATTATTATTCTTGCTGCCCCAAGCCTTATGATGAGGATTGGTATCTGCGCCGATAATTAATTCCAGATTGTTCTTACTCGTCGTCTCCAATATCCCCCATCAACACTCAGTCTGATACTGGTTGCCGTCATGTCCCCAATGCATAGTTCCATAGTAGGCATTATGTCCAGGTCGGCTCTGAAACAGATTCAAGTTCTAATTTTAGTGTCTGAATAACCAACCAAGAGCTCCCTTCCGCTAATCTGTAGTCCTCACACCTTACGTCTAATTATCCATGACCCTTGAATAAGGAGGATATCGATATCTTCAGCCGGCGTCCTTTGACAAAGTGCCGCTGTGGCTGTTTTCTTATGTTGAAGATTTATCTGGAGAATTTTCAACATTTTAACACTCAGGGGTTCTCCAGTCAGTCAGTCCCTACCAACATCTCCTAAGACTTCTTGTTAATCCGAGGGCCCACATGTAGGCCCTTTTCGGAAGACCTGGAACTGAGGACAATCCATCGGTCCACTTTAGGACCTGGATTTTGCCTTTCCGGTCTTTTCAAGCCCGTTGTTAGATCCTCTTTTTTAGTCCCTGGCAGAAACGCTAAAACGCGTTACTATTTTGGCAACCCCTCGCTCTTCACGAGTTTCCAAACAGTTTCCTTTTCCAAGTAATCTCTCGTAATGTTGTTCGAGTTCTCATCTGCACAGACGACTCCATAGTAGCCGTCCATAAGACGGAGGATTCACACCTCAGCGCCTTTCGCCCCATATATGTGACCATAATCGGAGGCTCTTGTTTAGCTCCTACGTTGCCCGCCGTCACTAAGCTGATCGGATAATCTTTAGGAGCTATTGCAACCTTAATACCTTTAAGAGCAGCTTTGTGACTCATGCCCGAATGTGAAAACTTCCTGCTCTTATTTACTTTATCCTCAGGAGTGCCGCTAGCCGACATGGTTCTTTTTGGGAAACGGGGAGCCTTATTTTGCTCGTGGCCACCCCCTGTTTCCTCATCTTCTTTAACTTCTTTCTTCATGCACCGGAAAAATGTTTCCACTCCTTTGGTGCACCCTCTATTTTTGCAACGTTTTCAGTTTCAGTCCGTCGTGTTTCACTTTTATTTTTTTAAGTCTCATCAGTTACCATTGCCAAGGGAGTCTCTATAGACTTCTTAGGTTTTGGATTCTCTTCAAAATCCATATTTTTAAGTTTTTGATTTTTGTTCTCTGTGTTCATTTGATTCCAACGTGTATGGAAGAAGTATGAGGTGAATGCCCGCAGAGCTTCCATAGTGCCCCCAGGGGAACATTTGAGACCACATATACCCCCATTCAGCTCTATGTTGCCTTATACCGTTGACCCAACTACCTGATTAACGCTGTATCTTGTATGTATCTTTAGTCTTAAGTTGAATTTGAAGAAGCTACTGTGTTAGCGAAACAGCTGTCATTATTTTATTAATAAAGTGTAAATCTAAAACATCTTATGTGTGTTTTATTTATTTGTGATACGGAACTTATTATGAGGATTAAAGTAATCAAAAAAATTCACCTATTTCTCGAATCATCGGGGAATATGTGAAAGAAGTTTAAGAAACTGATTAATAATAACAGTTATGAAAACTCTAAATCAGCGACTTCCCATCGGAAAGAAAAATGTGCTGTACAGGCTGCAAAAATTTTTAATAACTATTTAATTGATATTGTAAACGAAATAAACAATCTACTTGTAACCAGTTAAGATAATCTTAGAGTACTTTAAGAGTACTATAAGATAATATTAGAGTACTATAAGCAACTCGACGCTCACAATTGTGTTAGACTAACTCCCATAAATCTCAATTGCCTATTAGAACATGAGATATGACAGAAATGAGTGATTTCGATAAAGATAAAATTGAAAATGCAGTACTTGAGAGTATTTTAAATGACAGATAAAATATTAGAATTTGGTGGACTTCATATGGAAGACTAGATATTGCTAGTTTCACGAAAGCATAATTTGCTGGTTATTCCAAATTTCAAGGAGAAGATATTAACACATCTTCCAGTGCATTGGAAATTCCTCCTTAGAGGTATTTTATAATAAGAGATTAAATATGTCAGACCAGTTGAGTAGAAAAGATGTGTATTCTTCTCAGGTGTTTGACTTATCCAAACATATAATTGTTTGGAAAGAATTTTTGGTCCTTGCGCAACTTATATGTTTCGCAATTGTAGCGAAAGTAAGAACAAAATCATTTTTATTTCAAGTCTACGTTAAATGAATATATTATTATAATGCGGTATCAAATAAAGGTGCTGCTTCACAAAACTGCTGGGCTTTCATCGATGGCACAGGAAGACCTACCTGCAAACCACACTGTTTGGAGGTGAGAGTGTATAAACAGCCACACATGACTAATAAACAGAGCGTCGGAGATGAACCAATCACAGCGACGTATATTTTCTGTCCCCTCGACGAAGCTGTAGAAGTACCGGCTCATAGAAGAGTGATGCGGAGTATTTCCCGCTCTGCAACAGCATAAATTTGAAAATGGCAGCAGCAGCACTGCTGACAACTCGTCGGAATAATAGTCCTGCTGAGGATTCAAAAGCGCACAGATGGCAGAATCCCTGAAAAAATGTGTTTAATTTCAGTAGTGAGCAAAATTCGAGTCTCTATGCGAAACGTTTTCTATTTGAACGGCTTTTTTTTTCTATATTTAGCGTCTTTTTTTGTAATTGGGCACACATTCCAGATTCTACTGATATTCGTCTTTTTCTCAAGTAGTAGATGTTCCCAATGGTTTTCCTATTCATGAAAGCTAATTAGTAAGGCATCGCCCTTGTCATTTATTCTCTTAGTGCGTCACTTATTAATAGAGGCTGGAGGCATCAGACCGGAATTTCGACGGACCATATAAATAGTCTATAACATCGCTAAGTACAACACGTAGTTTTTGAATAGCACTATTCATTCGCTTGTTTTTGTCGTTGAATTTTGACGCAATTACTTCAATTTTACAGTTAAATTACTTTCTTCATGGGCGTAGATAGAGGCGTGAGAAGTTTTTATAATTTATTTTATTTATTAGTTCATATTTCGTCAGATAAATAAAGTACGGTAAGTTAGTTTCTTCCTTTTATTGCTTTAACTGATAATTACATACTTCGTAATTTTTGTAATTGTCCCTGTTTAATATCATTTCATCGAATCTACTTCTCCCAATTATTTTGACGTAAGTATCCAATCAATTTCGTTAAGTTCCAATAACTTACGCATACATTTTTAATTTTCATTTATTTAGATCTAGAACATTATTTAAGTTACTTTTTCAGATATGATATGGAACAATGTCGAAAACGGCATCCTGAAACAACGGGTGGTGCGATTAAGGGTCATATTGATTATATGTCCATTGCCAGTGATTCCGAAATTTATTGCAAAGTTTGTAAAATATCGTTAAAAAATTCCAAAAGATCGCACGTAAAACGTCACTTCGCATCGCAAATACATACACAGAAATTAGACCCGTTGGAATCTGACAATTTTAACGAAGAACTCTGTGAAACTGTGAAAAAATATTCCATTAAATAAACTTAACACTCCCACCTTTAAAACATTTATCCAAAAATATACAGGTCGAAATGTTCCTGGTCAATCCATCTTACGCAAATATTATGTTTCTAAGTGATACTCGAAAACTGTAGAACACGTTAGAAACCATCTTCCAAATCAGTACTTATGGATAGGTGCCGACGAAACTGACGATATATTAGGACGCTGTGTGGTAAATGTAGCTGGTGTATAATCCAACTATTCTATATAACGCATATGTAATAGCAACAAAAGTTATAAATACAATTGATGCGGAAACAGTAGCTAAAATCATTTACGAGAATATTCACGAAATGCTTCATTCGGACGATAGGTACAAGGAAAAGATACATAATTGTCAGTGACAGTGCTACATATATGTTAAAAACAGGCAGACTATTAAAGGAAACATAGCTTAATATACTGCATATTACTTGTGTAGCACATGCTCTCCACAAAATCTGTGAATAGGTATTTCAGAGGCACCGTTCCGGAAGTTGATAAACTTGCTTTCGCTTTTAAAAAAGTTTTCAGAACAGCAACATTGACACTAGCTCTTTACAGGGAAAAACTTCCATCTTTGTCACTGCCTCCCACTCCAGTAAGAACTAAAAGGGGAACTTGCTTGGAAGCTACTAGATTTTATTTAGAGAATTTCGTTAGTTTACAAAATTTCGTTACATGTTTAAATGATGATGCTCTAAGTATTTCTGAGTGCATGGAACTAATACAAATTCCAAATTAAAAAAATCAGTTGTACTTTCTTCAGGAACACTTTGGAAATTTGCTAAAACTAATCACTTTTATTAAAAATTAAAATCTCAAATTAAATGATAGATTCACCACATTAGATGTGGCTATTAATAATTTGAAAAATATTCCAAGTGACATCGGATGTGGCTCACGGCAAAAGTAAGATGCAGTTTTTAATAGAATTCCAGATTCAATAACATTGCGGCAATTGTGTATGAGGACAATGCCTCAAAATCTAACTGCTAAATACACTGAAATAAAAGAATATTTTGAGTATGTAAGAACTTTTTTATATCTACAAGGATGTATTTCATTCAAGGAGAACAAATTTTACAGAAGAAAAACTTGCTAAAATATTGCTAGTTGATATTAATACTCCTTTACTCAATTTGAACTACAAAATGAACAAATGAAAATGTATTTCGTATTTTATAAATCACCGCTCATTTGTTTTCCAATTAAAGCAAAATTAAAAACTCTTTCAAAATACAAATTTTTAATAGTACGCTCGTGCGCGGTGAGTCACCGGCCTCTCGAGTCCGGTCTCTACTTATTGAACCTTTTAAATGTATTTTGTGAAAGTTTTTTAATTTCTAACTAGAGTACTATTTAAAGATGCATGTATAACTCAATATTTGTGTTGTGAAAATATCCTCTTTGCATCACCTATTTTCCCTATTGTGTTTACGTACATAGTTACGAACGTCTACGTAGACGTATTACAACTACAAGCAGTACATTAAATCTGAAAGCAGCTTTTGTATGCACCTTCAATCGGTATATTATGTGTTTCAAGTGAACAAGGCTCAATACGATAAAGCATATTTGAACTAGAGTTGGAGTCCGATAGTTCTATGGCTCCTCATTTTTGCGTTTGCTGATTGCTGATTAATGCTTGCGTAAATTTTTCGATTTAAAAAGAATTTATTCCCGATAATTGCTTCTCCAATAATGGTAAATACTTCTTAATATTCTTATTTAGTAATTAATTAAATTAGTCTATTTTACTCCAAGTTTTCTTTCAGTCACTTCTTAATTAGTACCTATTTAAATTTATGCAGAGTGACATTATAATTTTTTTAATTAATCCTCTTATATTCCTCATATATTAGCGTAAAATAAATCGTTCTCATAGAATTTTCACATTAACGTATCAACTTAAGCAGATATAATCAAATGTTAGGCACGGTTATAGTATACCGTGCCTAAAATTTGATTATATCTGCTTAAATTCTTTCGTGTTATCATTTAGAAACTAGCTTTTTTTATTTCGTCAAACGAGTACTAATAATGTAATATAGAAATGATGCAGGCTATCATTACTGTAGGCTACATACATTTAAACTTATTTTATCATTAAAAATGATCTTACCTTTTTCTCTCAACACAAAATCTAGGTAGCTTTTGAATGCTGTAACACGTGCCTTTACTATGAAATGTAAAACCTAATTAACTTACTAATTTATCCAACAAACACTATTGCCCCGGAGATCCTCGGTTAAGATGCTAATTCAGTTAACAGGCGATCTAGGGAGAGGTTCTTTTTAAATATAAACGTCACCGTGTTTACAATCTCAAACCGGTACAGCAAACACAGACGCTGCCGAAACTAAGCTAAATAAATCACACGTAAACGTGGACAAATTCTAACACAGAAATAAAACACCGAATATGATAACAATAACGAAATGTAGTTTATTATAACGACAAACAATATATACCAACTATGTTGAACATAGTCAGCAAGAGAAATAAAATACTACAAAATAAAAAAAAAATTCAAAATCTAAATAAGGCCACGGGCCACAATTAATAAATTAAAATAAAAAAATATCAATGACCAACTTGCTTAATGAATACAAAAGTAATAAATGGATACTGAGTTAATGACTCACCCAGTATAGTATTTTTTAACTTATAGAATACTTATGCAGATTTAGTATTGATAAGACAAGCAAATAAATATTGTAATAAAATTGAAGTAAAATTGTACTATTGAATTTATAAAAGTAAAAGTTGTACTACAGAAGCAATAAGATCTCAGTATTTAAGTCATTAAGCTATTAATAAGTAAGTTGTAAGCTTAATCTAGATAATAAATCAGTTGGTAATTTATCCAAAAATCTTTCGATAAATCCCACATCGAGATTCTGTATATTCAGTGTAATAGTTAGGTTATTAAATATTCGAGAAAAAATCACCCTTCAATTTAAAAATCGAAATAAGGAAAATTGAACAGTGAAATATACCATTCCTCAAAGTTATAAGTAATATTTAAGATTTAGAAATATTTCTTACGTTAGCAACAATAAATTAAAGCAAAATTTGACATAACCCTAGTACAATAACGAAAATTCAGCCTGTGCAAGCAAAATGAGGGCTATCGATGGCTACCAACTACATTAGAAACTCTGACTCTAATTGAAAGTTAAATACATATAGACACTAATAGATTCCACGTAGTGAATTTGAATCAAATGTCTGTAGGTCTCAAACGAATGTAAAACAAGTAGATCCTAACTCACTATCATACATCAAACCCATCGAACTTTGTCTATTACATTATGATTCCTGACGAGCTAAGATCTTTTCTTGGAAACGGCTTACAAATCTTCTTCGACAATGGTATTCTATCAGCTCAACTTCTACCAAGGATTTATTCACCAAAAATCAGTTTACATGAGACTCACCCTAGGAAGTTTTATGTCCACAGATGTTAATCTAAGTTCTATACGAAGAATTATATCCCTCGTTAGTGGACCCTTTTAAATTTAAGAAAGAATGAAAACGAACGTAGCAAAACTAAATTATAATTAAAAGAAACAATGCCATTAAAAATGGACATCAAAAGATAGACTCACTTAAGTCAAATAGGGAAAAAGAAATCTTGCATTCTAACCAAGATTTACGCCACCTGCTTTCAATAGAAATTCTATCTGCTAATACAACGAGAAAACGGCACTTTCGATACCTCCATATACCGTATCTGCCGATTATTTATATTATAATAATTATACAAAGCGCCTAAAGCGTAGCAACCATGTGCTTTTTAAGAAGCCGTTATAGAATTCTCCATTGAAAGATAGTCTTCACTACAACTTGTTACTAGATGAAACTTTCGACAGCCAAAGAGATAGCTCTAACTAATTCGATGCTTATATAGCTAAGATACATAGTTCTAAAACCAACCGACAGATGAATCGTTTCAAAAGAAGAATTACAAATAAATTACATACTTAGAAAAAAAATTTTTGCTACATCAAAATTAAGGCAATAAAATAAGGAACTCAACTGAGACAGAATTTTATTTAAACACATTTATATAAGGAATTTCTAATAAAAGATTATTATTCTGAAAATAGACACAAGATGTCTCTGACATTTTAATACAACAAAGGAGATATTAAAAGAAAGTACCATATGACAATTCAAATTAAATTCACAAAAGATAAAGCCATAAGCTATTCTAATTCACTTTAAATAAAGATTCCAACTAGATCCGTTACAATTTACTCATTTTAGAATGTTTACCATCCAAAATATCGCCATCTACCGCAAAAACATATGAACGATACTACATCCAAACTTTGATGAATACAAGGTTGCATACACATCCTACTAATATATCACAATTTAATTAAATTTTACTATTACATATAAAATTACTACAACGAAATCTCGTATCTCAACACAGCGATAGAATAAATATTCGCAAAAGAAAAACATTACACAAATTTTTCAAGATCTAAATTATCAAATATATGCAAAATTCTACGATATAAGATCCGATCATAATTTATTGACTAAGCGATCAAAAATGGTAGAGGGGTGAAATCAACCCGTTACAATACATGTGACTTAATACTAAAGATAGCCGATTCTAATTACAACTATAGTTTTAATGTTAGCTGTTTTTTCGAATATACCATACCAAAGTAAGAAACTAAATCACCTGAATAGCATTTACCTTCTTGGCCAAGAGTTAGAATTAATCACTCAGGGAAAACACATTTGAGAATATTGTTCGATGCAAAACTGAATTTGAACATGGCAGTTTGGTGGAAGACAGAAGTGTCTTTGTCAATTAAATTTGTCACTACTATCCAACGGCACACGCATTAGTGCATGTGATGAAAAAACGTAATAAGTAGATTTAAAAAAATGTATTGTGGTTTAGGAAAATTAACGTCGTGTCTTGATTCAGGATGCAAAAGTCGTGCTAAAACCATCGCAGGTCAGTGTTATTATTGTTATCATTAGATCTATCATTGTTAATCAATATGTTCATACAATTCAAAAAATTGCGTGATTTATTTTGGTTGTTGACATTTTGAAATATGCGAATTAATTTATTCCTTTGGAAAATTTATTTTGTATATGTTCCTGCATGTGATTGAGTAAACTGCTATTTCACATAATCAACATTTATTAAAAACAAATCAGAATTTTTCGTTTCGTACACGAAAACGCGTGACTAAACGCAATTTATTTCTGTTAGCTTGAATTTTGTTGAAATAGTGGTACTTAAACAGTAACCGTCTCTATTAATTTAATGTTTGCAATTTGTACTGGTCGCAAATGTAAACATTTAGTTTTGCATAAACATGTCACAGTATAATGTACATATAGCACGCAACGACGTATTGTTTTGAAGACATATATATTTTTTTATTAAAATCAATTTACATTTTGAAAAGAATAAAATTGGAAACTACCAACAAAATCTAGGGAGAGTGGGGACAGTTTGTACAGGGGGAGACTCTGGACTCTGGTCAAATTTCGCGCTCTTTTTATAGTAAACCTACTAACTCCCTCATTATGTCCGTGTGGTATGTGCCTTTTTAAGTAATAAATTTAAGAGTCTCCAGCGATATTAAGAAAAAAGAAATTCCACGATTCGGATCTATTAGCCAGGCAATTGGCGGGTAAATTGTTAGACGTATAGCAATTAGTCTGTTTAAATTGCTACATCATTAAGTCATGGGGCACTTATAATTGAAATTATGTACATATGAAGTCAAATAATAAATACTTACGTGAAAATATTGGCTTTACTATTTTAAAGACTAGAGGGAGACATTGGACAGTTATTACGGTGACATATTGGACTGCCCAATGTCTCCCCACAGGTTTTCTTATATTATTTTTTTTGGAGAGAAGAAATCTTTCATAGAGATCCACTCGACCGTCCATATGAATGTGTTGCATTCTTACCGACTAAAACTTTGCTTCTTCGCCACGCTTTTTTGGGCATCCGGAACCGTCAGAAATTACATTTATGATAGAAACATTGTTTCTATGGGTCCGTACCTGCTCCTCGCACTGGCAAGGCTTTGTGTTTGCGCTGAGGTTGTTTTCCGTGGCTCTCAATATATTTGTAACCATTATGTTGGTAAGAGTTTCTGGGGTAAGAACTTGATCACATCTGGTCTTCGTATCCGCACGAACAGTAGTCCATTTGACACATTTAAAAATGGAGTGTTCCACTGTGTCTGATTTACCGCATTATATACATTTGTCATAGCTTGACCTGTCCATTCACTTTAGATATGCCAAGAACATACCGTGTACCGTTAAGACCTGTGTCAAGTAAAAGTCCATTGCCCCTTTATAACATTTTTGTCACATTGCTGTTGCCAAAGTTCAATGTTTTTCTTCCTAGCTCTTATTTTGGCACTCCAGGCTTTGACTCGTCCTGCCATGAACATACGTCCTCTCTTCCACAAGCATTCCTATTGGAATTATCCCAGTTATTACCCCAAGCTGTCGCACATATCAAAAGTGTCTTTCTTTGTGCTCTCTCCATAAAATTGTTGTATTTCTTTATTCTACATATTTCATACCAAATAGGGGCTACGTACAATATAATGGAGTGTGTGACCCCGCCAAATGTTTCTCTTTTTCCACTGGTAGGACCTTCTATATTTGGTATGATCCTCGCTAACGTCGTAGTTCTCTGGTGAGCTCTGTTTGAAATTCATACGGTTGTCGAATTTCACTACCAGATATTCCCCTCCCCCTATTTTAATTTTTATAATTTTAAACTGATGTTGTCCATTTTGAGTTTACATTTGAGTATGATTCTTCGGTGGCCATTGCAGTTCTCGTACACTCATCTTGTCTATGTAGCCCAGATACTTATTCTTTATTCTAACCAGACCGTCCTCGTCTTTTGCCTCCACCAGCAATGCCAGATCGTCGGCGAAGGCAATGGTAGTAGTTTCCCATGGCCGACTCAGTCTCAGAACCTTGTTGTAGAGCACGTTCCAGAGCCCCAGCACTAATCACTGGGGTACTCCGAGAGACGGCTCGACGGTCGGTACTCCCGGTCTATCATTATGTATCTATCCGTCAAGTAACTCATTACTAATGTTATTAGGTACTGGGATATTTTTCTCCTTTTTAGTTCCTCTACTATCAAATGATGGCACGCCGTGTTAAATACATTGCTAACATCAAGGGTTATTAGGACACACCACGTTAGTAGCATGTTAATTTCTGCCTAGTATCTGTAATTAGAATTCAGTAGTTAAGTATTCCGTTAGTTTTAGTTATACAATGCCTAGATCGCACAAGAAAAGTACCACCAGGAAATTCTGCCCAGAAAATATGAAACGAGCGATAATAAATGTCACGGAACAGAATCATAATATGTCTTACCGAAACAGTGCTGAAAGAAATGGCGTTAAAAAATCTAGCCTCAACAATTATGTCAAAGTCGCCCTAATAAAGGGAGTAAATAACGTTTAGTTTTCACCAAACTTTCGGAAGTCTAAAATATTTAGTAGCCAAATGGACATTGTTTCGCAAGATTACTTATTGAAATGTTCCTTTATGTTTTATGAGTTAACACAAAATTCGACAAGGCGCTTGGCATACGAGTATGCGTTACAGAATTCAGTAATTATCCCCGGTGCGCAGAAAAAAAAAATAAGTTGGCTGGCAAAGATTGGTTGTGGGCGTTTCTGAAACGGCATTCCAAACTTTCAGTAAGAAAGCCTGAGGCCACCAGTTTGTCAAGAATGACCAACTTTATTCTCACCAACGAACGCATATTTCAGGAAAAACTGGGTGAAGTCGTTGGCCGAAATTCATTTGAACCGCGACAAATTTTTAACTTGGACGATGTAATATTCTGCGATGTCTTAAATTAATATTCTAACGAACTACATATTTTATTTGTTTTCAGATGGCTGCACAACTGTACATAAAGTCCTTAAAATAAAAAAAAAAGTGACCAGGTGTCATTTCATGAGAGAGGAAAGCTTGGAACTTAAGTGAACATAATTTGTCAACTGGATCTGCATTACCGCCAATATGGACTTTCCTAGGCACTGATTTTACGAGAAAAATATGATTTATGGTGTTTCAGATTGTGGGGCCCTCGAATTAGTGCATCCAAGCGATTAGATGACCTAAGAGATTTTTTTAGAGGCATTAAAACACATTACGAAACATACAGAATGTTTGCCTGACAGCAAAATTCTATTAATCATGATTGGCAATATTGCCAATCTAATGGAATTGTGTTAACGCTACCTAATACATCAAACAAACTCTAACCCTTTGACAGAACAGTATTTGGTCTCGTTTAAGGCCTTTTTTAATCAAGGCGTAACTTCTTGGTTACTTATGGACTCTGGACAAACAGTATCGATATAAGACCTGCCTGTTACTTGCCTAGTTTGGGATAGGGCCGCAACACATATAAATATCAAAGCCGGGTTCAGGTGCAACGGTATTGTGCTTATTCCATATAACAAGCCTATTTTCACGGAGGAAGGTTTTTTGTTGTGGTATGTGTCAGATAGACCTTGGGAGTCTAGTGAAAAAAAGGAAAAGATTAAATCTGTAAAGCGTAAAATAGGCCAAGAAGAGGAGACTGAAGAAGAGGACATAATTTCTTACCATGACAATTCATCCGAAGACAAGTTGGTGTTTGATAGCAATGAAGATGTTCCAAATTTAGAAGATGTTCCCGAAGGAGACTATCTTATAGTTAAGGACACGGAAAAGCTAGCATTTGAAATTACGCGGCTCAAGTTCTTAAAAATTTCATAACGGCTATTTAGTGCATTTTTTAAAACGCCATGCTATCTCAGCAATTTCACCCTAAATGAGAATGATCAAGCTTTTGTTACATTTGCCGATGTTTTATTTAAGCTTCCTCAGCCTATTAACGAAACCAGGGAGAGCTTTAAAGATATGTTGTATTTTAACATTAACATTAGCACATTTGGTTTACGCTAACCAAGAGTTTAAGAGTTCTCATCTGCCTTTCAATTGTATGTTTTCCATGTTTTCAGGAAAGCACTAAAATAAATCATATATTCGTAATTCTGATGGTTTTATTTACTACAATACCTAATACGAGGGTCACTGCTAAAATTCGAGGAAAATTATGAAATAAAACAAATTACGCTATGTAAATCGCTTTACTGTTTCTCAAAAAACTCCCCTTTAAGATGTATACACTTTTGCATCCTATAAAACCAATCTTCAAAACACTTTTTCCATTCTGAGCGAGGTATCTCCAAAACCAGTGATTTAAGTTCTTCAACAGCCTCTTAAAGCGATGGACACTGCTTTCCACGCCGATGTTTCGGAATAAGATCATTGGGTGCTAAATCGGGCGACTATGGGCAATGAGTCATTAATTCGATGTTTCTGTTTGTCAAAAACCTGACAGTTTGTCGTGCTGGGTGAGCGCTTGCATTGTCATGATGAACAATGATTTGTCGGTTTATGTTGTTTTTTGGACTTCGTCGGTAACTTTCGGCAAACAAATTGGCGCATTAACTGCTCGTCGATTCTCTAATAAAACAGTTGCAACATGAGCCGTTTTTCAGATGAAACAAGCAATAATTCTTTTCGAAACGCTTCGTGACCCACCACTTTTGTTGGTTTAGGTTTATTTTGAAAGACCCATACAGTCGATTGCTGTTTAGTTTGAGGCTAATGTGAATATATCCAGGATTCGTCACCTGTTATAATGTTATATACAGATTTTGAACGACCACAATCAAATTTTTTTAACATTTCCTGGCACCACTTGACATGTGCCTGTTTTTGCTCATCTCTTAAATTTTGAGGGATCCAACTACTGGAAAGCTTCCTGACATGTAAATGATCGTGGAAAATCGTACGTACTTATTTGGCCGCAATCCCTAAGGACGTCTCTATCTCACTGTATATCACATGTCGATCTGATAAAATCATTTTATGAAGATCGTCACCACACGTTGGTCTTCCACGCTTGAATTCGGCAAACCATTTGTAAACCATAGTTTTGGATGGTGCTTCATTCTCAAATACCGAACTAAGTTTTTCCACACATTGGTTTGGTGTCAAACCGTATCGAAGAACGTAAAAAATTATGACCCGAAAATCACGGTTCAAAATTTCAATTTTTGACACAACTATTACTTCGTTAAATTCTGTTGAGACAAAACTGTTTTAACGGTTTTAAACGGTTTTAAATTGAACTGTCAACTGAATTATAGGTTAAAAATGTCAAATTTTACGAATATGATAATTGTGGAATGCTGGCAATTTATGGAGTATTTGATTCCGCGAATTTTAGCAGAATCCCTCATATAAATAAACCTTGTCCATAGTCTCCCCATCGCTTGTTCATAATGTCTTTCTTCAGATGGGGAGAGTTTGGGCAATTGCAAAGGTTAATATTAATTGAGTTTTTGAGGAAAACTTACATATTAAGATCAATGTAAAAATGTTTTTACCTTGCTGAAAGTCACTGTAAACATTAGTATCTATCAGTATTTCAAAAATCACTAACGTCAAGATAATAAATTAGTAAATATAAAAGTTGTCCAAAGTGTACCCACCCTCCCCTAATACTAATAATTGCTGCGCCCCTGTCAACGAGAAGTATTGAAATTATGAGAGGAAAGAAAGTAATTGTAAGAACTGAGGTTCCCATAGGGTTCCGTAATAGACCCAAGACTGTACAACATACTTTACGATGGAGTTCTTAAAGTAAAGGTACCAGAGGGATAAAATCTGATTGCTTTCGTAAATGACCTAGCTATGTGCTGGAAAACGGCTAGAGGGAGATGAGAAGCACTACACAGTCGACGTCCGAAAGCAGGAGAACTTGCTCAAGCTGGTCCCCGAATACCCAAAACTATTTTTGCGTGGAAAAGAAGTCAAACCTAATATTTCTGGTAGGGAGGAAGACATATGACCAACTAAATCGGTTATCTATCTTGGACTTGTTTTGGAGAGAGGTTTAGCTTTTGGACCTTACTTCGGAATGATACCGCACAAGGTCCAAATAAAATAGCAATGATAATTGCGCGAAGAGCAGCTGGCTAGTTTGCCCCAATGAGAAGCTCTATACAGTTGACACCTGAATGCAGGAGAACAAACTCAAGATGGTCCACGAAAATACTGAAGCTAACCTGAAGAACTTAATATTTCAAGCTAGGGAAGAACAGATTTCGCATACCAAATCGGTTAGTTGTCTTGAACTTCTTTTGGACAGGGGGTTGACCTTCGGGCCTGACTTTGGGATGGTAAAGCACAAAGCCCGCAAAGGTAATTTAGAAATTAAGTAGATTGAAACCGCATATTAGGGTCCCGGGTTGATAATTAGGAGGTCTCTGAACTCGATAGTCTACTCGTTTCTGCTCTATGCTATGCCGGTATTGGTTAAAAGCTCAAAAGTGAAAAGAAACAGAATAAATCTGCTCATAAGTCAAAGAAAAATGGCGATTAGGGTAGCGAGCGCTCATAAAACGGTACTTGTAGAGATCGTACTTATTCTAATAGAATTAACATCGACATATTTGTCAGCACAGGAAGGAAACTTCATTTACAACACAGAGAGTGGCAAATTTGCAGCAAAAATGCAGTTTAAGCAGATTTTCACGAATAGTGGCAACAAGACTGGGATAGGACTCACAAAACACATGAAACCAGAGAACTATTAAGCTTATAAAGTCATAAGTGAAGCGGCGACTGAGGAAAATTAATTATTATCTCACTGAATTCATGACGCGGCATCACAGTTTTGGTGATTACCACCCATAATAGGCAAGGCCACGGATGACCCTACGTATGTTTTTAAATACTCCAATAATGCTAATAACAGCCACAAAAGTTCTAAATGCACTTAAATCTACAACCAAAAAATCAGTATCAACTAGAACCAAAGCACGTCCACCACAACCGACACCAAGAGTAAGTGGTTTCTATCCTAATGATAAACTGAGTAGTTATTGGGAAACAAATCTCACGATAAAATCCCAGGAGATAGCCAAGTCTCAGTAAAGCAGGAAATATCTACATCGCCAGCTGCCACTATACCAATAAATCGTCAAACTTTGTATTCAGTCCTCTTACATTTTGATAATAAAGGTGCAAACGCTCCATATGCTTGGAAGAGGAATTGAGTTTTTAATAATTTTAGGAGAACCGCGAAGGAATTTGATTTTAAGATCTTTTTCACCCTTGACCGTTCTCTTCCGTAGTTTCTCCTTTAATGTCCTATAGCCCAGGCTGTTTTATCAGAAGATATATCAATATTTTGGTAATTTTTGGTAGAGGTCTGTCTATATGCATTGCGCAAGACAGTCTTATCAGATTCGCTTCTACGTGTAATCTTTACCGGTTTTGGCCTAGACGGTGAACCATTATAACGACCCACTCGACGAGGTTGCAATTCAACAATATCAACATCATGATTGATTGATTTGTAATTATTAATCAATGTAATAATCCTTCGTTTTTATTTAATTAATTCTTTTGAGCTTTGATAAATTTCTTATTAACAGGAAGTTTCTAAATACATTAAAACTTCCTGTTAATATATTGTAGTGGTGTTAAATATTAGTACTGTACAATGACTTTTCTAAAATAATACTGGAATAACTTCTTAATAACTATTCGAAGTTACAATGTTTATGTGTTACGTTATTAGTTATCAATTATGGATCTTAATGTGTAATTTTGGTTTCCTCTAACGCTTTAATAACAGTCTCTAAAATTAGATTCGAAGATAACTTTTATTAGTATGTACGAAACTACTCTTTTATGGCAACATTAAACTGTAACGATGCTATTGTTCCTTGAATATGGTACAAATATCCTTATTTCGCAAAATAATATCCTTATGTGAAGACATAACATCAACAATCATACTATACATACACCCCACATTTTCTAACATCTGATTAAACAAGAAAATAGTGTATCAAATAATTTATGCGTCAATAATAGTTAACGTACTAAGGACAGTGGGAAAGTAATATGCCCCATTCTTGTCCCCTTAATTTATTTAGCAAATTTTTAACTTGGCGCGGTATTTCAATAGTAGCATTACTTCCCATCATATTTCGATTATTGATCGACATGCCTTTAATAATATTTTTATATTTCAGAATACAAAATTACAATTATTTCTTATTACATTACACTTATTACTTCCGTAAATTTACTATTAAGATCCAGGTATATTGTTTGATATATACAGCCATTATATAGACAATGGAATTTCATCTCTCCTCGCAAAACTTAAATTTCTCGACTGAACTAAATTAAATATCTTCTATCAAACTGAAGGCCATAGAAATTCAAGAACATTATTATTACGAGGGAATGTCTGCAACGAAATTAAAATAATAGATGTTAAGTTTGTCCAGTTCGCTACGCCAAGTTCTAAATTAGTTGAATACTTTGTGTATTACGAGACGGAAAACTAAAGTACGAAACAAGCGCGGACAGTATTAATTAGAATTGGTGAAGAAGTAATTAAAAACGTAGACAGAATTTATAATCTCTTTCAAAAAATTCTCGTCTGACGTAAAACAGTTTTACACGACGGCATTTCATTAAGAATTGGAAGAATACTGTGCAGTAAATCTTGCATGTATAAAATATGAATAACTACAATAATAGCCTTTAATTAAAAAAAAAGTTATTATAATATTTATGTTAATTCTGAAGAAATAAAGACTAATACATTATTTTTTAAACATACAAATAGTACGAATGAGGCTCGGCACGACAGCGACATCTATCTATGAAAGTAGGAAGCTTCCTTTCTAAGAATGAAATATCTATAGTTCCAAGTTATTCTGACACTAACTAATTGTTTACAGTTTCTTTAGCAGAAGCGTTTTGAGTGAACGAAATACAGGATAAAATAGAAATTCGAATATGATGTAGGATGCAATTAAAAGCTTCAAGTAAGGATTGCGCTTACATCAGGCGTCCCATGCCCTTCCAATGGGACGATGAGACTTTGGACCAACGAATTTTAGTGAGGCAGGACAGGTATCGAAGCTGCACCACGTTATGAGGCTCTAAATTCTGTTTTGGCTACAGAAAACATTGACAACGTCCACGGTATCGTTCTGACAGACAGGAAAGTGAAAATTTGTGGGTCAATAGAGGCCATAAGGAATCCCAGTAGAGGTAGTACATTTTATTTTTCAAAATGAAATACACATAAAAAACTGCTTGTTAATTCCAAAGGAGAAACGAAATGGCATACGAGCATCTGCTGAATCTTTTGCAACTGTTCAACGAAAATCCAGCCAACTTTTGCTGCGTTTTGTAACAATGGACGAAACTTCACCACCATACGTCGGAAGTGAAACAACAGTTAAAAGAAGCTAAGCGAAGAGAAGGACGAAATTCGTTCCAACAGCAGGAAAGGTGAGCGAGGTGTCTTTTGAGATGCGAAGAAAATTCTCTTGATTCACTACATTGAGACAGGAAAAATCATGTGTGGTATATGCTGCGCATCCCTTTTCTATAGACTTAAGGTATCGATCGCGGAGAAACACCTCGGAATAGGCGTATTTTTCATTACCACACCGCACACTAGCCTGAAGAGAAAATTATATATTTCGTATCAATGCGAAGAACACCTCACTATTCACATCTTCATGATAATCTCATATTTTCTTGAATTGAAATAACAAACTGTTCACAAAACTAGTTTCGCTGCCAATGTGAAACACAATTAGTAGCTTTCTTTTGTCAGATAGATGTTTTAAACCAGTAGAAAGATATTTGCCTTGAATAAAGCACAGTGGTATCTTTCCACATTTTCGCTTTTGTCTAACCTGCATTTATCCATGTTATATCTAAATAAAAGATTTTTTGCCTTCTGCACGAAACTTTCGTATATTTGTGAAATAACGAAGTCTCCATAAGATAATCATTTTGTATAATACAAAGGTATTTTTAATAATATAAAATATTATTAAAAATCTGGTGTGAAGAACACAAATGCAGGTTCACTATTAATATTTTTTGTGAACGTGTCCGAATATATCCTATCCCCAGAGACGTAGATACGTATTTCACCTTTCTACAGGCTCATCCGTACGCCCCTGCTGGAGAAAGGATATTCCCAGACACTTTCACAGAAAAGAACCACATCGCCCTATCACCGTAATTATCCAGACCGAGCGCAGAAGTAAATTCGGCGCTGCCTGTTGTCAGACAGCCGAAGTACCTCGCATACCGTCCACATAATTAATGTGAAGTAACGACGTCCTTCCAAAGGTTGGCACAGCCAATCTCTCTAGAAAACTGCATTTTGTTTGTGCCTTCACTCATACTACGGCTTAACCGCATGTGTAATGTATCAGAATAATTGAAACATACATGAGTAGGTAAACCCCACCAGTTTTGTATAATACAAAGGTATTTTTAATAATATAAAATATTATTAAAAATCTGGTGTGATTTTTAATAATATTTTATATTATTAAAAATACCTTTGTATTATACAAAACTGGTAGGGTTTACCTACTCATGTATGTTTCAATTATTCTAATCATTTTGTTCAATTAATATATTGTTTCGTCTGAGTTTTTTCCACTTGAATTCTAGTTTCCATCATTTTATAGGAGGCAAACTGGAATATAATAACCTAGAAGTAAAATACTCGTATATGATTAACATTACAACTAAAGCTGAGAATTATATGCACACGGAAACTGTATTATATGAGCATATATGTTTCCAAAATTCGATGGAAATATGCAGAACTTTTATTAAAATATGCAAAAATATGTAAAGTTTAAGTGATAGTTACACAAGTAAATTATTGTTAAAATAATAAATAATGTCAATATAAATTTAGAGATATCACAATTATATACAATGTCAATATTTTTTTTGAAATTTTACAAATACATGTACAGTAAAACCTCTCTTGGCGAACACTCCTCACAAGCGGACACCTTCCTTAACCGGAACTTTTTCTATGTAAAACAGCCTCCCATGAGCGAACGCCTCTATTGGACGGACGCGGACACCACAATTTTCCCAGCGGTGCCAAAAAACCTCCCAGAACCGGATGTGAAACTCTGGAGACAAGCTGAAAATAAAATATATACATAAATATGTATATGACAACATAAATGAACTTGTATTGTGTTCTTCACACCCCATTTTTAATAATATTTTTTATATTATTAAAAATACTTTGGTATTACATAAATATGTATGTTTGGTATTATTTCTCGGGCGCACAAAAATGAATGTCAGGAAATTTAATCGTGTGTGAACCCCCTTAATTTCATTCGTAGTAAGTACTTTTCTAGTTTTTTCCACGGGGTGTAAGCTAACATATCCCGAAATGCAACTGTCATGGCGGACGAGTTCTTCAGGATGTTAAGATTATCCATAGAGGTCGCACATAAAGTGTGTCAGTCGCTAGAAAAATAGGCATGTACAGTGTTAGGTTGTGGTTGTATTTGTTTGAATTGTACGAGGTAATATTTACTATAGCATTACTTTTTATTTTGTACTATTGTTATTTGTTTCATTTTATTTCGTAAATAATAGTGAAATAGTTTTAGTCAAAAGGTGTGTATCCTATATAAAAATATGCAGATACAGATATCTCTTTATAAATATAGTATAGTTCATATAATTGTAACATCTACGAGGTAAGCTTGATGTACTTATACTTTCTTTTCCTTTTCAATATACAAAAAGTTGTAGTGATTATAATAATTTCAAACATTCTCAATAATTTTTTTAATATTTTATGCAATTATATTTATTTGCAAAAAGTGAGAAAGTTTTTCATTATCTCTATTGTATTTTATTGTATATCTCACGACATAAAACATTAAAGTTAATCTAATTTGTATGTTTATTTGAATTCAAATCATGGGAAGCAGACAATCCAACACCCAGTACTAGTTTAGAGGTCAGAATATCTGTAGAAACGGTTACAGTAGATCAGCTGTATATTGAGGATTCTTACTGTAAATGTTGCCAAAATATTTCAACAAGCAAGTCTCAATCACGGGACAAATAGTCAGCTGGTGCTTGTGAGAATGATAAGAACAACATTTTAATAACTTTAGCACGATTTATAAATGAGAATCAGGTGTAGTTGTCGTGTTTGAATTAAACACTCACAAATATATATATTTTTTTTTAATTTGTAGGATGCAGGTATATTTGCTTGTAGTGATGACTATGAATTCACAGTTCCTGAAAATTTTGATACTTGCAGCCACTGCAAGAGAATGGTTTGATATATGTTACTGGCTTCATTGTAAAATTGAAGATTGGAATATAATGGGGCTATCCACAAGAAACTCATGTACATAAATAGGGAATTATCAATATTATCAATTTTCCAAAAATTTATAATAAGAAATTTATTTTAAACAATCACCCAACAGTCACGTATTTATTTAAAAAAAATCAAATGAATTTTAAAAAGTTCGGTCCGTTTTAATTTTTCCAAATAATCAAATGTAGATGACTATATAGACAACATTTTAGAATATTTACCTAAATTATATATTTATAATAATGTGAAAGGTATAAATAGCATTATCAATTGAAAGGGTGGCAGACATATACAAAATATATCTATCTTGCAAATACAAGCACATACTACTTACAAATAATATAGAAAATAGTTATTTAATATTTGTATTATTTGTTACCTAGATTCCCACGTAATCTTATATTTAGAAATACATATTAGCATAAAGTAGAACTTTTTTAATAATTTGTTATTTTATCACATTGTACAATTATTTTTATATTTTCGAATATATTTACGTAAATATTTGTTTGTATGTAAACTAAAACTCTATATATTTGTAAAAATGTTATCGTATATGTATTTAAAAATTATATATAACATTCGGATTGCCTCGGTCTTTACTTGGTGAATCACTATATTTAAAAAACCACTGGTGGTTTTTTCAATATAGTGCAAATCTAAGCATTAATTATTTGTTTCTTTTCAAAAGTAACACATTTTTAGACCCTAAATAAATTTTAAATTATGGCGCCTATTGTTCTTCAGGATGTTTTTGAATTCTGTGGATGGCGCGCCTGTAATGTTTCAGTTCTATATTAGGGAGGTTTCATTCTATCCTGATAAGGTTGGTTTTGCAGTGAAATGCATGTTTATTTATTCATGGCTCCTAGTAAAAAAAATATGACGTTACGTAAGTAAGTTAGCAGAAAAGTAAGTTATTTCCTTTCAAAATTACTAAAAGCTTTATTGCTTAATCTAGAAATTATTTTTACATAGTCTAGATGAAAATTAATAATTTTCTAGGTACAACATAGGGAAAACTCAGGCGGTAGCAATTGTGAGAGAAAAAGAGAGAATTTGTAAAATATGGCAATCTGGTGATAGTTTGCAACAAAAACTGGTTAGATAAAAAAACGTTCCTGAAAAAATTGACAAAAAATGTCGGGATTGGTTTCCTTAAATAATAAGCTAGAACATTCTGGTATCAGGACTACTGATCAAAGCGAAAGCGAAAGAAATAGTTTGCAGATTTTAATATACAAAATTCAGTGCTTCTGTGGTGGGCAGCAAAAATTAATTTAGAAGATGTCAACTAATTCTTAGAAAAGTTGCGATCTCTTCTTCTGGGATATGGACGAGAAGATATTTACAACGCAGATGAAAGCGGTTTATGGTTTATATTTTCGAGCACTACCAGGTAAAACATGGGCACTTAAATCAGAAAGATGCGTGGCAAAATGCGTGGTAAAAATGTCAAATGAGAGGCTCATTATTTTATTCTGTACTAGCATGACTGGAGGAAAAGAAAAATTATTAACGATCGGAAAAGTCGCCCGTCCACGTGCACTTAGAAATGTTTCCCTAAAAGGATTTGCCAGTTATGTGGAAACCAAATTCAAAAGCATGGATGATTTAATATAGGAGTGGCTTTTAGATATGGTTTAATGAGGTTTCAGAAGAGGAAAATAATGCTATTTCTGGATAACGCCGGTTCACAACCTCGGGACATTAACCTAACAAATATAAAAATATGTTTTTTACCACTCGATTGTACTTCGGTTTGCCAACCTTCAGACCAAGACACAATCAAAAGTATAAAATTTTTTTTTTATCTAGAGCTAATTCTAAAACATATTTTATCCAAAGTGGATGCTGCTTCATCTGCCTCAGAATTGTCGAAATCAATAAACGTTTTGGAAGCTCTGTATTTTATTAAAACAGCTTGGAATAATGTTTCCCAAAGCACTGTCAAACATTGCTTTGCTAAAGCTGAAATTAAAAAAAAGTGAGGGTCCTTCGTATCACTCTGAGGAGGAATATGAAGAAGAAGACTAAATGCCCTTGTCAGTGTTAGCTAATTTTATAAAAACTTTAAAGAAGTGTGTAACACTTGTGTGTTACACACTTGTGTGTGTGTGAAAGATGCATAATTCGTAAATTTAGACAAAGAAATTTTACCGAGGAGCAGTATGATTTTGATTATAAAAATACAGAAGAAAAATGAACATCATCAAGATATGTAAGAAAGTGAGGATGAAGGTAGCTTGCTTAATCACTACAATAAAAGTCTCTGCAATAAAATCATATAGTGAAGCGTTGAAATTGATTGAGAACTTAAAGATATTTACACAAGAAGATCTTGTGAAATTTCAGAAAGAAAAAAAAAATTAAGCAACACAAGACTACACAATTTTCTCAAATGTAATGTAAACAAGATGCCCAAATTTTTAATACATATGTAATATGTATGTATGTACATACATATATCCTCAGATTAAAAATTTTACTTTACTACTTTTTATGTTTATTTTAACCTATGCCACAAGCGGAGACCTCTCACAATTGGACAAAAAAACTGGAACCATCGGTGTTCGGTCTTGAGAGGTTTCGCTTTATAATAATAAAAAGAATAAGTAAGCTAAACAATGTAACTCTTTGCAACTATTTGCCTTTATGTGGTATTGTAAACATTTACAAATAATTGATTTCTAAATTCTCAAGTAAAAATGATCTTCTGCGATCCGTCAATAACACAGCCCAGTACACATTTTAATTTAATTCATGTACATTTCAGGTTATAAGTACCAGTATTTTCGACAAAGTCTTATAAAAACACACATAATAAAGAGTAAGATATTTAATGCACAAAGTAGATATAAATATGCATTTATTGCTTATTACTAAAAATAATCTTGTATACGATTTTCTAGCATGGAGTTCAGTAGGATAGTCTCGCTGCCGACTCCAACAGTAGTCGGCCATTATGTGGGTATCGCATCTTCTTTGATATCGTTCTTCCATCGTCTGAAGGTCCTATTGAAAACTTTCACCCTGTTGTTCACTGCAATCACCTAAGTTTTGTGGGAATCGATCTGAGTGGTTGTGGAGGTAGTGAAGTTTTATGCTCATGTTACAATCAAGAATATTAAATTTAGAAAGCATATATTCCACTGATTCTGTGTAATTCGCTGCTTTATGACTTCCAATCAAATTTTGTACTGCTTGAACAAATGAATATCAAGCATTAGATTCAATCTCGTTCATTGCTGTGGTAAGTGATTTTTTCTAAGCTGTCTTATCCGAGGACCATCTTTAGTAAGCTTTTCCATGCTAGCCTCAGGAAATGTACGTATTAAGTACCCAACGCAAAGTCCATATCGACTTAAGGCCTACACGAATTGCTTCATAAGTCCTAACTTGATATGAAACGGTGGAAATATGATTTTCTCTCTCGCAACGAAAGGTTCGTTGATTACGTTTTCTTTTCCTGGAACCATGTCGTTTCATAAGGGTCAATATTTGTTAACCCAGTGCTGATCTTTAGTTCTGTTGTCCCGAAAACAAAAAAAAAAACAAGGATGTTTTGTGTAAAGATACCATTATTTCATTATTTTTGCCTGTTACTAAAACGGCATGGATCTCAAAAACTAAAGCTGCTACGAAAAAAAGTTAGTGGAATTAGCACATTAATATATCCAAAATCAGTTGCCAGTTTCTCAGCACCAAGAAAAAAAATTAATTTTGTTGTCTTGTGTAATAGCTTGTAAGCTGAAAAGCTTCGCTCAGAGTCAATTCGCGCTCTCTTTTGAACAATTACAAGCTTTTATTTTTCCCTATTTTTCCCAATCGTGCAATATTGTTTGGAATGGCATAGTACTGTACTGTATTTTCCATACCTGATTAGTTACATTGTAAAAACTGGATAGGTCAATAAATCAATAATTTTTCGTCTAAATTGCGGTATTTAAGATGTAGGTAGATACTTGACATATAATACAATCACAATGGACAAAGAATATTATTTTCAAAAGTAAATACATTTTGTAGCAAAATTACAGTATATTTTCTAAACTATTAATGCTGAACTGTATTTCGCGTTATTTAATTGCAGTAGTCCTAGTTTTACAAAATCGTAAACAATGCACATAGATAAACATAATTCTTTGTTGATATAGAAAGCTCGGTCAAACTTGCAATCAGCATTTAGAATATATTTACTAGTTTAGGATAGCGTAACTAAAGAAGCTTGTTATATCCAGAACGAATACAGTACCGCATTAATTATTTGTTTATCGTCAAACAAATGTGGACAGGGTCGAGATAAAAGCAGTGCAAACTGTCGCAGAGGATCCGTAACCTAATTACGGTATCGATAGGTAGAAAGTGTTAAATGTCAGTACCCTTTTCAGAAGTAAGAGTTTCCATGAAATTCACACTCTTGCATATCTATTGGTAAACGACGCTTTAATACTGTCAAACCATTACATTTTATACATATCGATTGAATTTTATCGCCCTCCAATAAAAGTTTACATATCACCAGAGTTCTCGCTTCGCTTTGTTTCGTTTTATCTCATACTTTAAGGTATTTGCATCATGTAACTGCACCGAAGATCATAACAGGAACTGCTATATTTGAAGTCAAACAAAAGCCTCTTACAACTAGAATATACGTAACATGGCAAGTAAATAATGCAATCAAATTTACGCCGAAATGGCGCTCTTATATTTCGCATAATAATCGGATTTTATTAAATAGGAATTAGTTATTTTTAAATAAATGACTTTAATGTGTAATGCATAAAATTCGCACACTAGAGAAAATAATTTGAAAGACTAGAGAAATAAACTTTTTATAGCGGGTCCTTTTTTATCATTACACATACATTGCCCTATGTGTAAAGCTAAAAAAAGAAAAGTCAGTGCATTGGTGGCATAGTAGGCAACCAGTTATACACATATACATATCTAAATGTCAAATATTTATTATTTTTCATTCACACTTAAATCTTAAATTAAATACATTGATTATGAAGATGGTTGTTTTCTAAATTTCCAAAAATAAAATTAAACCAATCACATGTTAACAGAATACATGAAGCTGACTATCTAGGATCGCTTTTAGATGTAGCCCGGCTATTTTGGAGTATCGTAAAGTTCGGTGTTCAAAACCCTGAAAGAATTCAAATATAAGCCATACAAGATGTCACACCATCAAAACTTTTTCGGTCAAGACAAAGTAAAGCGAACTGATTTTTGTGATATAATATTTAGTGTGTTAAATGAAAACAAAGAAATTTTAAATGATATAGTTTTCACTGATAAAGCAATCAGTTCCGTAATAGATTTGAAGAGTTTCATGTGCATTATGTATGGCAATCTAAATAATTTTCTTTTGAATGCTTACACAATCATATGTATTTTTAATAGTTAGGAAGCACAGTAAGTTGAAAACCATTGAGTTATTTCTTTAGCTAATAAGAAAAGGTTGAGTGTAATTTTAATAAAATACATACTTTAATATTTTTAAAATTTTTATTTGGGCACATTATCATATTAACATTTTTCGGTTTTAGTCTTACACGCCTTTGTTCTATTACTAAACGAGTTATACTAAAGACTCTTTCACTTTCTGCTGAACTCTGTGGAATAGAGAAATATTTCCTAGCACTTTATTCTAAGGGTTTCAGTTCCATTTCTGTTACCAAAAAGAAAATCCAAATAAAAATGCAATTAACTTTTTTTTAAACTTACCTTCCAAAATAAAAGAGGATCTACGTCCTGATTTGAATCTGGCCTTTCGAGGTATTGCAATTTAGTTATTATATCAACTATAATTAATTTTACTTTCCCTTATTCTTTCTAGCACAAATCCAAATAAGGAAAGTAACTTTTGATATGGACTAATGTCTATTTCGATTGCAGGTATTTGTTCTTTATTTTTGGGATCTATTTTCTTCATAATATTAAACATTTCTTGTCCTAGAAAAGAAATATCCCCAGTAGCATTTTCAGTACTGCGTAAACCTTCTCTTTTAATTCGATGGTCTAAAACAGTTGCTGTTCTAGTAACTGATCGTCCTCCATATGAAAATAGCCTTGCTTTAAGAGATTCCAAAAGTTTGTTGTATAATGTCTTCCCGTTTTCAATTTTTAATTCCACTAGTGTTGCTGTCAGATAATTGTACAAACCAAAAGTTATTGGTGAATATTAAGGAAATAGTAACATATTTATTTCCTACAAGAATTTCCCACTACTGCTTTTTAATATAAATTTCTCCATTTTATAAAACCACTTAGTTGTTGTGTTTTCAACGTGTTACTTAAACGCCCTTAATACGTGGGTTACTTTCAGTAATTCACTACAAGTAATGCGAGAATGTTCTGCTATCTCATAAAATGTTAAAATCTATTGGTACTTTTTTTGTTATCAACGCTTTCATATTTTCTACGTTTTTGATACACTAATTTGACCATCTTAGATATATTTCACCCTGAAAGAAATACTATTCATCATCTTTGAATTTGTTAAAAATATTTAAAATTGTCTTCGCAGAAGATATGCGCCTTTTAGGATAATTAACTGTTTTAAATTAAATATCAATTTTTCTATAAAACGTACTTAATTAACTGATTGCCTACTGCCACCAATCCATTGTCTGTTCTTTTTTTAGCTCTACACATAGGGCGATGTATGTGTAATGATGAAATAGAACCCGGTATATGAGGTTGATTTGAACAGAAGTAACACTCAAAATGAAACAAATGAAATAGAGCATTCTGTCTGATATTACGAGAAAGCGTTTTTAAGTTCGCGGAATGGAGGAAAAAGGAAGAAAATTGAAATGCAAAATTAACTTTTTTTTTCAATATTTTCACCTGCAACATAATACATTTTTCAGATCTTTCGATTAGTGTATACCTTGAAAAAGAATGTTTTATCTTTGTCTGTAAATATGTTATTTTACTACTATTTTATTACTACTTCATCGCTCGTAAATTTCTTCCCACGCAGTGCCTTTTTCATTTTTGGAAAAAGGAAAAAATCACTCGGAGGGGGTTCTGGACTATAGGGTGGGTGATTCAAAATATTGAAGACCACCTTATGCAGGCATCCAGCGCAACACGACTCTTGTGGGCGGGAGAATTGTCGCACAGGAGCAGGAGACATTTCGTCAATTTTAATGACTTCTTTTAACCACTTCAGGACTGAAGCATAGTATTTTACAGTTACGTAAACGCTTCTATCATTGTAAACTATTAACAGAATTTCTTTTGAGAGAAAGAAAACGTCGCCAAGAGTTTTCCGACCGACTGTGACACATTAAACTTTGTAGGTGGCAGTAAGCCTTTCTTATGCCATTGCATTAAGTCTTAGTTGGTTTCAGGTTCATAATGATAAACCAAAATTTCATAGCCAGTAACAATTTGACAGCATCCATGTCTTCATTACAGAGATGCAACGAACGGACAGGAGGATTCCACGCACTGTTGTTTGTGCTGCGGCGTGAGCAATCTTCGTAGCCATCTTGCATTGACTTCAGTTTTGCCAAGATGGTCATGAAGAATTTTAAAAATGGTTATATCAGATACTCCATTAATTCCTGCGAGTTGGTTCTTCTTTAGTCAAGCATTAATTTTCGAATAAGTTCTGCAGTGGTCACTTCAATAGACTGCCTCAGTGGTGGGCTGTTTCCAAGTGCTTCCTTACCTTGCTTGAAGAGAGTGTAGCATTTATAAACATTATTTTACGCGGGCAAAAATCCCGTTAACAGATAGCATCTCCTTCAGTATGGTTTGAACAGAGTTTAGTTTCCTTGCTCTGTAAGTAACTTTATAAAGGCGCGATACCTGATTTTCTACCAATTCGTACTTTCTTCCCAATTGAATTGTTTGGTCAAAGATAGCTCAAACACTACTGACTAAATTATGATAAAACTTTATATTTATATTAATAATAAGTCACTGATCACGTTACGACATGAAAGAGCTCTCTCTCTCTCACTACTATTCAACCCCACCTCCCTCACACCGCGAACTTAAAAACACTTCTTAGCATTTTCCGACAAATCCCACTTCAATAAGCTTGAACCATTCACGGTGAAGTGCCATTACACCTTTTTTTGCAATGATCTTCTAGATCCACAGTATATTATCCCGATGCTGCAATAAGTTTTGTTACGTGTCCGTAACGCGCAACGTTTTGTTACTTTAATTCGTATTATAATTAATTACATCTTCAATATATTTCGTTCCATTTTTAAACGAACCTACCTGTATAGGTATCGTTATTCGCTATTTAAATTTATATTCAATTTCTTTCAAGTTTTTTCCTTTTTTCCTTGACCTTTAGTGCTCGCTTTGTTTTTTTCGTTGTTAAGAAAAATATGACTCGCTCTCGACACTTGGTTGTTCGCTATCATCTTTGAACGAAGTTACGTTCTATTTACCTAACACGGATATCGATCGATGTAAGCCGTATTGTTGTTCTTGTAATTACGGCCCCGTAGGGATATTTATCGATCAAACCTATCCAAAAATTATTCGCTAAATGCGATATCTCCCTGGGAGGATTCAAGTGTTAGGAAGAATTAAACTGGTAACTCGTTAAACAATCACTGTTTTATTTAATCACCATCGAACGTATAACTCGGTATGTTTGGGCCTTTTCTGTAATAACTTTCTATTGCTTACTTTAGTTGTATTCCTTTATCTAGATGGTGTATCCGACGGGCTAAACAAAAACAAAAAAAAACCACGTACATCATCTGTTCCGCTAGTGACGATTTTCTTTCCTGAAGGGAAAAGGTTCGTCGAACGCAGTTGGATCCGTCAGATAAGCTTGTTACACTAATTCTATTTGTTAATTATTAATTATCAATCGAAAATTTCCCATTTCGTTACATTTAAAAATTATAGTCATTATTAATTAGTGAAATAGTCCCAGGTGTTTTCTAACGAAAAATCTGTGTCGCCTGACCTTACTTTTTGTAGATCACTTTTTATATCTTTGCGTTTGCCTCACGAACTTTTTTTTGTTGTTTCAATTTTAACCTTGCGTTTAAAGATATTTCAACACCTTAAGTGTTGGAATTTCAAATTTTTGCTAATTTAATTAAAATACTTTTTTACACTTGAATTGTTTGTATTACATATTTTGCCAAGTAATTAGATTACTTTGCTTTTTTCCACTTTAATTGTTGGATTTCATATGTTTTTTCCATTTAATGTGAATACTTTCATTATACGCAAATTACATATTTTGCGTAACCTTATTTGTATTATAAAAAACGTTCTAGCTAAAGACCGTTTTATTACCACGAATTGTGAAACTTGTAATCTATTGAGAACCAATAAGAAAGAATACGTATTGTTTTTTTTTAGGGCGTACTAAGGCCTTCAGCCACCTTGTAATTTTTATTTTTTTTATTTATTTGAAATTAGACAACATCGTTCTTAATTTAAAATTCTTACTTGCTTTTGACTGGCCTTCAGCCCATAAATAAACTTCTATTTAAAATTTAATTCTTTTTTGGTGACTTTAACTATACACGGTGTGTTTAATAAATAGGTGGTTTGGTTGAAATAACGTATTTTCTTTTTCTTTCCCTCGTCTCTCAATCCTCGAGAGTGGAACGAGTCTCGGTCACGGAGCCGGCCTTCTGCCCCTCGCGACCTGCCTTTTTTATTTCTTATTGGATTTTTTTTCATCAAGTTTCCGAATTTGCAACGTCCAGCGGCAGAAATTCGACGGCGCCCTTATCCACCTTTTCTTTGTCGTAGATACCTAGCTTACCTCTGGGTCTCCCACCCCTGGGCTGAGGCAGCCTCAGAAGCCGGGTGGGCCGTTGGACGTTTGGCAAGAACGGGCAGGGGCAGTTTTAGTTGGCCGAGACTAGGTCTGCTCCGGAGAGCGTTTTCTGTTTTTTTTTATTTCAAGCTCGACACCTAGTGATCGTAGCAGTTTGTCGCCCAATCGAAACTTCCTTCCAAGAAGGAAAGTTTGAATTTGGGAAATAATATGAAGTCGGGCTACATCTCGTGAGTAAGGAGGTTGCGACATAACCTAAAATCTCAAGTGGTGTAAGAGACTGCGTTGTCATAATGAAAAAGAACTTTCTAACGGAGCATTTCAAAGTGTCCATTAGAATTTGTTTCATAATTTGTTTACTAGAGCCACTAAATAGGTTCTAAGTCTATGAGAATTATTTCTTTTGATTCCAAAAAATCGTTGCCTCTGCCTTTCCTACCAATGGATGTTTTATATTTTTTAAGAGGAGAGCTATTCTGATGTGTATATTGTGGATTTAGAATTATAAACCGAATTTCGAATTTCAAATTCGAAATTGAATTTTAGATTCTACCGACGTATAATTTACTTTTATTTACATTTAAATTATAAATGGACAAAGAACTGCAATACTAAATCTGTTTTGAAATCCTTTGAAATGGCAACAACAGCGTTACGTGGGGACAAAAACCTAACACTTTCTATAATGCGTCCACTTGTACATTCAGTTTCTCCCTATTGAAAAAAAGGTCTTAAAAAACAGACATTATTAGCAAAATAGTAAGTACCCACCAGGAACTTACAATGGTCACTATTACAACTGACGTCCCGTTAGAAGGATAAAGCAAAATAAAGGAATAACAAAACCAACATGTTGAAACATGTTCAACTTTATAACATGGGGTTAGAAGAATAAATATTCAGGAATGTAATACAATTGTTTAGAAGGTCATAAATGCTGCTAATAGCAAACTATTCTTATCCGTCCACTAAAAGGTCTACTGTTTCAATCATTTTATGCACAAGGTAGTTTTCACGTTCACTCACACCTTAAACAGAATAAGATACTAGATCAACAATTATATTATTATTATTCTGAATAGTATTTATGTCTTTTACGAAACATTATAGCGCCATTATTATAAATAGTATTTGTGTCTTTTACGAGACATTATAACACCAACAAAACTAAGTTAATTTTTTTAGAAAACAACATATAAAATACCCTTCTAGAAGGACGCTAGTCTTATCTGGGATTTAATTTAATAAGGATGTTAATTGTGATGAAAAATGTCTTTTCTGACTTTCTTCTATAGTGCGATGAAAGATATTTTCACGCGAATATGAACGTGTAAGTATTGTGTTCTCAACATCCGACTTTTAATAATATTTTTATATTATTAAAATGAGGAAATTATTATTTTTTTTCCTTTGCACTACAATTAATAAAAGTTCTAGCTAAGAAAATGCGCCTTTTTTTAAAATAATTTTTGATATTAAGATATTGTTACATTTCGTATGTAAGAATGTTTTAAGTAAATTTTGAATAATATTTCTTCCAATATATTGAATTTAAAATATTAATTAAAACCAAGACACTTTCTGTAGATATTCGTATTCTTTCTAGAGAAAGCCTTTTGTTATTGTTAGCTGACCGACTCTTTGACATTTATCTGATTGAACAATAAATTCAGATTCAACTTTCGTTTAAAAATATTATACATTACATTTTTGACTTAAGTTTGAGGAATTACGTACTCTTCTTTCTAATTATATCATTCCGCATATCATTTTCAAGCTTTGTTCACAAGAAATATTTTAATGTTATTTGTTTCATCGAAATCGCAACTTTTAGCTCGCGCTTTTAATTTTAATTAGCTTTTAATTCTAAACATCGTCCGCTTTATTCTCCTCTAAACTTTGGACCATAAGTCGTTCGGCCTTGCTTTCCACATATCCGATCGCGATATACTCGCAACACAAAGCTAAACTGTAGTGTTCAATTATATATTATTGTTTAAGTTAGTTTACTGAATAATTTAACTTTTTTCCATTTAATCGCTTAATACATTTTAAATCGCTCAATTTCTTATGTAAATATTAAATAAAAACTTTAAGGACACGTGTTTTGTTTTAGTTAATAAGTTGTAATATATTTATTTAAGCACACATTATCCACGTCCTGGACTTTTGATGCATCACCATCACCACCATTTAATTTAAACATTTCCTTTTTTGTTGGCACCCCACAATCGAACTAGCGAGGTTTCTTAACAGTAATTAAAAAGTAAAATATATGAAAAGCAGTTTATTCCTTGCTTAGAATATTTCGAGCCAGCTGTATACTGAATAGAAGGGAGTACATAAATTATACGAAATACGATTACATAAGTATAAAAATGGATCTAAAATGTTCTTTAATTAAATAAAAAGTCTCACTATTATCATACAAAACTAATAAACATGATTTAATATGTTATTACAGTAATCAAATGAACGTAAAGCATGACCATATTTACTCGCTTCTTTGCGCATTTAAGCTCGCTCATTCTATTAGGGGTCTCATAAATATTAAAAATTGACTTTAATCTAATCTAACAGAGTAGAGTTTGCTTCATTAGTAAACTAAACCAGGCACGAGTTCCGCCTACACCTCCCCTCGGGGCCGTGTGAAAGTGCAGCGTAGACATTGGGGTGTACCGCAGTATTCCATATGAAATTATTTGTTGAAGCGTGCCTGACTTTTTATCAGTTCATTCGCACATAAATTTAACCGCACTGAACTGCATTAGTTAATATTAAATATGCGGGCATACAATAAATTATACTTTGTCGGATTATCGCGGCTTGCTACTGTCAAACAATGCAATGCCATAAAAGATATGAATATGAACTGGTGGTTTAAACTCTATTGCTGGGGTTGTTCCGTTTATGGTCGCGAATAATAACACTTAATAACTTAGGAACACAATTCATTACGTGCGATGGTTTCCAGAGCTACAATTGCATATACTTACGTATGCGATACTATGCATGTGGTTACATATATGTATGTGTAAGACAAAATTCCGTGGTCCTTAAATTTTAATAATTTATAGTTGTCAACAATGCTTCAGAATAACGCATACTGAAAATAAACTCTCCACTACACATAAAAAGTTGAAACCATACACAAACATGATCATTTAGTTATTTCGAAGACAAACATGTTTTGCTAACAAATATATGTACCTACATGCACATTAACATTAACTATTAATATAACTTTCAAGTTTGTTTAAAAAACCCATCCTAACAAGTTTCTAGAATATTAATTGCATTGTTCAATAACTACACTGGTTAACAAATTTCCATTTTTTAAATTTTTCTTTAGAAACTATGTACAATTTTCGTTTTTTTTACAGTTTTAGAAAAAAAAATATTGGAAAGTAAATTAACCCTTAACCACGGTAGTGCAGTCGCATAGACCGCTGCGAAATTGAATTTTCTTGGAAATTGTTCCCACTTTAATATAGCACAATGTGCGTATCAGTACCTTCAAACCACCAGATCGTCAGTTTACATGTAAACGTTGAGCTTGATTGGTGAACTTATTGCTTACAAGAGTGAGATTAAAATTTTGGCGGGGTCACAGTGACCGGACTATGGCATTAGTGTAACTATTTTAATTTTGTCTACGTTTATTTTGTGTGATTTTTGACTACGAGCAACTTTTCTACTTCATCAAAAAGGGTGCGTTACAGTGATCCAGACTTTCAAAATACTTTGCTAAATTGGTTTAATGAAGCAGATGGGGAAAATAGTGAGGACAAAAGAGTCGTTGAAGATTATTACGAAGTAAGTGATCGTGTTTCAGTTTTAGAAGCAGAGGCAGATAGTGAAGATGAGGCTGAACGTATCGAGGAGATGCAGAGTGAAAGTGAAGAAAGTAGCACTGCATCAGCTAACAACTCAACAAATTTCTATGGCAAAAATCGCTACAAATGGTCATAAAAAAGTTTTATATTTCGAACCAGAACACAAAAACATAATATTGTAATGCAACTTCCTGTTATACGTCCATCGGCAAATTTAGGTAACAAACCTGATCCAGTTACTTGTTGGAACATGTTATTTTCGGAAGATATACTGCAAGTTGTGCTACGGTAGACCAATATAAAGTTACAGTGTATGAGAATGAAGTATAAAAATGAACAAAGGTCTGAACTTAAGGATTTAGACATGACCGATCTAGGCGCTTTTCTGGGATTATTATTTTATACTTCCATTTTTATTTCGAATCATGAAAAAATTGAACGGACCTTTACTACCGCTGGAAATAGGCGCGAAATATTTCCTTGTGTAATACAAAAATAGATTTTCGACCATGCTTAAGGCTTTGCGTTTTGATAATCCTGAGGATAGAACCGTGAGATATCAGGGATACGCATTGGCACAGATTTCAGAAATTTTTAATAAATTTATCACAAACTCACAAGATTTATATTCTCCTGGCGTAACTATGTGTATCGACGAAATGCTGGTTTCGTTTAGATGCAAATGCAAGTACAAAATATATATGCCAAATAGGCCTTGTAAATATGGCCTGAAGATAATGTGCCAAACAGATGCACGAAATCATTATTTCCACAATGGTTACGTTTATCGCTGGAAAATATTCTCATAGAATTGGTGTTACAGATGAAGAGAAAGAATACTCAAAGCCTACGCAGTCTGTTCTCAAACTAACTGAACCAATTTAGAGAACCAATCCCAACGTAACTGCTGACAACTGGTTTACGTGAGTAGAATTAGCGGAAAAACTGAGAGAAAGAGTCCTGACATATGTGGGAACGATAAAGCAAAATAAAAGAGAAATACCCCAACCCTTTCTACCGAATAGCAATCGAATTGGATCAACTTTATATGGTTTTACTCAAAACACGACACTAATTTCTAATGTGCCAAAAAAAAAAATATGGCCGTTATACTTATTTCTAAAATGCACCATTCAAAGGCCACTGATAAGGAGACGGGCGAACCAGAAATAATATCGTTTTACAATCTAACCAAGGGAGATGTCGACGCGCTTGATGAAAAGTGTGCTAAGGCATTCAACAAGTCGCCGCACACAAAGATGGCCGATGTTCCCTTTTTTCTTCTGCTTGATATAAGTGGCGTAAAAGCTCACGTTCTGCATCAGTCATTTAAGGATTGTTCTAAGATAGATAAAACAGATTTCTTAAAACAGCTTGCAGATGATTTAGTACGCCCAATCGCCTTGAAAGAAGATCAAGAAACTTTCACCTGAAACGTGAATTGCGTGCTACCATACGAAGAATTATAGGTATTTCTGAGGAAACTCCCGAAGCTACACGGGAGGGAAAATTAGAAAAGCATAAGATATGCTATACCTGTACCTCGAAGATTAAGAGAAATACTTTTTACTTGTGTATATCATTCCATAAACAGAGTTGCCTGGAATGTACTTCAAAACTGTGCAAAAATTGTAAACGTAATTTGTGAAATGTTTAACTCCTGCAATTTTTATAACGCCAATTTTTTTTTGCCGGTTTATTTTTTATTTAAATAAGTATGTTATTTTTCTTTAATAATTTAATTAAGATCTTTTGCTAAAGTAATTTGCTTCATGAGATAAGCATTTTTGTTATATTAGTACAAATACTCCAATAATAAGTATAAACATTCATATTTTGATGAATAATAAAATGAGAATATCTTTTAACTGTGCATTTATATTTTTTCCTTATTGTTGGCGTCCTATTTAATCTATTGAAAATTTAAAAAAGTAGAAAAATTATATTAGGAATTTTCTCGAAATGGAAAAGTTCGCGGTCACCATGACCGCACTACGGCTAGTACGCGAAAACAATTGTACTACGGTGGTTAAGGGTAAAAAAATATTAATTAGATATGTACATTATACGGGGGATATTGATATCTAGTTAGCCTAGGCTATACTCCTTGAGCAAAACAAAATCTTGGCAAAAAATGGGGAAATGGATCCCGGTAATAGATTCATACTATAGTTTCTTAAATGCCACAACTAACAATTTATTTGCCATCAGAAAAGCTTACACTATATACTCCGTTCGTAGTAGTAAGGAGTAAGCCTCATGAGGATTAAAATAAATTAAATCGAAACGTTGCGAAACAGGATTATGTTAGTAATACGAGGGGGTATTGACATCTAGTTAACCTAGGCTATTTGCTTTGAATCAAGCAAAATCTTGTTATAATGGCAGAGAAATAATGACATTTTATAAGTGTCACTGTAAAATCTTACGTCAAGAAGTTGAAGTATTGCTGTGCAGTAAACTTTGAAAGAAAGCATGTCCAATGCAAATGCGAAGATCGATAAATTGGAGTATCGAGGAATCATCAAATACTAGTATTTGAAGAGGTTAAATGGTAAGGATGATATGCTTAACAGACATGGCGATCAACAGTCCATCATATACGACAGCCAAAAATTGGATTGTCATTCAAAAATGGAAAACTTTCGGTTGAAGATGGGAAGCAACCAGGAATGCAGATTTTGGTGTCCACCCCCGAAAATATTCACAAAGTTCATGACATGATATTAGCAGACCGTCGAATTGGGTTGAAACGTATAGCTGAGACACCAAAAATTTCATATGAAAACGTACATGTCGATTTAGATATGAAAAAAACTTCTGCAGAATGGATTTCTAAATGCTTGAACGCCGAACACAAACGAGCAACAGTGGAAGCATCACGGTCAATAAGTGCCCGTTTTGAAGGAGATCCAAATTTTTTAACAGTCTTGTGACTATGGAGAACCCCCTGGAAAGGTTCTTGCTTCAGTTTTTTTGAATATTCTTGGAATAATTATAATCGATTACCTAAAAAAGATCAGACCATCACGGAAGATTCTTATTCTAAATTACTAACAATCTGAGAGAGAAAATTAAGGAAACAGGACATGGCATGTTAGCGAATGGTGTGTTGTTTTTGCAGAAAAATGCCCCTACACACAAATCGAACATTACCATTAATACAATTCGGGATCTAGGGTTCGAATTACTGGAGCACCCACCCTATTCCCCAGATTTAACCCTTTTAGACTATAATCCGTCCCCTCGATTGAAAAAAGTTAAAAACGACGTCAATTTTTGTGTAACGAAGAGGTAATCGAAGCTGTGGAGGGCTGGTTTGCAGACCAAGATGAATCTTCTTTTAGAAGGGTTAAAGGCGTTGCAGGATCGCTGTATTAACTGTATTAATTTAAGAAGAGACTATAAGTTAAATTGCTTCAATGGTAGGCTAAAAATATATCAATACCCCATGCATTATATCGTCTTGTTTAAAATGTTTTTCTTTTTATTCTTCTTTTATACTCTTCTTCGGCACCTTAGTCGGCACCAAAGTCCAACAATAATCTGCAAGCACTTCACTGTTCCACATGCCCTGATACCGTTTTTCAATAAAGAATTGCCTTAATGAAACCTGTCGCCGTATTCATCGCTCACGTCGTCGATTTCAGAGGGAAGGAAATCTAGATGCGAGTGCATAGATTGTGTTTCAAGGCTCATGTTACAGGCTAGTTTATGATAACTTCTAAGAAGTTCTTTAACAAGTGCTATATAATTGTCAGATTTTCTGTTTCTTAGAAAATTGTAGGTCAAATTTTTAAAAGCATTCCAAGCAACATGCTGCAAGTCAATTAAGGTTTCTTCTAATATTATATCTTGTAAAAATTCAATTTGGGGTCCAATAAAAATTCGCTCTTTAAGTTTTGTATCTGAGATTTTGGAAAAGTTTTATTTAAGACATTGAAATCCACGGCAATCTTTCTCCAATACTTTCACGAAAGTTTCCATCAAACCTAATTTTATAAGTAATGGCGGTAGAAGTATTTTATCAGGTTCAACTAGTGACTTATAAAGCATATTCTTTTATCCAGGAATATACTGGGCCCTGACTTGCCAGTCTTTAAGAATGTAATGAGAATTGCTTGATCGACTCTCTCACTCACAAAGAAAACAGCGATTCTTTGTATATCCTAGTTGTAAACCGAGTAGAATTGCTACTACTTTGAGGTCTGCGCTGATATATCATTTGTATGTTTTGTAGTTTAGTTATGTCTAGAAGAAAAGTCATATTTTCATGTTTCTTTTAAATGGATTGCGTGGCCAACGGAGATGGATGGATAAACGTTTTCTATGTGAAGAATGACAACTTTCAAATTCAATTTCTAAGCATCGACCAAAAAGACACCAGTCTTCATGATGGTGTTGGTGACCTAATGCTAACACAAAATCGTCGACATTATTGCAGTATGAAAGACCCTCATCTGTTTAAAAATACTGTGATAGCTATTTCTGACGATTACGATTCACAGAAATATGCGTGAATTGAGCTGACAGTTTCCATTCTTGGAGTTTAGATCCTAGTACTTCTGCTTTAGTTATTGACTAATTCTGGCCTAGAATAAGATTAATTCTATCTGATTTATTTGGTGTGGTCCGTCCTCTTCAGATGGCAAATATTCATCGTCGCTAGTCGATAACTTGACGCTTGCTTCTTCTGATTCTGTAACATCACTCGTAACACCTATGGGTCTTAGTACCGGTAAGGCTTCCGAATGAGGTACTGAACGAGTAGTAGATGGCAGACTAACATAACTAATATTTTTCTTATTTTTGTTCGAAAACCCGAAAGTGTTCATGCATCACAAGTAGCAATTAGTCGAATGGTCCGTTTGTTCATGTCAAATCCATAGGTCTTGCAAATGGCATAGCTTTTCTTATCGTTTGATCAGCCTCTAAGAGTAACAATAGAGCGAGTGCAGTAAATGCTAGAACCCCATGGATTGTCTTGATATTAAATGGTTAAGCCAAAATGGCGAAAATATAATTTTTTTATTAAAGGTGTAATAATCCGTCTATGCTGCGACCCTGAGATTGATAGCCAATGGCTTATGGTACCCTAATGAGGTTATAGTAGTGACTACAGGTACCACGTGCACTATACTGGGAGAGACAATATTAGAGATCCCGGCGAACAGTATGGCACCAGAAAAAACTTTATAGGACCAAAGTCTATACATGAAAACACCAAGGATTCCGTTAGAAGAATGTTTGTGACTAAAAATAGAACATAAAAAGAAATGAAGGCCAACGGAAGGTGAACTCCATGTTAAAACACTACTAGAGAAGCTGAATGCTAGGCTTTCGGTCAGCCTAATTCGTAGTAATAAAAAAGAAATTATAGCCATTATCGGCTTGATAAGGGATCTATTTGGCGTGGTACAAAGAGCAGTTTGATCAAGTTTCTGGACTTACTGGCGTCTTACCCCAAACAATTAGAATAGATAGAGAAAACTGACTGAAAGTCATAGTATATTATTAAAATGTTTGACCATATTCATACTCGTGTGAATATATCGACGAGCAAGGTATTGAAATCATGAGTTTTCACAATCTGATCCTGAGCAGACACCCAAAAACTTCTTTTATTAAAAAATATCAAAGGCGACAAATATTTGGCTGCGACAAATGAAGCTTTACATACTTTCCGAAGAGAAATAAATGGCATGAGAAAAAGTTTTTAATACTAATTTGTTTGAATTCAAAAGTTGAATGAAATACATAATGTTCAGAAAAAATATAATGAAATCTTTGGATAAAGTGTGGAGGCACGTTAATACAGTTTCTGCAAGCTGCTGCTGTATCCGTCAGATGGAAGCACCTGGCCTAGTTTTGCACTTGTTATGGAGACAGAGGCAGTTGCTTTGGCGATCATGATGTTGGCATTAGTCAGTGAGCGCCGCTGAATGTTCTTATGCGCTCTGCCTTAATAACTTCTGTAATATGGCAAGGCTGTCTTTTTTTGTGAAAATATCTTTCTAGTGGTGCGCACCGACGATACCGTAGTAAGATGAAACACGTGACTGCGTATCTGGAGAGATACTTTTATTAATATATGAACTTGTATTGTGTTCTCCACACCCGATTTTAATAATCTCTGTATCTATAAAAAATCAATCTGTGTATGTTTGCCGTCGCAAAACTCGAAAAGTAGTCTGTCGATTGACTTGAAATTTTGACACAACGTTGCATTAGAATATGTGAGTGTTTTTGTTTTTTTTTAACACGGTGCGACAAAAATCTCGAATTGGTGAAATAAGTAGCGCAAAATTTTGGTAGTACTTTTTATTACAAGTTGACGTTTGTTAATCAAATACTCTATTTACGCTAACAAATTATTATGAAATCTTAATTATAAAAAGGAAAATAACTTTGATTTAATCTTAGATGAATTGTCTTATATGAAAACTAAAAATAATGTATATAGGTTAGATATAAATGTCAAGAAGATGTTATTTTAGGAAAAAATATGACAAACAAATGTTAAATTTGAAAGGCGTAAATATTAATGATATGATGATAATGATCGAGCTTTATATCACCGAATTGCTTCTTCATACGAACCGGATATTCAATACAAACCTCATTTAATTTCATTCAAATCGTAAAAATCGACAAAGTACAAAGGACACGATTAGTAGTTAAAAAATTGATGAACAATCTAATTGGAGCAACAATTCTGATAGGACCTTGTAAAGATGAAGGCGTGCTCTTTCCACGAACACCACTCATTCCGACAACGATTTGAAACGGTTTGCTATGACTATCAATAAAGCGCAAGGGCGATCTTTGCAAGTGTGCGGTTTGAATTTAGAAAGCGATTGCTTCTCTCTTGAGCAACTACACGTTGCATGCTCCAGAGTCGATAAACCGACTGATCTTTATGATTTTGCAGAAGAACAAACAAAAAACTTAGTCAATCTACAATGTTATCCATTTGTAGGTATCAAAAAACAAAACGTAAAAAACATGAAATTTAATTTTTGATGAAGTTTTTTATTATAAAGTTTAAACCTTGCCATTTTGTGAGAAATACAATATCATTCAAATGACCGCCTCGGGATTTATGGTAACACTCGGTCCTTTTAAAGTAATTTTGGACCACTTTTCGGCACACTTAGGCAGGTATCTCAGCCATCAGTTGACAAATGTTGTCTTTCAAATGCTCTAAAGTTAGTGGATTGTTCGTATAAACACGCTATTTTGCGTAGCCGCGCAAAAAATCGTCTAACGGCGTCAAATCTCATGATCTCGGTGGTCAATTGACGTTGCCACAATGTGAAATTAGACCACCAGCAAACTTCTCGCGCAATAGAGCCAAAATAGGTTGTGATCTTCCATACATATCCATATCTTCAATCGCAGTCCAAGAAAAGTCTGTTATCATTCGACGATATCACTCCACATTACAGTAGCCGCTAGTACAGACAGTAGCCGCTCTTCCCTACTCATCTTCTAAAAAATACGGCCCTATGACGCCTCCAGACCATAATGCGCATCAGATAGTCTTTTTTTCTGAACGTAGCGGCCCCTCTTCCATTATTTGAGGATTTCCAAAGCCCCAAATGCGACAATTTTGTTTATTTACGTACCCACCGAGTGAGAAATGTGCCACATCGCTGAAGAGAATTTTGTTCTAAGAGTCATCATTTATACCTTGTTGCTCAAGGACCCATTTGACGTGTCTCCTGCGTTGTTGATAGTCAGCAGGCTTTAATTGTTGCGTGAGCTGGACTTTATGCGGATCTACGTGTAAATCCAGATGCAAAATTCGCCATAATGAACCGTAAGACATGCCTAATTGCTGAGAACGCCATGGAATCGATAAATTTGGCTCTTTGGCCACACTTTCACTCACGGCGGCGACATTTTCAGCAGAGCGTACTTTATGATCATGCCTATGTCTCTGAATATCTAACATGGTCCCCTTTTCTTCAAATTTTTTCATTATTTTGCCAATTGCTTGCGTAGTAGCACAATTATGACGGCCAAAATCGTTTCTAATTGCATGAAACTTTTGAATCCCCACTTTTGTGGTAGGTTTTAACAATTTTAACGTATTATTGGATACATTTTCATAAATGGCAAACATTCAACTAAAAATTTGATGCTTCGGTTGACATAGATATTTCACAGCTCTACGATTTTGAAACTACGACATAAATAACCCATTACTAGCTTTACAAGAAGAAATGTATTATGTAAACAACTTTCTTCTGCCTTTACTTTCATTCCACGTAGCCACATCAACGCTAGGCAGAGTATTGAAATAAATGATGTGTTTTCTCGGTGAATCTATGTTCGCTACAATACTTTTATTTACTTTCCTATTCATTTAATATCGGACTAAGCCACAGCGAAGCGTGATCTGCTTTAGCTAGTATTTTATAATATTAAAAATATTCTTGTTTTATACAAAATATTTTGAGCTACATATTATTTTACTCTATCACATTCAACATAAGGAGAACTCTTGTAAAATATTTCTTTTGAAACTGTTCCATTATGTTGTAAAGGGGGATTATTATGTAACTAAATAAACAGAATTTGAAAATATTTACGCAGGTCTATCCCTTCATAAAAGATCATTTACAATATGGAAAAAGCCCCCTTTTTAATAATGAAACAATGTTTTGCCCTACCGACGAACTGCTAAAAGTTTGCATTTTGCATCCGAGTATGTATTCCCGTAATTAAACAAACGAGCAGAATATAAGCAGCTTTTATATACTTTATTACGCAAGTATTTTCCTAATTTAAATCGGAGAATTAACCGTAAATAACCGCTTACACAAGGCAATTTCATTTGATTCCTTTTTTACTTGTTCTAGCTGCTTGTCATAGGTTGATGGAATCGCATCTACGCTCGTTTGCTGAGAATTAAATATTTCCATGTGAATCGAATTTCCTGAGTTTTCAGAGTTAACTAAATCATTCCGCAATGTACTCAATCAAAAAGTTTGCCTGTACTAGACTGGATCGACTCTCCGCGCGCAATTCGCATTACGAACACGGCAGTGTGTTTGGTAATCATTGATTTTCCCATTCATTGTATAAATGCAGACTTTAATCCTCTTGGCAAATAAAGCGGCCGTTTCACAATCGCTCTTTCAATGCGCACCGTCGGCCCGATCTCCTCTCTCCAAAATATATTTGATTTAAATCGTTTCGTTTACTTTTCATTTTATCTTATAATTCTCATCGGCCGCTTCATTAAGTTCTAAGATTTCCAGTCAGCGCGTTTGACTTTCAAAAGAGCCTTAGGTCATACTTAATATACTCCCTTATTAATATTCATGTAAATTAAATGGGAGTATATTGAAGAATTAAGCAAAAAGTTTGAAAGCAAACAGGCTCTCGTCTTCATTACAACTCACTACTTTATTAAATAATTTCGCCAAATTAATAACTTTAGAGGAAATTCACTACCGGTAACTTTGCAGACAGAGCAAAAAAGCTAAAACACTTACAAAGTGGAAAATTTGCGAATACATTCAGCATTCATTTCATAATTTCTCTAGGACATAAATTAAAATCACAACGTCGTATCCTTGAAACTGTTAATTTGAAGCCGGAATAAATTTAAGGGCGTTGTAGGCGTTGAAATTCATTACATAAAATAAGAAATGCGGCAGTTTAAAATCGTCCTAGATTAAAAAAACTGTCTGTTTATCTCGAAACTTGCATATACTATCGTTTCCTTCTCATTAGAGCTCGTCAGTAGCCGATATTCGGAGACAGACATGACTTTCATTTATATCCTGCGTGTGTACAAGGTGACACTGAAAAAACTACAATGCACAGTACTAGGCGATAGAAGACCATAAAATACTAAAAAAAGTTCTTATACACTAATGTCTGATCGTCTTTTGTTTTCAAGACGCAGGATCTTGAAGGTTTGTCAGAAATTTTTTTCATTTCTTCCCATGACAGAGCTGTTAACCTAATTATTCCAATACTTTATCAAAATTTGACGTATTGCTCATAAAAAAATTATCTTAACATACTTCATTAGAAAATTTATTTCTCTTCAATGGCTCACAACAAAAGAAATAGCTACTTTGTCGACATGAGCTTTAAAAGCAACAACATAACGTAACAAAAAAAAACACCAACTAAATTTAAAAAGATGTTTAAGGAAGATGTTCAAATTGAGGGCCTAGTTTTTGAATACACTTTTACAATATTTGTGTTAATGATTGACGGCATCTTTTAAAAATGCCTACAGCATTCTATGGCATACACTTCTGTTTTTATAAACCCCCAAAATGAAAAATTGAAAGGTTTAAAGTCGGGACTACGAGCTGGCCATGGTATGGGTCCTCCACGACCAATCCACCTATTTCCAAATCTTTTTTGCAAAAATTTATTTGCTCTACGAAAAAAGTGACCTAGTGGGCCGTCATGTATCTAGTACATTCTTTGAATAATGTTCAATGGGACATTTTTTAATAAATTGTTCAGTTTATTTTTCAAATAGAAGAAATAGGTTGCATTGTCGCAATCTGAGAGCAAGAAGAGCCGCTAGTTACCCACAGTCAAGCAGGAAGCAGCGAAGGCAAAGAAATAGTTGAAGATGATAATTGGTCTACCCAGATGTAAGCCGTGGCTCTTCATTGATGAGTTCGGGTTTCGTCTTTATAATTCCGTTCGAATTTTGTTGTGGAGAGAGCGAGGACAACGATATAACGAACATTTCATTACCCCAACAACTCTTTCCGGTGATGTATCAGTGTGCGCTTAGGGAGGCATTTGTTTTGATTGGCACACAGGAGTGGTTGTCCTATTTAACGAGACCATGACAGCGGTAAGGTATCATGATCTGGTTACTGAACCATTTGCTGCCGCTATCGGCGACAATTTTGTTTTAATCGACGATAATACTTGACCACGCCGCGCCAGAATTACCAAAAGCCGCATAGAACACAATGTTATTGACCGAACGCACTGACCAATTGATTTTCTGGATCAGAATTGTATTGAACATGTCTAAGCTGATACAATTAAACCACCCACAATGTCCACCCCAGACATTACAGGAGCTTGTCAAAATTTTGTGATATTTGCCAAACAGGCTCAGGCTTTTATTATTATTTAATTGACTTTATGCCGAATAGAAGGAGACCACTGCGGAAACCTAGAGGTTGCTTATGTATATTAAACTGTTGCATCCAGTCGAAGTTAGGAGAAGTACTATGAAGCTAAATCTACAATAAAAATGATTAGTTTCGCACATTTCTATACTTTGCTATCTTTCGAGTATTCTAGTTTTGTTTATGCAACCTTCTGTACTCTGTATGTTAAACGTGTGTGAAAGAACAACATAGTAAATTAGAATATATCTGTTCTTTGATTTAAATCGGAAATTTCTTGCATATATGCAAATCATTCCTTCAATTTTTGAACAATTATTATTTTAATCCCGTCAAGTTTTATTGGATTTTTGTCATTTACGCACAACACATACCAACTCTTGCTGTTCTGTCAGTGTTGTTAATCTTATAATTCCTGAGTTTTAATTCTGTCTTATTTTTTTCTGTAGGATGAAAATATTTCTTAGCACTTCTTCAGTACCCTGTTTTCGCGGTTATATATCAAGATAATTATACGCTGTTATACCGGGTGTCCTGATTGCAACTCCTCACCCGGTATATTTACGAATAAATGTTTGAATTGAAAGTTGCTCTACCTCTTAAAATCTATAGAATGATGTAGCTAGTTTTGCATTTAGTTATCGCCTTATAGGTCATTTGAACGTCAACTTTTTTTAAGGAATCCTATATTTTTAAATACATAATATATTAATCAAGAAGACGCAAATAACTTTCATCTGAATCATTCTTTCATTACTTTTTCATTTTTTGAAATAGTTATTCAGAAACTTCTACGAACTATAGACAAACGTTATTTGAATGGAAGGTGTTTTAATCATTATTTGCTAATAAATGATACAAATGATAGAAAACAACTGAAAATATTTTTATTCTAAGGAAGAAAAACTTTAACAGGCGCTCGAATTGTGCACCATCTGTCTGCACGCAAGCTTCCATACGGCGAATTAACGCAGAAGTTATCATTTCTCGGGTTCTCGGGTTTGGCAACCTAGACGAATTTTATTCTTCAAATCATCCAAGTTGACAGACCAACCAGAATATACAAGGTAACTACAAAAGAATTATCGGGTTTGAGAAAGCTATATTTCAGAAAGTATTATATATAGAATAGTAAATGACATGTCAATATGCAGAAAAAGTAATAAAGTTTGTGAGAATATCATTACAAATTTTCGATGTGGGCTCCTCGAGTCACACGACGTTTGGACAAACGATAGTCCAGCTCAGTCCATACATGTTGCAAGGTGTCTCGGTCGATATGCTAACAGCAGCAGTAATGCGTCTTTTGAGTTCAACAAGTGTTGTAGGTAATGGTGGTACGTAAGCCCTGTCTTTAATATACCACCAAAGGAATAATCGCATGGGGTAAGTTTGGGAGGCCACGCGTACGATCCACATCTGTTTCAGTACAACGGCCTATCCAACGTTGAGGTAGCACCTCGTTTAGATACCGACGCACTTCATTATGCCAATGAGGCAGAGCACCATCTTGTTGGAATATAAAGTTGTTTTAATCATCTGTCAGTCGCGGAAATAACCACAATTGCAACATGTCGAGGTAGGATATACAGGTCACAGTTTTTTCATGGAAGTAAACAATTTTGTACATTTTTGTGTTGGATACAGCACAAACTACATTCAATTTTGGAGAATCCCTTTCATGTGGCACAATGACATGAGGTGGTTCCGTACCCCATATCCGAATGTTATGACGGTTCACAAACACGAGACGGTTAGCAAATTCGTCGTCCTCTATTGCTGTCTGCATGTCACAACAGAACTAGGTTAGCTTGACATAGTCGTCTGGACGTAAACTTTGCGCCATGTGTATACGATACGGCTTGAATCGCAAATGCTTCCGCAAAATTTTCCAAACAAAAAAAAACAAATTACTCGGCCTGTGCCACTGGTAGTTTGTTATGGCGAACGCTCGAAGCATTGTCTAACCGCATCCACCGTTTATTCAGGGGCTGGGGGGCGTCGGGTGCTTTTACGTTTAGTAAGAGAACCTGTTGTCTGGAATTCTCGACACCATCGTAGACTGCACTGATGATCTGGAGGATCACTTTCGTATTGCCGTCGGCACGCACGTTGCACCGTAACAAGCAAGAAACATCGCGCGTACTCTAACACGTAAAACACTTTTTGTTACATCGTCGCCATTTTGCATACTGCATGCAGGCTTCGGTGTGCACATGTCAAGCGATGTATCTAGGCGCACGTTTTAAATTTAAACGTTGTCGCTGACTATAGACATGCCATTTACTATTCTATCTATAATACTTTCTGAAATAAAACTTTCTCTGTTCCCAATCCAACCATTAATGTAAATCATATTTAAATAACCGTTAACAACACGTGCATGTGAAGCACCATCTTGTTGCCAAAGCGCTATTGTTTTTTCTTCGAAAGGAATATTTTACATTAAATATGGCAACACATTTTGCAGAAAATTTAAATAACGCTTTCAGGTTAGTGTTTGCTCATAAATATAAGAACCGATTAAATACCCATTGAAAAGGCCACACCAAACGTTGGATTCCCACACTCTTTGGAAGCGCGCTTCTTGCATTCAATGTGAATTTTGGTTGGACCAGTAATGAACATTTTGCTTGTTAACAATGTCATTATTATGGAAACGACATTCATCGCTCCAGAATATGTAGTTAAAGATATTTAGATTTTCTTCTGCTAAAACATGTAAGCGTGCAATGAGGTCAAGCCTTCTTTGATTGGAAAACGTTCGGCGTTAATTTTTTAGCAAAATGAATTTTTAAATGAATGGTACCTGTGTGTTTTTAAAATTCGGTGTACGATTGTTTTATTAATCCCAATTTCAACTGCCAGAGAACGAATAGAAACATCAGGGTTTATCGCTGTGTAGGCCAAAACGTTGATAATTTTTTCTTCATTTCTAACAAGTGCTCGAAGATTCCTATGTTTTACATTATTTGAAAAGGATCTAGTTCTCATCTTTGACTTCACATCTGCGATAGGTGCGCACGTACTGAAAATTGTTCCCGATACACGCGTGCTGCTTCTCGGGAATTCATATTACATTGTCCATAAATTAACATGTCAACATATTCATTGGGGGTGTATGTAGTAGGAATATTGAGTATTAATGAAATTAAACAAAACACAATACTGAACAACGAAGAATTTCGGAAAACTAACAACAATATTAAGAGTAAAGACGTACAATAGTTAACTCATATAAATTCTATTTGTCAACCATAAAATTTGTTAATTTTTCAAAGCCTTCTATTATTAAGAAAGTGCTCTCAAGACAATTTGTCAATAATTATTTCGAAAACTGCAAAAGTAATGGCAAAATTATTGAGATGAATGTTATTTGCATCTTTCTGATTAATATTATGCTGAATTAAAAAGTATAGAATTCCATTACAAGGCGATAACTAACTATGTCATTCTAAAGATTTTAAGAGATAAAGCAACTTTCATTCCAAACATTTATTTGTAAATATACCGGGTGAAGAGTTGCAGTTCGTAAAGCTTGAAGAATTATTCTTGAAGATTCCTCAAGCTACTGCGAAACGACGAACATCTACGTACAGCTCTTAAGATGTCCCTTGAAACAGTGGACGAAACGTTGGCAATTACGTCTAACTCGACGCGGTTCCAACCCGGAAACCGAGATCTACAAGATTATAATTAAAGATTTACCTTTAATTATAATTTCTACTTAATAATTATCGCTATCCTCGCTGCATATATATATAAATGTATACAGCTAACGTTAATGAAAGTAAAATAGTAATAAAAAATATGCCTTTCAAGTTGATTTATTTATTGGAAACAAAAAATTTCATCATCTTATCAATTATTTTATTGCCACATAACCACTAGATTTTTTTAATAGTTGATTTTTTGCCTTTCTACTAAGAGATAAATGTTCTTTCTATATATTTTGATTGTACGTGTAAATGAGCGAACCATAGCTCAGTGAATGGCGGTTCCTCGTTCCTCAAACGAATAGATTTCAAACAACCTCCGCTGTCAATATTCATTTTTCAAGAAAATGACTCCATAAAACTTGATAAATACGCAATCGATGTGAACACACGCCGCGCGCCCCCTACCTAACGACTTGTAACATATGAATCACAGCGAATGTAGGTTTATGATCGTTATTTCAGATATGTCCCGTTTCGCGATCAATAATATGGAATAAATTTCAAAAGACCTCGCAATATGACTTACGATTTTGCCGGGACCTATATATTTGAGGTAGGCAAAAAAAAAATTAACTCGGAATCGTGATAAAAAGCAAACATTTTGTCAATACAGATGAAAAATATAATCGAAATTTCAAAATCAGGTATTTAGGCCATTGTACGCTCTTTCTTATTATGTTAATGTAGCTTACGTATTTAGTTTTCGAATATACAATATTTGATTACTCGATTTAATTATTATAAAGTTAGAAATAATAGTGACAATAATACAAAAACTTTATTTGCGGAAAATAAATATCCGAAAAGACATAAATGACTCTCTTTAGGACAACCTTGGAATACAACAATAATAATAGTCTCACTTATTTATTAAACTTTGTCTTAAAAGTATATAAAGTGCTAATAAAAAAGCAAAGCACTATTAATATAACCGCCGAGGCTTCACTCACGGTTCAACTCCATCGCTCATGTGCCTACAGACATGTGCAGCGATCCCCAGTCTACTTAATGAGCACTGCTGCCAACAAATATTTTGAAGATTTTTTCTTTTTCAAGTAGGCTAGTAAATGTGTGAGTGTATATAAATATATATATATATATATATATATATATATATATATATATATATATATATATATATATATATTGGTAATTTTAAAACTACAACTTTTCCTTTTAATATTTACCACATGTTTCCATATATAACTCTCTTGCTTGGTTTGGTAAAGACGGTCCTCCAATGCGCAATGTGCGTAATTTGAGTCTCGAAGAAATTGTCGAAGCTATTTCGTTAATTAACGATGGTAGGAGTCAAATGTCGGGGTGCTAAGGTGCTAGGTGTCCGACAAATGACAATTTCGAAACTGGTGCGCACATATAGAGAAACTAGCGTCGCAGAAACAACGGGAGAGTATTTAACAAATACAATATTACAAAAACTAGAAAGAAATGGTCTAGATATCCAAAACTGTCAAGGACAGGGATATAACATGATGTCAGAACTAGAAAACTCAATATTAATCCAAGAGCATCTTCACACCATGCAGATGCCACAGTTGGAATTTGCTTTTGATAGATGCAGCTAACTCTTCTACAATAGCTAAAGAATTTTTCGGCTTTATTAATAAAATCTATGTGCTCTTTTCAGAGTCAAGTAAGCGTTGGGATGTTGTAAAAACTAAATTCAAATTGACTTTAAAATCTCCGTCAGAAACACGATGGGAGAGTAGAATCGGAGCAGTAAAAGCGATATTTTTACAATTTCATGACGTTATCGAATGCGTTAATGACTTGAAAAATAAAACTGATGATTCCGAAACTCTAAGTGTCTGTAAAGCAGTCTTAAATGAAATGTTAACTTTTGTGTTTACGTGTGGTACGAGATTTTACTACATGTGAACAATATAAATAAACTATGGTAATCGTTTCAAGTGAACTTGAAAGTCACTACATTCATTTTCTAGCTGGATTCAAGAATTCCGTAATACAGGATATGAAGAAGCGTTGCAGAGCTCGATTGTTTGTAGAAAAAAGTAGTTACGAAATTTAGTCACAATTTAAAGAAAAGAGGATAGCAAAGAAAAAACGAATGTTCGGTTATGAACATATTGATTAATCCATACAATCTGTTGAAATGCTGTATAGAGTTAACTTTTTTAACACAATGATAGAAGCTATCATAATTGATGCCGAATGTCGATTCAAAGCTCTCTATGAATATTATGAACGATTTGGTTTTATTTATGATATCAATTATTTGAAATCTATACCAAAAGAGGACTTACTCAAGAATTGTGATGATTTAGGTACAATACTTCGAGAAAGTGAAAACGGCGACATACAACCTTATGAACTGTATGAAGAAGTCCAGCTTTTAAAATACAATTCACTAAACTCTGTCAACGATGCAAAACAACTTATCTAGTAGATAGAAATTAGAATTAGAATTAGAAATAGTAATTAGAAAATAATTTGGAAGAAGTATATCCAAATGTTTACATAATAATGCTCACAGTTCCAGTCAGTACAGCTTCTGCTGAGAAACTAGTTAAAATAGATTAAGACCTACTTGAAGCACGATGAGCCAAGAGAGACTATCTGCGTTATCAGTTTTGTCAATTGAAGCGGAAATAGCGGCTGGTGTTAACTATGGCATAATCTAGAAAAAATTCAGTGCGGCTAAAAGCCGAAAAATTCGTTTATTTTAATTTGTGATTGTTTATGTAATTTTTGTCAACATTTGGTTAGCAATAAAACTCATATACTAATACATCAGTCTCAACCTATTTATCGTTTCCTTTCTGACTGGGAAATGAAAGAGGCCTCGCAAACCTGATGTCGCTGACGTCTAGATTTGGTCTACCACCGCCACTGAATATTATAAACCCTTAATTACTAAACCTGGACAAATGAGAGGATATACAGCACGGCATTATTGTATCTAACTTTCTACTTTTTCTACTTTTTTTCTACTTATCTAACTTTTTTTTTCGCAAATGGAATTTCTGTAAAATACTGCTCCATTGTGTTATATCAATATTCCGGCTCCATAGTAGAATCAATTCAGCTTACATGTTCGAATATTGGTATACCTATCACAACGCAATAGTGCTTTTAATTTAAATGCAGTACTTTACAGAAATTTTGTTTCTGGGAAAAAATATATATATTTGTTTGGACTATTACCTGTACAACATGTAACATATATAATGTCGTTTCCCTTTGCTTTGTCGAGATTTATTAATTAAACTGATGTCAATTTCAATTTATCTTAAAATAAGTTCAACGCATGAATATAATCAATGATTATACTCACCCAAGAAGATTCTGCTATATGATAGGATAGACATCTGCCAGTATATAGAGGAGAACGCGTTTCAGAAGAACAACAAATTTCGAAGGTAGTTCTGTTATGATATGGGGAGGTGTATCTTCCGAGGCTAAGAAGGAGTTGGAAGTTATTCACAATGGCTCAGTGACGGCAGATAGGTACATTAGGATTACCTTTTGGCCACTTGTGGTTCCTTTTGCACCTTACATAGGCCCGACCGTTTAATGCATGATAACGTTTTCCCCACATCGCCAACATTGTACAAGATTATAACGATAAGAAAGTACTAAACTTCTAGTTTCAAAATTTTTCTATTGTAAATCCATAGCAATATTGTTTTTCCATACAATGGCTTCATCAGGTGAATGAAGTACTGAATATTTAAAATAAAAGTTTGAATATTTATTTACAAATTATTGAGAAAAATGGTGGTGGAAACATTTTTACAATCTTAAATTTAGTAAAGGGGAGTTTTCTAACAAGTTAAGTTTTTTGCTTTTTTCTTGAATATGTAAAATTTTGAAATCTATATTAAATATATGATTAATTTCTAAACAATAATTTGCGAAAGTTGAATCTGTTTTCTTTTCTTTATGACTTCTCGCGTGTTCTTTAAACCTAATTTTGAACGTTCTTCCCGTTTGTTCTATGTATACTTTATTACAATCTTCACGTGTTTACTTATATACACCAGAATTTGATTCCTGTCTATTTTATCTTTGTTGTTTTTAATAATGTTCTGTGTAGTATTGGCTGTTTTAAATGATATATGTTCGTTATAAATTTTTTAGTAGTAGCGTGGTAGTTATAGAGAATAGACGTGTAATTTTGGCTCCGCAAGAATTTATCGAATACGAGGTTTTTGCGAGTGTAATACAGTAATATTGTTAGTAAATAATTAGAAGTGATACACAAAGGTGTAAATTTGTGAAATAGTGGAAGAGATAAGTACATGATTAAAATAAATAATATATGTTAGTGTTTGCAATAACAACAGAAAAGAGATAGAGAGAGATGTGGGCGGTGACTCGCTAAAGAGGCCAGCATCCGACAATATAAACATATGGCACAATAAAAACAAGGACTAGTAAGACATAAATAAATTTGTGGCGCACGAGCGAATTTCTAATTAGTGTGAAATAAAATCAAATAAATGTGATCCGAAAATTTTAATATAAATATTTGAAATGGTTATACAAACATGAATTAAACGTGATTTTGTCCTTACCTGCTTTTTAACTATTAATTAAATAGCAATTAGTTAAATAAATGGTTAAATATATCAATAAGGAACAGGTCCGGCTTATAAAATATTAGGAAATATTAACGAGATAACTAGCTTAGTGGTTTGGGGGCCTGGATAGACATTGTTTGCGATGGACAGTGATGGAAGTAACACGGATGAAGGAAAAAGAAAGAGAAATAAAAAAGACGTAGCCGAAATCTTCAAAAAGAGTAAAAAGCTGACCAGAACACCAGACAAAGAAGCAAGCAGTGACGAAAGTAAATTAGATAAATTAATGGAAATGATGCGAGGATTAGTTACACAAGTGCAACACATAGAGGGAAAACAAGATAAATATATGGAAGAAATGAAAGAAATCAAATTAGAAAATGAGAAGATTAGAAAAGAAAACGAAGAACTGAAAAAAGAAATTAGAAGTGCCAAAGGAAGATTAGATAAACTCGAGGGTATGAATAGAAGAAAGAACGCAGTTATGGTAGGCTTGAAAATAGATGGGAGTGATCAAGATCAATTAAAGGTAGCGGTGGAAGATATTATCAAGAAGTACATGGAAATACAAATTGAAATTAAAGCGGTGAAACAACTGGGTCCAAAAACTTGCTTAATAAAACTGAAGAATATAGATGATAAGATAAAAATAATGAAAAATAAGGGCAAATTGAGAGGGTTTATGGAACAAAATATATACATTAACGGTGACATGACAAAAGAGGAAAGAGAAATACAAGAAAAGATACGAAGAAAGGCCAAAGAAGAGAGAATGAAAGGAAAAACTGTTAAGATAGGATTCCAATAGTTAATAGTAGAGGGAGAACAATGGAGATGGAATAGGGAAAAGGGGAATTGGAATAAGGAGGAACGAGAATTGGCACGAGAAAAGAAAATCCCAAAAATAGTGTCAAAAAACTAATAGTAAAGACTAGTGAAAATAAAGATGATGACCCGGACAAGAAAAAGGATATGATAAAGGAAAATAAACAAAATAATGATCAGTATGATAATGATGATACACAAAAAATAAAAAAGATAGAGAAAAGTAAGGATAAAGAAAGTGAAACATGGAAAATTGGTACTTGGAATATAAAGAGCATAACAGGAAAAGAAAAGGAATTAGAAAAGGAGTTTGAAGAGTTAGGAGTGGATGTATTAGCAATTACGGAAACAAAGAAAAAGGCACAGGGAGTTATTAAGACGGACAATGGTCATATTATGATATATGGTGGTGTAGGAAAATAAAAAAGAGCAGCTGCAGGAGTGGGATGCATTATACACAAGAAATTAGAAAACCAAATTTATAGATGGAATGCCTGTCAGAAAGAATATTACTAATAGAGATGAAGGAAAGAAACAGAACGAAAACAATAATAGTGGTGTACGGGCCAAACGAAGATGATACATCAGAAAATAAGAATAAATTTTGGGAAGAACTAACATTAGTGGTGGAAGACGCGAAAGGTATAATGTTTGTAGTAGGAGATTTCAACAGTAGAGTTGGCATAAGAGACGATGAATATAGTGAAGTATTGGGAACAAACGGGGAGACTGTTAGAAATAACAATGGAAAAAGAATGCTGGACTTCTGCATTGTACACAACTTGGTAATAACTAACACTCTTTTCCAACACAAAGATATACACAGATATACTAGAGAAGTCAAGAGTAGGGGGGAGAGGTCCATAATTGACTACATATTAGTTGACAAAAATAACAGAAGAATTGTGAGCGACACGAAAGTAAGAAGAGGGCCGGAAATAGGAAGCGATCATTTTGTGGTTATATCAAGAATAAAAGAAAAAGTTCAAAACAAGGAAAAGCAATATATATATACACAGAAACAAGACCAAATAGAATCACTTAGAATATACAAATTAAGAAGTGAAGTCATTGCTGAAAAATTCCAGAAAAGGATAGCCGAAAGAGTAGAAAATATAGAAATTAATGGAACTATCGAAGAAATTTGGAATAGGTTTAAAGAAATAATAATAACTACAACGAAAGAGATATGTGGCGTAAGGAAAAATAAAAAGAAAAAACAAACAAAATGGTGGACAAATGAAATAAGACGTCAAATTAAGATAAAGAAAAAAGCATGGAAAACATACTTAGCAGAACAAACAGTGGAAAAATACGATATATACAAAGAAGAAAGAAAAAAAGTGAAACATTTAGTAGTACAAGCAAAAAAGGAGACATGGAAAGAATTTGGGGAAAAGATGGAAAAAAACAGTAAAGAGAACCAAAAACTATTTTATAGAGTCTTGAAATCAGTAAGGAATGAAGAAAGGTCACAATCTACACATTATATACAACATAAGAAGGGAGAGATCCTAAGCGATAGAATGAAGATTATAGAAAGGTGGGAAGAATACTTTCAGGAATTGTTAAGCGGAGGAGTGGAAAACGAGAATGCTAGTGAACAACAAATAATAGGAGAAGAAGAGACAGAAGAAATAATTACCATGGACGAACTGGAAGAAGCAATACAAAAACAGAAAAATGGAAAAGCGCCAGGCTGTGACAAAATAACAGCAGAAATGATAAAAAATATAGGACAAAGAGGAAGAGAATTAATGTTGAAAATATATAACAGAATATGGAGAGAAGAGGAAATATCAAACGATTGGAAGAAGTCATTGATAGTACCAATATACAAGAATAAAGGAAATAAGAAAGAATGCAATAATTACAGAGGAATATCCCTTCTAAGTACTGCAATGAAGATTCTCGAGCAAATAATAGATAAAAGACTAAGAACAAAACTCGAAAATACGTTACATGAGTCACAAAGTGGGTTTAGAAGAGGAAGGAGCACACAAGACCAAATATTCTCTGTGAAACAAATAATACAAAAAGCCTCTAGAGAACAGAAGAAAGTGTTCTTAGCATTTATAGACTTGGAAAAAGCCTTCGATAAAGTACCAAGAGAAAGATTGTGGAATGTATTAAGAGAAAGAGGTGTCAATGGCAAAATAAGACGATTAATACAGAAAATATATAACCACAATACTAATGCTGTAATAGCTAACAATTTAGAATCTGAGATATTTAAAACAAACGAGGGACTGCGCCAAGGGGGAAGTCTGAGCCCAATGCTGTTCATTGTTTATATGGATGACATTATCAAACAGTGTGCATGTAAAAGTAAAAAGTTCAGGGTTGGACACCTTAACTTGAATGCAGTCGAAGTTTCGGAAGGGGCATTCGCAGACGACATAGTAGTTATAGCCGACAATGAGGAAGATCTGAAACGTAATTTAACAACATGGAATATGACACTAAAGGACAGTGGAATGACGATGAGTAAGAGCAAAACTAAAGTAATGGTAGTGGGAGATGAACAGGTAGATACGAAAATCGTAATAGAAGGAACTGAAATAGAACAAGTGAGAACATTCCAGTACTTGGGAGTACGAATTGATGGAAGAGGGACCCAGGACGCTGAGATTAATCAAAGAATAGAAAAAACAACAAAGCTGTACCACAGCATGAGGAATAATTTCATTAACAAAAAAGAGATATCCCGAGAAACAAAACTAAAAGTATATAAGGCAATTTACCGACCGATATTAACATATGGCTGTGAATCCTGGATATTAAATAGAAGACAAAAGAATAAATTACAGGCAGTAGAAATGAAGTATTTAAGAAGAGTTAGAGGAGTTACAAGGATGGACAGAATAAGAAACTTGGAAATACGAAAAGATTTGAAAATGCAGTCAGTGTTAGAATACATTGAACAAAGACAGCTAGGATGGTGGGGACATTTATATAGAATGGAAAATACAAGACAAACAAGAAGGATATGGGAAGCAAGGATAATGAAAAATAAAAGAAGAGGAAGGCCAAGGACAACATGGAATGATGTCATAGCAGAAATACTGGGAAGGAAAGGCAAAACATGGACAGAAGCGAAGAACATGACAAGGAATAGAAATGAATGGAAAACGTTTATAAAAAGCTAGAAGATAAACACCCTACACCATTGTTATGGTAATAGGGATTTTTGGATTATATATATATAAATTTTTTTAATGGAAGTACCAATTTCTTCGAAGTAAGTGTAGGAATTGGTTATATTGTTTTTTAATTTTGTGTAAACTAAAGAAAGGGTTTTAAATTTTTGTTGACTATTCAGGATGTTATTGATAATATTTATAGAGTAACCATTGTTTAGTACTATTGTGTATATACTGTTTAGTTCGCGGTCGAAATTACTTTAATAAATAGGTACCATAATTAATCTATACACCATTGATTGGTATGCTAATAATTTTTGTGTTATTGGCTGAAATAAATTAGCGTGTATTGTGGTGTCTGTATGCGGTATGATACAAATATCTGCAAAATGGATTCCTAAATGCTTGAACGCCGAACGCAAACGAGCAAGAAAGAAAACATCACGGTCAATCTGTGCCAGCTATGGATCCATTTTTATAGCTCAGAAACAACAAGCAATCGATAGAGTGGGCGCATCATAGTTCTTCAATGTCTGACAAGTTTAGCGCTGAAAAAGTTCTTGTTTAGTTTTTTTTGGATATCTGTGGAATAATTATGATGGATTACCTAAAAAAGGGTCAGAACAACACTGGCGATACTTATTCTAAATTACTAATCAACTAATCAACTAATCAACTAATCAACCTAAGAGAGAAAATTAAGGAAACAATACGTGACATGTTAGCGAATGGTGTGTTGTTTTGCAGGACAATGCCCCTGCACACAAATCGCGCATTATCAGGAATACAATTCAGGATCTAAGGTTCGAATTACCGAAACACCAATCCTATTCCCCAGACTTGGCCCTCAGACTATTATCTGCCCGCTCGATTGCACAAAAATTTAAAATAACGTAAAGTTTTATGTAACTAAGTGGCAACAGAAGCTGTGGAGGGCTGGTTTTTAGATCAAGAAAATTCTCTTTTTTTAGAAGGGTTAAAGGCGTTGCAGCATCGCTGTATTAAGTGTATTAATTTAAGAGGAGATTATCTTCAATAATAAAATATTATCCCATCTTTAAATAGTTTCAATAGTAGGCTAAGAATATATTAATACCCCCCGTATGTTCCCTTTACTAGGGACTCCTACTAATATCGTTTACATGTGCCAACATTGTTATTTATTTAAAAAAATAAATGCAATCGTATATAAATATTCCAATTTTTCGTCTCCCACGACCGATTGTAAATGCATTCCTGGTTTATTAATCGTTTCACTAGAGGAGTGAGTATTCATAAATATTTTTACATTTCCGTAAAATGGGGTTGAGCACATGGCACATGGCACTTACATAAACCAGAAGTCACGTGCATCCAGATTGCTTGGTATTGTTGCTTCGGGGACAATTTGGGGGATGAAAATTTTAAACAAAAAACAGTGAACCGCGTGTTATATTTCATAACGTTTTTTGCTGATTTATCGTTATCGATTACATCCCTTTTTATATGGGCGTACTAAAATGAGTCATCATGACCTTCAATTTAGAATAGTAGCTTATTTAACTATTATGTATATAATATAACAAAGATGATGTGGTAAATATTTCGCTACACGAAAAAGCTTTTACATTAAAACTTTATCAAATTTAGACTAACCCGCGTCATAACCTTAACACTCATAACTAAAGACCGCAGACTATGTGCCCCAGCAGTAGCGTTGCGTGGAGAGTTTAGCAGAATAACAGTGCGCTTACTTAAAAATAAATATATCGAATCCCTATAATAATTGCTAATGACTCATTAGCAATTATTGACCACGTAAAACTAGTGCTGCATATCCTTGAAGATGAAAAAAGTGATTGTGTCCGTGAAAAATTTAACAGTGTATTAGATAAAAATGTAGATTTTACAAAATTAGGGCAACTTTTTACCAATACTGAAGATCCGTTGTACAGATACAAAGAGCGATTTAACTATGAAAATATAACATCTCTCAACGTCGAACAATCCTTCTCTGTATATAAACATATATATACGTCGCTACGTACGAACCTTTCCGAGACTAATACAGAAACATATATTATGGTGCAGTTTTTTCATCGCGCACATCCGCATTTTTTTGCAACAATGTAAACATGTTGGGTAAGTTATTTATGTTTTTTCTTAACGTTTTGTATAGGGATTCGATATATTTTTTTTTAAGTAAGCGCACTGTTATTCTGCTAAACTCTCCACGCAACGCTACTGCTGGGGCACATAGTCTGCGGTCTTTACTCATAACTTGTTTAAATTTATAAATAAAGATTTCGCACTGTTACACGGGGGATGCCTTTTATATTTCTCTATTATTTTTAAATATTTAATATATCTCTATTGTAAAGTTCGATATTTTTGACAGAATACTTGCTCAGCACATTATGACGTACAAGTGCTATTTGCGTTGTTTACAGCGACTTCAAAAATTCATCTCGGCCTAAACATGGAATTAGTTCGTGAACATTTTCGTGCGATTATTTTTTTGATGTGGATTAATCACAAGAACAGTGCATCGATGAACTTAATTCGACCTTTGTTGATAAATCACCATAAAAAAAAACAGCATATATCGGTGGTAAACTGAACTCAATCGTGGCTATTCTTCGGTCACCGAAAAATTTCGTGAAGGTCGTCTAAAATCGACTGCTGTTCTGAAAAACATTGCCGCCGTGCATGAACTGAAATTGCAACATCGCCATTTCAAATTTGCATGAACATTTGTAATTTGCGCGGAATCCTACATAATTTGACAATCGCTCTAAACAAGACTCGTGTCGATTGGTCGAAAAAAATGTCTAAAAAGTTCAATCGGGGTGCTTCAAAATACGTGTATGGCATAGTAACAGGTGACGAATCATGTATCTATGCGTACAAGCCCGAAAATAAACAGGAGTCGACTATATGGGCCTTTCAAGATGAGACAAATCCAACAAAAGTTGTTCGCGCGTGAAGCACTTCGAAGCAAATGGTCGCATGTTTCTCCAGAAAAACCGGATATGCATTAGTGCAACGTCGGACGATTAATTCTGAATAGTGCCCAAGCATTTGCTTGCCAGGAATATTCGCAAAAGTAAGGGTGTTACTACAAGGCTATTTGGGTTAAGGTGTATTGCATTTGAGCACGTGGGAGCGCCAAATTGATACAAGATTGACGCTTGTGGCTCATGTTGATTCTTTCTGAGCTAGGTGGAGCGTCCTAACAATGCTGCATATGTTTAAATAATAAATGGTGGTGATGGTGGGCACCAAATGTCCAGGACGGGTGTAATGTACTGAAACAGATATACTACAACTCAATAACTAAAAGAAAACACAACAACGTTGGCCTTAAAGTTTTTATTTCATATTAGCAAAAGAAACTGAGATCTTTAAAATGTATTGAAATTATTAAATAAACGTAGCAACGTAGGAGCGGCAAATAAGCAAACAAAAATTAACACACAAACCAATACCCTGAAAAGGAATTGAAATTATGTCATAAATTAAATGTGAATTAAATAAAAGAATAATATATATTTGAACGATACAGATTACTTTTGGGTTGCGAGCATGTCGCAATCGGACATGTGGAAAGTAAAGCCGAACGGCGCTTTGGCGCTGGAACAACACATGGATGGACCTTATGTCAAATTAAACAAAAATCCCCTCCCTAAGATGATTAGAGAAACTAAAAGCGCGTTAAAATACTGTCCACAATTAATAACTGCTCCCCTCAAGTTTAAACTAAACGTAACCAACCCTTTTGTACCTAGAATGTATTGTTTACCAAAAATTCACAAACCAGGTAATTCGATGAGACCTATTGTATCGGGTATTAACTCACCGACGTACTTGATTTCAAAATGGTTGATAAACGAGTTTAAAAATTTATCCTAGACACCAGAAAGTTTTTCAATTCAAAATTCGTTGGAATTTATTCAAAAAATAAAAGATTATAAGCTGAAACAGGATGAAATTTTAGTATCATTTGATGTCAGTTTTTGTTCCCTTCTGTACCTATTCCTGAAACACTGAAATATTGAGACAGTTTATTGCTTAAGAGAAATATTGAACGCGAGAAAATAAATGAATACTTGAGGTTGACAACTTTATGCATGTCTCAGAACTGCTTTCAAATTGACGAAAACTTCTATGAACAGCGGCATGGCACAGCAATGGGCAACTGCTTGTCTCCATTTATGGCAAACTTGTTTATGAGTCATTTTGAGATAGAATTTAAGAGATCATCTAAATATTTCCCTAAAGTATGGATGAGGTATGTCGATGATATTTTCGCGGTCTTTAATACCAAGTTGTGTAATTTGGACGACTTTTTAATAGAATCAAATTCGAAATTCCCTACAATTAAATTCACTATAGAAAAAGAACACAATGAACAAATACCATTTTTAGATGTTTTGGTAATTAAAAATAATAATAACTTAGAAATAGATATTTACCGAAAAGACACCAATGTGAACAAGTTTATAACCGCTACAGGAACTTTGGATACAGGCAATCAGCATAGTATGTTAAGCCGACGATGCAGTGATAGTCGAAGAAAATGAGAACCTAATGCAGAGACAGTTATTTAGATTCAACCAAATAAGCCAGCAACTCGATGTGGACATATCCATTGAAAAACCAAAAAGCATGAACATTGCAAGGGAACCACTCAGATGCAAGCTGGTAATGGAGAAGAAACCGATAGAGCAAGTTATACAATTTAAATGCTTCGGCATAGATTTGTCTAGAGCCCATGACCTGGCAAAGGACTTAATCAGGTGCAAAATCAGGCTACCCCTATATGGAAATGGATAATGACGTATGGAATAGAAGTGAGAGATGATACTAGCAAAACAAAAAGTCTGCAGCTCGCCGCAGAAATGACACTACTAAGAAGGATAGTTGAAAAAACATGAAGAGATTACATAAGAAACATTGACGTCAGAGAGTACGATGGACAAGATATAGTGAGATGGGGAAGGTAGGGGAGAGGAGAGTGAAAAGAATGACAATCAACAGACTACCACACCTCGTATTAGAATGTAGACCATCAGGCAACTGTCCGCTTGGAAGGTCACCAAAGAGATAAAGAGACAGCTGGAAATCCACAGGAGATTTTACAGGGACAGGCTCTGAATTAACAGACAAACCAGATTGTTAGAAAGCTTAAGACAAAGGTGAATATTTGTTTGACACCCCATTTGTATATATTCAATGCAAAACAACACTATTCATAATTGTCTTGTCTTTTTTGTTTTACATAGACCTACTTTAGTTTATCTATATTTAGCTATTTACTTTCCTTAAATACATATTCATCATAAATACATGATATACTTAAAAGATCTTGCATTTGGGTCATACGAATTGCATTACATATCTTTATAATTCATGAGAAATACCGAAATTTTCGAATGATGTACTTAAAATTTTCTAATCGATGTAACATAATAAATGTAATTCTGTGGTCCTTCATGTATCTGTTATTTGGTTAGATATGCAAATGCGAAATTGAATGTGAAGATCCATTAAGAGTTCTGTGCTTACAGTTTATAGCCATCCTTGTCCTATTCATTGAGGATCTTTTCGTTACCTATTCTAGGTTTCCTAAAATAAATTTAATTTAATGTTATTACCTTGTCGGAATAATCGTGAATGCGAACCTACAAATTACCTGGCATAGAAGAACAGTATCTACGAATAACTCAAAGATAAAACATCTAGCGAGAACACGTAAAGCATCGAGCTAGACAAAAAACTTGTCATTCGCTCAGACATTGAAGTATCTTTTATAGAATAATTAAATAGTTATATACATAGTAGATTAACATATTTTAGTTCACAAACAAGTGTTTTATTCGGAAAAACTGTGCATAGAAAAGTCTCTAAAACTAGAGAACGTGCAACACAGATGTTAAAAAGTAGAAGAAGAAGAAGCCTGCGAAAAAGGATTTGCCACAAATTTGTCAAACGTTAACTGAAGGCATCGGTGTGTTTTTTTTTTTTTTTTTATTTCACGGCCTACTCTAGGCGATCGTGCGAATAAGTCAATCCGCTCTCATATTTAGGTATTTTTAGCTCATTAATTCGTTGTTAAAGATAACAATAATCGTAATATTCTAGTTTAGATAATTGGGTATATTTGCATTGAATTGTATATGATATAAATTATAATATATTTAAATACTGCCCCGACATATTTTACCTCGAAAACAGATTACCACATGTCACACTTGTAAATGGAATTGTTTTAATTGACATATTTGGTAAATATAAATAAGCCTAAAGATTTATATGCCCTTTTTTACGCCATTGTTCGTACATCGTTCATGAAAGCAATACAAAGATACAAACAAATATGTGGATGAGATTAAAACTTGTTTCTCTATTCAGTTTAGAGATTTAATTAGAAGAGACACTCATCCGTAGCCTGCGAACATGCCGCATAATCTCCTGCATCTAATATAACTGTCAAAATAGAAACCCCTGTTGCTGTAAGTAAACATCAAAGGACCACGCAATTTCAATTCAATAATTTAATTACAAATTCGGGAATATGTCGCACACGACTTTGTCACACAAAAGAGCCAAGAGTGGAGAGAAGACTGTCTTTTAACTCGTTAATAAAACGCAGTTTCAAAATTGCAAACACTGCAGATTGATTGACGTGCTTTGCATGTCCTAATCTTGTTACGTGTTACAGGGAATCTAATAACTGTACGAACCCTCGTCGTAGGGACCGTGGGGAATGCAATACATAATGCAGAGGAAATTTAAAATGCTTCTACGGTATGTTTAACTTTTCAGATATTCACCCGGCCTGGTTTTTATGAAGAGACTACACACATGTATGAAAGCAGTATTTTATCACGATTAAAATGTATTTTTAATATAGCGTTTTTTGGTACATAGAAATTATTTTTGAGCCTAGGAAAATCTGGTAAACGTACTTTTCCTCGAGCTGTAGTACATTATAGATAAGATTCGATTAATTGATTAATCGAGCCGAAATATTTGTCCGTTCTTTTTTACAGCGTTACAAAAAAGATTAATTTAGAAATTTCTTCTGTTATATTCAGTGTATTTATAAAGATATTGAATAAAAAGTTCAATAAAGTATTTGGATATTTCGATTTACTTCATATAGTTTATTGCAAAATGGCTATGGGGCAGAAAAAATGTAAATACACTTCATGTAATTGAGTCTTTAAGAAAATAAAAGTGGTGGACAAGAAGGTGTTAAGCTGTTAAGTGTTTCCAGACCCCAAAGTCCCAAAGTGATGGGAGATTACATTATGAGGATCCTAATAAAGCCCATACGCAAAGGCTTAAGAAATTTAATTTTTGATTTATTGTTTTAGTAATAGTAATGTTCTTCTTTTCTATTCCATAAGCTTAAATTTATATAAAGAAAATTAAATTGCTTTAAGAAATTTTGTATGTTTTTGTTACCCCTAAAAATATTTAAAAAACTTTCAAGCACTTTCAATCAATGGATAATTTAATAAAAGCGCGTATATACATAGCTGCAGGCGACCTAGCTATTCATATATTGATTCACATACTGTTTCTATTGCTATATTTGTTACAGCTCCGATAAAACCGAGAACATTCCATAATCAAAATTTGATTCCGGTCAAGGTTACCAGATCGCCAATTGAAAGCAAACAAACGGTACAAGGACAACCTACCAAATCACTAATATTTAAAAATGGGCAATGGAACTTTGTACCAATACAATGCAATAGCTATGCGTTTATGGCATTTACACCACTATATAGTATAAATGGACTTCCTGAGCGTTTAACAATCAAGTATTAACATATTACATACCATCCACAACACGTTTGTGCTGTTATTAAATTTGCTGACTCATAATTGTAAAATTGTGTAATTGTCACAGTACGAAAGTATTTTTAATAATATAAAATATTATTAAAAATCAGATGTGAAGAACACAATAAAAGCTGAATATTAATATTTCTGTGAATGTATCCTTCTCCAGAGACGCAGATACGTATTTTGTCTTTCTACAAATTCATCAGTACGCCCCTGCTGGAGAAGGATACATTCATAAAAAGAACGACTTCGTTATCTCACATAAACTATTAAGACCGGGCGTAAGAGTACATTCAGCGCTGCATATTAGCAAACGACAGAAGCACTCGCTCTGCCTACATAACAAATGTAGAACTAAGGAAGTATTTTCAATGGTGGCAGTGCTGTATCTCTAGAAACTGTATTAGTCGTGTTTTTACGACTCCTTCCGGGATAACCGCATTCGTAATGAAGCTGAAGAATTTAAAACATACATGAGCGGGTAAAAACCTCACCAGTTTTGTATAATACAAAAGCAATTTTAATAATATAAAATATTATTTAAAATTTAGTATGAGCAACACAATACAAGTTGAGTATTAATATTTTTGTGAATGTATCCTTCCCTAGAGAGGCAGATACGTATTTCATCTTTCTAAAGATTCCTCAGTAGGCCCCTGCTGCAGAAAGATACATTCACAAAAAGAACGACCTCGCTGTCTCACAGAAATTACTAAAATCGAGAAGTATATTCAGCGCTGCATATTATCAAACGACCAAAACACTCGCTGTGTCTACATAACAAAAAATATTAATACTGAACTTGTATTGTGTTCAGCACATTGATTGCTTGCATATTAAGAATTTTATATTTGTTATGTATATTAAGGGTTTTATTATTTATGTATACTTTTTATAATATAATTTTAAGTTTGTGTTTGAATCAAGGAGTTATGTTAATCTAATTTCTTAAAGTATTTAAAATAATTTGGATCATTCAAATGTTGTTCTAAGCTCTCCGAAAAAATTATAATGTCATCCAAATAATATAAAGCGAATTAATCAAGATTGTCTAAGATTTTGTGTAGAAAACGTATAAGTACTGCTGGAGATGTTTTCAAACCAAATGGGCATACCCGAAACTGATATAGAACCCCATTGGCTATAAATCCGCAATATTTCCTGGATTCTGGTGCTAAGCTTATAAGAAAAAATGCATCCTTTAAATCCAGTTTACTGCGAATTTTTTTATTACCACACTTTTTCAATAACACGTCTATATTCTGGGGCATCTTAAACTCTGATTTGATTCGCTTGTTTAATGCTCGGGCATCTAAACAAATTCTCAATGAAGAATCTTTTTTCTGTACTATAACGATGTGATTGATAAAGTATGTATTAGATCTTTCTACAACACCTGTTTGCTTTTGTCGAAACAATTCTTGATTTACCCTCTCTTGATAATGATAGGGAATTGGGTAATTTTTGCTTATTAACGGCGAATCATTATTTATTTTAATGGGGTGTTGATAACCTCTAGCAAATATGACATCATTGTTGATTAACTGTATATTCTCATTTAAATTTTTTTATTTAAAGTTGCTTCTTTATATTTATTATAATCTACTAATTCAATTTCAGTTTATTGTTTTTCCATTGATATATGGCTATTTTGTATTCTTATTGTCCTTTCATCAAAATCTAATATCATCATACAGATACAGTCATAAAGTCATAATACAGTTTTTCGATGATGTGAAATTACATAAGATATTCTGTCTTATTTATTATTATTTCAGTACAAACTTGTTTATAAATTGTCCCTATCCTTCTTCCGTTATCTGCGATAATATCTGTTCCCTTTGTTTTAATTATTTTATCATCAAAATTTTAATTTGTTTCGCTTTGTTTTCTTCTAACAAGGTAGTTTCAGCCCAGGTGTTAATTAGACAGTTTAATATAATATTGGAAAATCGAATTTAATTATTGGCAAAGTATGTGTGTTCAGAATTAGATTACCGTTGTCTTCAATGAATATAAATTCTTCTGGTGATTGATAAAATGAAATATTATTGATGTTAGGAAGTATGCATGATACAGTCGTCAGGTTCGTTTAATTTTGTTGGCAAGGCGTGCCTGGTTCTGAGTCTATATAAATGTTCTGTTTTTCCAGTGGCGTTTTTTTTGTACATCCTGCCCGTGATTACTTCAAGGTGAACGAGATCTTGACCTATTATGTTAATTATTTACATGTCCGCGCCCTCGGTTTTAATAGATATTTACTCCTCTTTTTGGCGAATAATTGTTGGTATTATAATTTATATAATTGTTCTTGTAATAATATTCTTGTGGATGGTTGTGATTACTTTCATAGTTGTTATTTGGAGGATAGTTATAATTATACAAGCGATTATTATTATAATTGGTTGATGGATTATTATTAGATATTTGCTAAATGAATTGATTCCTGTTATATGTGTTGAAATTATTTCCTGGTGAGTTATTAGAATAGCAGTTATTACGATAATTATTATTATTATTGTTGAAATTTCTAAGCGGTAAAGATCTATGTATATGTTTTGTGGATGTTAGATTGTTCTCTGAAAAATTATCTAATCGGTGTAAGATGTCGACAAGAGAGTCCATATCATGAACACGTTAGCATATTATCGCATGGGTATCTGTGTGGATAAAGTGGTTCAGTAATTGCCTTGAGATTGTCGATTCGTCCATATCAGTAACATATTTACATTGATTGTATACGCAAGAGGCTTACGCTTCTCATGTCACGTGCCCTAATTGATATTTCCCTGTCAACAGTCTAATTATTGCGCTACTCTGTTAGATTTCGTTCAAAAAATTGTGTTTGAATAGAGTGACGAATTTACAAAAATCCTTCACTCGTTGGAGCCATTCCTGAGCATTGTTCTTTAATGTCCCTCGTATAAGATCCATTTTTTGTTTTTCATCTACATTTTCCAAGTATCGCAGTATACCATTTAAATTAGTCATGGGCTGTATATTAGTGATATCCCCGTTGAAATGTGTCAAATTCTCTATTTTTATTGTTGGTCCACAGTTATTGACATATTTCATTGATATTATATACTTTTTCATTTTATTTTCAAGTGTTTTTAAGTGAAGTTCTGTTTGTGAAAAGTTTTTTCTTGGATTTCTTTAATGTTATTCATATCAATTTTAACAGCATTAATTTCTTCCTCACATCTAACTTTACATTCACTAATTTAAATATTTAAGCTATCAGTTAAGTTTTGTTTTAAGTGCTCCTTTATTATTTATTATTATTTATATTGTCTTCCAATAAATTATTTTTGTCTGTAATTACTTGATTAAAACCTTTCTTTATTTCTGAACTTGCGTTGTTAATCTTAATATCTGTGTTATGTAAATTTCCTGAAATGTTGTGTTTAATTGTTTAGTCCACTGTGAATTTTGAAAATTTATTGTCTCATCTAATTTCAATAAATATGTCGTATCATTCTCTTCTATTCTCTGTTTCATAGCTTTCTGTGTCTCAGCTAAATCTTTTATTTCTTGCTTTATGTTCTCCTCCAACCTCTGTTGACTGTTGGCTATATCTTGGCGGATGTTTTTTATGTTATCATCAATATTATTAGCAATATCCTGTTTTAATTTTTAATTATTATTTGTTATGTTTTGTTGAACCTCTGCTTTATACTTTTTCATGTCTTGTCTTACTCGCCCATATCGCTCTTTTTGCTCACTACTGCTACTAAAATAGCTATTATTGAACTATCTTTCCGAGCTGCAGCAGTTACAGAAATAGAAGAAATATCGGCCTTGTCAGTTCTACCTTCCTCGATACCATCCTTTCTAGTTCTCGAATGAGACCGCGTATTCATTATAATATTAAATAGTTTTGTAAAAGTGTAAATTAGTATTTAATTGTCTGATATATTTGTTGAATTTTATAATTGAATTTTATGAACGTTTTAGTCTTTTATTCTTTATTATAAGTGTACTAAATATAATTATAAATTCTAGTAAGTTTATAAATTTAAGTTGCTACTTTTATAAAATATCTTTCTCTTTGCAAAAATACTATTATGTAATTCTTACTTTTCCTCCTCCGAAACAGTCTTGACTTCAACACACCAAATAAATACAATAGCAAGGAACAAGAAATTCACACCAATACACAATACTACCTATAATAATCAATATGTAATTTTTTTATAGTAACAATAACTTGTTGTTTTCTTATTTATGTATCCACAATATTTGTACGTTTTTCTAGCCCCACGTTGGACGCCAAATGATATAAAATACTATTATAGACACCCACGATGAATGTCAATTGATACAAGATACCAAACAGTTTTAGTTTCTGGGTATTGGTCGGTTCTTATACAAATGCTCTAGGTTTGTTAATACAAATAATAGTGACAACAAAATCTTGATTAAATAAGTAATAAAATAAGTTTTTTAAAAAGAAATTCCAAAGTTATTCTTTTTTTGTTATAGTAACTAAATTAGCCAATTATTTCATCCATCCAAGATCCACTGATATATGTATATAATCCTGTCACTGTGTGTCCTGTCACATATATAATTGACAGGATAAATTCCAACAAATATGTCTAATTGTCGCTTCACTCCTCCCAACTGCATGTGCAATTTCAAGAAAGAAAAAACACTTACTTTGAGTTCATAATATTTGCCGGCAAATACTCGTACTTTGACGGTATATGGCAAACGGGACACTGATCCTTAAAGATTCTGATGCTTCACATTCTACTGAAGCGGTCTGGGTACTTTGAACCAAAAATACAGATTCGGTAACGGTCTCCCTTTCAGGACAATCCTCTAGATTCTTTTCCTGATGGTTATACTTTCTTCTCGAGCACAAACTTAACTCTATTACTGCTTTCTAATTAATTTTCCTTTGGACGTTAATTTATTTCACGCTGTCGAAAAATGTATTTTTTTTAACTTGTGCCAATTGTTATTCTTTTCATGGCCTCGTTTCGTTTTTAATTATAATTTTGAAAGATTATATTGATAACATTTTAAATAAAATACTCGTACTTAGATTAACATAACTCGTTGATTCAAACACAAACTTAAAATGACATTACAAAAAGTATACATAAATAATAAAATTCTTGAAAAGTCTTTCTTTGGAGACTGTGGTTAAGTAAAAACTTAAAAAAAAGTTATATAACCCCTTACCAAAATTACTAATCGTATCCTAAATACGTATTTCGACAACTAAGTTGTCAACATCAGTAGGTAAAACCACTAATCAAGGTGTCGCACATGGGGCACAGTAAAGCTAGCACAACTGCTTACGCAACAACTTTACACAGCGTCCACGTATACACTAACTTTAACATGCAGATATATCGAACGAAAAGATCGACAAAAAATTACCTCTCTTAAGGAAACTCACATGTGTTTATACTCTATTTGAAATGTCTACGACCTTTTTATTTACAGTTCTAAGAATGAAAAGAGACAGGTGTAGGGGATCGGTCCTTTATCTCCGTTCATAGAATTCTGTTTGTTTTTAGCGATATGAATACTTTAGTAGGCGTCAAAATCGCGGGGGTTATTAATGGCCTTAACAAGTTTCAATCCTTTAATCGACATATTGTGTAGTGTATTTAAAGCATGGTTGGCAACGTTAGATTTAACCGGTCTATTGTATTTAATATGTGATATGTGTTCTCTAAACCGGCTATTATTGGTCGTTTTGTTTGGCCTATATACTTCAAATTACAATCATAGCAATTAATTGCGTATATACCTGACTTCGAATTAAAATTAACTTTATCTTTGGTATTCCCTAGGAGACTTTTGATAGTATTTTCGGACCGAAAGGCAACTTGGAGACCTCGTTCTTTCACAACCTTATTAATGTTTCTCGTGATGGGGTGGTATGGTAAACACATGTACTTTTCTCCTGGTTACTTTGAGATATCAAACTTGTGGATTCGCGGATTATATTTTTTAATTTTGTTTTTCTAATTAATTTATTGATTATTTCTTTGTCAAAGCCATAGTATTTCGCGATATTTTTAATAAAATCCAGTTCTATTTCATATCTCTCTTTTGTTAACGGTAAATTTAGTAACCGATTCACTAAGAAATTAAAGGAAGCTGTCTTATGTTGAAAATTATGATTTGAATCCGCGATGATGAATCTATTAACATTGGTTTCTTTCCGGAAAATATCGATTTCTATTTTATGTTTATTCCTAATCAGTAAAGTATCTAAAAATGGTATCCTGCCATTGTGTTCCTTTTCCACCGTAAATTTAATTGTTGGAAATTTCAAATTTAACTGACTAACGAACATGTCTAGTTCGCATTTCCGTGTATCAAAAATCGCGAGAATGTCATCTACCTACCAGAACCAGACTCTCGGGAAATATTTAGCGTTATTTTTAAATTCTACTTCAAATTGACTCATGAAGAATTTAAAAATAACGCTAAATATTTCCCGAGAGTCTGGATCAGGTACGTAGATTACATTCTCGCGATTTTTGATACACGGAAATGCGAATTAGACATGTTCGTTAATCAGTTATATTTGAAATTTCCGACGATTAAATTTACGGTGGAAAAGGAACACTATGGCAGGATATCATTTTTAGATACTTTACTGATTAGGAATAAACATAAAATAGAAATCGATATTTTCCGGAAAGAAACCAATGTTAATAGATTCATCATCGCGGATTTAAATCATAGTTTTCAACATAAGACAGCTTCCTTTAATTTCTTAGTCAATCGGTTACTAAATTTTCCGTTAACAAAAGAGAGATATGAAATAGAACTGGATTTCATTAAAAATATCGCGAAAATTATGGCTTTGACATACATAGAAATAATCAATAAATTAATTAGAAATACAGAACTAAAAAATATAATCCGCGAATCCACAATTTTGATATCTCAAAATAACCAGGAGAAAAAGTACACGTGTTTACCATACCACCCCATCACGAAAAACATTAATAAGGTTGTGAGAGAACGAGGTCTCCAAGTTGCCTTTCGGTCCGAAAATACTATCAAAAGTCTCCAAGGGAATACCAAAGATAAAGTTAGTTTTAATTCGAAATCAGGTACATACGAAATTAATTGCGATGATTGTAATTTGAAATAGGCCAAACAAAACGACCAATAATAACCCGGTTTAAAGAACACATATCACATATTAAATACAATAGACCGGATAAATCTAACGTTGCCAACCATGCTTTAAATAAACTACACAATATGTCGATTAAAGGGTTAAAACTTGTCAAGCCCATTAATAACCCCCGCGATCTTGACGCCTACGAAAGTATTTATATCGCTAAAAACAAACAGAATTCTATGAACGGAGATAAAGGACCGATCCCTACACCTGTCTCTTTTCATTCTTAGAACCGTAAATAAAAAGGTCGTAGACGTCTCAAATAGAGTATAAACATATGTCGGTGCCGTTTCCTTAAGAGAGGTAATTTTTTGTCGATCTTTTCGTTCGATATATCTGCATGTTTAAGTTAGTGTATACTTGGACGCTGTGTAAAGTTGTTGCGTAAGCAGTTGTGCTAGCTTTACTGTGCCTAATGTGCGACACCTTGATTAGTGATTTTATCTACTGATGATGACAACTTAGTTGTCGAAATACGTATTTAGGATACGATTAATAATTGTGGTAAGGGGTTATATACCATTTTTTAAGTTTTTACTTAACCACAGTCTCCAGAGAATGACTTTTCAACAATTTTATTATTTATTGTTTCGTTTTAAGAGGAAAAAATGTAGTTTCATCTGCCCTCACGTACATTTTCTTAAGTAAATTAAGATTTGTGGTGACATCGCGCGGTTTGGTTTACAACTTCTTTAATCTAGTCGATTCTAGCTTCTTTGTGGCTCCGCAACCAGTTTCGCTTGCGCAAGATTCGTAAAGAACGTTATAGATATCGCCCTTAATCTGTAGCGCATGTCCGGGTGACTTAGGTGATACTGTTTGTCTTTCGTAAGTTGTTTATTGACTAGTCAAGTTGTTCTTTAGTTAGATACGAACAAGGTTTTTGCGGTAAGAAATATCTTAATTATTTGTACTTTGTCTAATAGTTGTGTCTTATCCTTTTAGGATTTATTTATATCGTAGGCCTGTAATTATATTTTCTCCTGCGGGTCCAACACGTGGGACTTCGCGAATCGTAGGCGATTAACGTCCCGTTTCCGTTTGACTGGGTACTTGCATCTAAGCACGAAGAACTGATTGCAGATTGATTTGGGTGAAAAGCGTTTTCAGGAAAAAATAACGGCTTCAATTTCCTAACCATTATTGAGATCTTTCAAGGCGTGGCGGACAAAAAAGGCTTCGAGAACCATTTTAGTGACGTCAGCATTATGGCGGAGTTCCGTCGTCAAGTATGGTCGCATGGTTGGCAGTAATATTGGAAATTTTAAGATATAATATTCATGAGAATCCCATTTTGGAGGGCATATCCCTTTAGATCATAGATTAGGCAGTAGCGAAGACCACAAAAAGTAATTAATAGAGTTTTTAATCGTTATCTCGCTAAGAATATAGCAATGCACAATCTTTAATTGTATTAATTCTTAAGCAGATACAGTCAGTTCATTTCTGTCCAGCGAACAGTTTAATCGCACAGATTTCTTAATAAATTTACGTAATATAGTTGGCCATTCTAGGCAATTTCACTGATTAATTAGTAAACAGGTTGTTACACACCTATTTTCAATCTATTATCTTATAGTTTAATTATTTTGGTGGCTAACTTCATTAGCGGCCCAGTGAAGCTTGTAATGTTTTTATACGAGGCTTTGTCCTTTCGACGAGCCTTCGAACAGGTTAAGTGACTTCTTGGGGTACACAGCTGTTTTGTTTTAATTAAGATCGTTATAACTTTATTGTAAAGGACCCAGAATTAAGTATACTAGTTGTGTTCTACTGAATGACTTGATCAGACACGGATTAATTTAATTTATATTTTGTTTACTTTAATTTCTTGCCTGTTAATACAGGGGCTTATACCTATATAACCTAATTCATATTTTGTTTACTTTAATTTCTTGCCTGTTAATACAGGGGGTTATACTTATTTAACCTAATTCAAATTTTGTTCACTTTAATTCTTACCTGTTAATACAGGGTGTTATACCTTCGAGTGATTCTGTCTTTTTTTTTGTAATCACTGTTATGCGCCAGTGGCGTGGGAGTTTTATTTAATAAATTTTTGTATTGCTCTTAAAGCTGTCACAATTCTATTCTTATAATTATTTATTTAAGCCTATATCCTGTGTACTTTCACTTTCAATTTTGCTTGTGGGCCACTTGGGCTCGCTACTGTTCATGTAACCTTCTTTTTCGCCTTTGGCGATACTTCATTAATTTTTGGGATTCTGACATTGTTTGTCGCCATAACAGGTGTTAGCCTTTTGGTTAATATTTTCTTTTTGTTAATAAATTTGTTATAGTTGACGTCATATATTTGTTTGATACCTATCCCACAAGTGTATGAGTTAGGCAAAGGTATATTGAACCAGTATCAAGTAGTTTAGGGTCAAACAAGTTTTGCTTTTGAAGCTACCTGCATCCCACCCGCTTCCGTGTTACGGGGGAGCTCTGCAGAGGAATACGGTGGCGCTCACTTTCCACCTCGCTACCTTGACCGGCAACGCACTCCAAAAATCGATTGAGATGGCCGTCAGAGTATTTCCTTTGGGATGTTCGCCAACAGGTAGGTTCAAATTAAAGAGAGTGGCCCAGCAGAACATCTCGCTACTACGTATAACTACTTGTTTTGTATTTAGATTTTGTCGCTAAAAGTGTAGCATACACAACTGTATACTTTTTGTAACCTCATTTTAAGTTTGTGTTTGAATCAACGAGTTAAGTTAATCTAAGTACGAGTATTTTATTTAAAATGTTATCAGTATAATCTGTCAAAATTATAATTAAAAACGAAACGAGGCCATGAAAAGAATAACAATTGTCACAAGTTAAAAAAAAAAACATTTTTCGACAACGTGAAATAAATTGACATCCAAAGGAAAATTAATTAGAAAGCAGTAATAGAGTTAAGTTTGTGCTCGAGAAGAAAGTATAAGCATCAGGAAAAGAATCTAGAGGATTGTCCTGAAAGGGAGACCGTTGCCGAATCTGTATTTTTGGTTCAAAGTGCCCAGACCGCTTCAATAGAATGTGAAGCATCAGAATCTTTAAGGATCAGTGTCCCGTTTGCAACATACCGTCAAAGTACGAGTATTTGCCGGCAAATACTCAAAGTAATTGTTTTTTTTTTTACTTAAAATTGCACACATAGTTGGGAGAAGTGAAGCGACAACTAGATATATTTGTTGGAATGTATCCTGTCAATTATATATGTCAATTAAAAACTTCACAGTGACAGGATTATATACATATATCAGTGGATCTTGGATGGATGAAATAATTAGCTAATTTAGTTACTATATATAACAAAAAAAGAATAACTTTGGAACTTCTTTTTAAAAAACTTGTTGTTTTATTATTTATTTAATCAAGATTTTGTTGTCACTATTATTTGTATTAACAAACCTAGAGCATTTGTATAAGAACCGACCGTTACCCAGAAACTAAAACTGTTTGGTATCTTATATCAATTGACATTCATCGTGGGTGTCTGTAATAGTATTTTATATCATTTGGCGTCCAGCGTGGGGCTAGAAAAACGTACAAATATTGTGGATTCATAAATAAGAAAATAACAAGTTATTGTTACTATAAAAAAATTACATATTGATTGTTGTAGGTTGTATTGTGTATTGGTGTGAATTTCTTGTTCCTTGCTATTGTATTTATTTGGTGTGTTGAAGTCATAACTGTTTCGGAGGACGAAAAGAAAGTATTAAATAATAGTATTTTTGCAAAGAGTAAGATATTTTATAAAAGTATCAACTTAAATTTATAAACTTACTAGAATTTATAATTATACTTAGTACACTTATAATAAAGAATAAAAGACTAAAACGTTCATAAAATTCAATTATATAAATCAACAAAAATATCAGACAATTAAATACTAATTTACACTTTTACAAAACTATTTTATATTAAAATGAATATGCGTTCTCATTCGAGAACTAGAAAGGATGGTATCGAGGAAGGTTAAACTGACAAGGGTGATATTTCTTCTATTTTTGTAACTGCGGGAGCTTAGAAAGATAGCTCAATAATAGCTATTTTAGTAGCAGTAGTGAGCAAAAAGAGAGCGATATGAGCGATTAAGACAAGACATGACAAAATATAAAGCAGAGGTTCAACAAAACATAACAAATAACAATGAAAAATTAAAACAGAATATACCGATAGGACCAACTCTCAACGGGCCATACCCGGCAATAAGTGGAAACAGCGAATCCCCTCTACGCGCAGTAGCTTACATTACCATACATTGCAGAGTTATGAATTTAGTAAGACTTAAACCGCGCAAGGATATAGTCGTTTGCATATTCGTCCTGTATACGTAATTTGCCCATTTGTTTCAGATATAATAAGGTCGTTATATCTCCAAGTTATTATTATTGTATTCTTAGCTGCTACGGAAAAGTAATTTTAAGTAATAAAAAAACAATAACGTTTTCTAAAAGATAAAAGTAAAAAAATCAATAATTCTGAAAAATAAATTTTAATTCTAAGAAAGTCACTAAATATAGGATTCGAAAATACCGCCCTCTCTCCCCAAACAATTACCGAGCCTATTGTAAAACTCCCGCCTCACTCCCTCGAGATTTCTAGTGGTTATTGTCTCGAAAATTCTAAACAGTTGAACTTGCAACTGTTACAACCTTTACGTTCGCACATCTAGATACGAATGACGGGCAATCTATTGCTCTCGATCATCGGACTTACGTATGCGCACGCGGAGTGGCATCGTACATACGTTGCCACATCGCATTACGTTCCATACGTATATTGTTGCGTATGGCCCGTAGCGGGTTGGACCTATCGGTATATATATATATATATATATATAATATTTTCGTGACCTTGGTATGATATGGTAAATCCAATCACTTGGCGATTAAAGGTCTGTTTTACTTCAAAGTATATATATTTAAAAATCCCTACATGTTTCGGCAATGATGCCTTTATCAAGGATATAAAATTTAAATGACAGAATATAATTGTCAAATAATTGAGTTGCTATGGTTTAAATTATTCAAAGATACATTCCAATTGCATAATAATAAATCATGCCTTAGTATTCCAAAAACAGATAGCAAGGTGTAAACATATGTGTTGTTCGCTGCTAGCAGCTTGCGTCTCTTTCTGTGTATGAAACTTGTGTGTTGGTTGCTGCTGGCAGCTTGCGTCTCTCACTGGGTGTTTGGTTTTGTGTTTGTGTGAGCGTGTAAGTGTAGGGTTTTGTATGTTGGCGTGTTCGTGCGTGTGTTTAGTGACCGGTCGCGAAAAATTTAGAGAGATCGGATAACCAGCCGTTGCGTAGGGCCGCCAACCCTTTCCCGGCAACTTCTTTACTTTTCCGTGCAGTACTTCGACGGCCCGACCCCCACACCATCGAGGCAAGACGCAGACCAGCGAAGCGCACCCTGCACGGGGTTGCTCATCGCCAACCGAGGGAACACTCTTAGTGGCTACTTCGGTCAACGACGGTCACACTTTGTGCCATCCTAACGTTTTCCGCCAAAGCGTAAAGCATTGCACACACGTCGAACGTGTGTGTGCTGTTAACGGCAGCCTAGCCAAGTTGCCGCCCAGGACCGGTCCTGGTGGTGTGTGCATTGCGCGGCGCCGTTATTTGCGCCGCGTAGCTTGGTTCCTCACTCCTGCTGGAAAGGCGGAATGGCACCTGTCTGCCCATCGGGCAAACCCCCTAGAGTTTGGTAGCGCATATGCTAGGCTACGACCCAGTAGAGGACCACATCAGCACAAAACAAAAACAGGGAAAAGCAGGGAAAAGCAAGACATGAGTTATTATTACGTATGCGCCCGTGGAGCGTCTTAAGATGCAAATTGTCGGCATTCCCCTTAAACGAGAAGGAAAACCACGAAAACCTACTCGGACAACTAGACAGGAATCAAAACACGGAACAGTCAGCATGACAAGCAAATGTATATGATATTTAAATTTAATTGATATTTAAATAACTTAAGATATATAACGAAAAAATATATTATGATGGTAAAATGTAGATCGTTACACAATTAAGTTATAGTATATACTGCTTAAATTTTTTATATAATTTCTGTTGTTAATTGATTTTTTTTCCTGTTTAATACTAATCATTTCTTTAATTTGACTTTTCATTGTGTGTTGTTCTTTATCAATTATCTGTGTGTTTTCAAAATCGAAATGGTGATCGTGTTGTAGTTTGTGTGTAGATAAAGCAGTTTTGTCTGTTTTAGAGTATTTGTGAGCTTGTATTCTTTTGTATAAATATTGTTTCGTTTGGCCTATGTAGTAACTATCGCAATCGCGACATGGTATTTTATATATGACATGAGTTTCTCGATTTTTTCTATTTTAGGTTTAAGTTTTGAAAATAAATGTTTACTGGTATTATTAAGTTTATATGTTGTAGCTATATCATATTTTTTTAAGGTGTATTTAATTTTTTCTGATAGTTGTGGAACATATGGAAACGTGATATATGTTGTGTCATTGTTCAAATTTTTATTGGTGTCTGCAGTGTTGTATATTTGGTGTATTCGTTTTTTAATTGTTTGGTCTATAAGTTGTGGTGGATAATTATTATCCGTTAAGATTGTTTTAATTTTTTTGATGTTATCTTTTCTGTATTGAGTATGTGATAGTTTTACTGCCCTATCAGTCAGATTATTTATAATCATTTTATCGAATACGGTAGGAGCATTTAAGTGGTAATTCATATATAGAAAAGAAGCTGTGGGTTTATTATACCAATTTGTATAAATAGTACCCTGTCTATCATAGCTCAAAGAAATATCAAGAAAATTAATACTGTTATTAAATTCTTTTTCAATAGTGAATTTTAATTTGTTGTGAAAATTGTTGAATTTATTTAAGAGATAGTTTATTTTGTTGGTTGGAATACATGTTATGATATCATCAACATATCTTTTGAAAAAAATGGGGTGGAAGTCTAATGAATTGATAACGTTTTGTTCTAAGTGTTCCATTACTAGATTTGCAATAGGAGCAGCTAAAGGAGAGCCCGTGGCAATACCAAATGTTTGACTATAAAAATAATTTTTGTATTTTTTGCAGACCTTTAATCGCCAACTGATTGGATTTACTATATATATATATATATATATATATATATATATAAATTACGTATTAGAAAAAAAGTACTAGCATAGTTGAAATGAACCAGTTTATTCATATAAAATGATACCTTTAAGGAAACCAAAACATATAAGAATAAAGTAGCAATCTAAGAATTGAAATTTTCTGATTATAATATGGTTCAACAATTCTAAATGCTCAATTAATTATCTAAGGTAAAAGTATTACCAACGAACGCATAATAGCACAAAACACAATGCTTGATCATATTACAAACGCAGACTTATTATAAATTTGTTAAATTGGATTTTCCCGCCATGTTTACTCACCCCGGAAGTCATTAGGACGTAACGTTCAAGAAATTCAAATAACGGTGTGTCTGGGAGAAGTTCTTTGGTAATTAGTTTCAATTGTTGTTTTTGTACAGTAAAATTGATGAATAAAATTTTCGGTGTTGCATTATGTTTTAAATCAGCCGAGCTTCAAGTTCTTCTGTCTATTGTAAGGAATTCAAGAAATGATGAAAAATTTTAAGTTTGTTCTCTCTAAAAGAATTTAAATTAAACTTTTAAATTAAGCTTCTTAATACATTAAACACATTATATTTTCATGATTTTTTTACTGGGCATAAAAACTTAGTTGCTGAGATTTACTTGAATTTCTGCCTGTAATGAGACATGATTTAGCTTTATTGTTAAAGTAGGGAAACAAATCACCGACACACGGAGTAAAAATCGAAATATAAAATATGTTTAAATTGTGGCTAATAGTAAATATCAATAAAATAACTCACGCCAGAGTTTAAGTATTGTAAACATTAAGAGGAATTTAGAGAGAGCATATAAAATAAACAAATATGTATGCGGATTATTTTCGTGTGTAAGTAAATAAGATTACATTTGTACAAATTCTTTGTATACAAAAATAAATTTCCATATCTAAAGGTTTCCAGTTTCAAGTAAAAACAAGTGAGGCAAATTAAATGAATGCGTGTATATCTGATCTGTAAATAACTAAATAGGACTAAATTTACCTAAATATTTTAAATAACGAATAAATTTCAAAGCAATGAAATCAAGACAAAGCTGCATATGTTTTACATTTACAATATGTTCATCTTCTTGATGCAGATTTTGTTATAATTCATTTTACTCTGTAAATTGTATAGCGAAATGAAACAACAGATAGGGTGACAAAAATAAGATTTAATACCAAAATTAAAAAAATTATATAAATACAAAAATTTTTTTTTTAACTCCCTCTCTTTAGAAATCTATGTAAGTGTAATAATCTATTATAGATTGTTTCACGTTCACGATGCAGTGTATATTCTTATGGGGATATATACATCTCCTTTTCTCTTTAAACAATTACAATATCGCTTACTTTCTCTATTTCTCTAACCGTTGTCAAATGTATTCATTTTTCGTTAGTGCTTTTTCATTTGTACAGTTAATAAAATTTAATTTATTTTTGGTCTGTCAAATATTATTCTTACTTTCGCGTTGTTATTATTGTTTATTTGGTAGTTGTATTGGATAATCAATATTGTATTTCTAATTGATGGTTCTTTTTTGTGGCAGAGCAATGGTTCGGCAAACCATGGACGTGAGTTCGAATCCTACTTAAGAGCGAATATTTTAAATTAAAAAATTCGAATAATTAGCGTCTTAAAATGTAGAAAGCAATATTTACATTCGTATTACTTCGCAAAAATGCAATTTATTTGGAACAAGCGCCGGCAACAGGTAAAAATATTAACATCTGTTTCTTTAATATAACTTAAGGCTTCCCGATATATTCGGAACCACAGTCCTTAATAGCTTAGTATCAGAGCAATGGTTCGGCAAACCATGGACGTGAGTTCGAATCCTACTTAAGACCGAATAATTTCAATTAAAAAATTCGAATAATTAGCGTCATAAAATGTAAAAGCAATATTACATTCAATTGCTTCGCGAAAATGCAATTAATTTGCAGGGAATACAATTTTCATTTCCTCTCTTCCACAGATACTTAACAACAACAAGGCATTGAATTTACTCTATCTTATATCTACATACGACAACTTAATAATAGCGAGGAATTGAATTTTCATAATATCTGTAAACTAGTTAGTAATCCATTTTCTCTTAAATCTATACGAATACTTAATAACAACGGGAAATTAAATTTTTATTTTAAATCTACATGCAGCTACTTAATAAACTTAGGTCCACATATCTCTATTTTTCTCTACTTTAAATATACTAAAGAGTACTTAGTTATCTTAAGTCTACATACGCCTACTTAATAACCCATTTAAGTTTCTTTCTCATAAATAAACCTTGGATGTTATGTAAAAAACATATTTTTTATTATTAGGAATATCACCCCAATATTGTGTATATATCCATTCTACACTGAAATAATGCGATTAACGGTATAAAAAATTACACATTTTTCATAAAATTAAGCTTTAGTTCATATTTTTAGTTTGTGTGCATAAAGTGGATATTTCAGTGTATATGACTAAAGCAGGGACAAATTTAAATATTTTTTACAAAAATTTAATTCACGTGACTTGCCTAGCGCATGGAATAAATAGAGTTGGCGAGGAAATTACAGGCCAGTTTCCTTTAGTTAATTCTTTAATTTCCACGCAGCCATATTCCACGCGACTAACTATAATCATATGAAAAACGTTGTATTAGATTTTCTGATTCAGCTGAATCAATTATAAAGTCCAAATGTTTATTCGAGAAACGCAAGATTCTAGATCAGTTGACGTATATTAAAGCCCATTATTGTTTTTAAGTGGATTAATTTAAAAATTAAAGACCAACCAAATATCTTTATTAGAGTAAATTTCTATTGAAGAATATTGTGAAAATTTATTGAAAAATGGAACATTTTTCAATAAATTTCGGTAAAGTTATACTAGATAAATTTTATAGTATTACAACAAAGAATAATGCTTTTCAAAAGTTAACGGAAATGTCAAAGATTTTATCATTATCATTAAGTTTGACTGTTAAAGAAAATAATATACATTTAGATCTCGAACATCTGGCATCATTAAGGTATGCACCTATCACTTTAGTTGAAGTCGAAAGAAAGTTTTCAACATATAAAAATATTTTAAGCGATAGAAGACAAAATTTTAGTGTCAAAATCTAGAAAAGCACTTAATTATTAACTGGTACAAAAGTAAGTGGGTCTCATTGCGGAGGTGAATAGTTATTAATAATAATTATATATATATATATATATATATATATATATATATATATATAAAATACTATTGATGTTACTTAATAACATAATAACTTATTATGTTATTAAGTAACATCCATAGAATTTTATGTATATGGCTATTAATTGCAATCTTTTACGATATTATTATGCAATTTTCTTATTATATATTATGTAATAATAATTATTTTTTATGTATAAATGTAATTTAGAGAACTTTTTGTTATTTTACTACTTTCTCCTTGATTTCCAGTAAGCGAAATACATAAAAAATAAAGTGCATAAAAATGCATAAATGGTAAAAATGAAGCATATATTTTTGGAAACAAAGTGACATATTTATGTGCATGTTTAAAGCATTTCTTGTGCATAAAATTCCGAACTTTAATTATAAATCTGCATATGACTATTTCATAACTGTGAAGGATCAAATTTTGTTTGTCTAAATTCTACATTCGACTATTTACTAATATTAAATCCTCATACAACTACTTAACAACAACAAGGAATAACATTTTTTCTATCTTAAATCTACACATGGCTACTTAATAAAAGCGAGAGATTCAATTTCCTCAACCTTATATTTACCTAGTTAATAATATCTACATACTTAATATAAGCGACGAATCCAATTTTTCCTATCTCAAATCTATGTACGAATACTTCATGACAGCGAAGAATTCAATTTTCTTTATCTTAAGTCTACATACTAGGTCATTATCTCCTAAATAATAGCGAGGGATCCAATTTTATCTATGTTCAAATGACACACGACTACATAATAACGATGAGGAACTCAAACTTTCTGTCTTAAATCTACATTTTATTACGTTGAATTATGCGCACCATTAACAAGTATTTAAATCAGAGAGCCGACTGAAGCGATTGAATGACCAACTGCCCCGATAAAATGTTGTGGCGGTATCATGTATAGTATGTATGTTATAACAGCCCCACTATTTGCTTGCTCGATTGCATTCGTTGAGCAGATGTTGTTATTTCCGTCGGTTTTGTGTCTATTCATCCATAAATTCTCTTTTACAGTAGAGTGTTTCTGGTTTTGTTCCTTTCAGTGTTATTTGGTTACAACTTTCACTATTTTCAAAAAATCCGTTTTGTATTGTTATATTGTATATTTATCCTATAATTTTTTTTATAAATATTTAGTTTAATTTACTATCTTATTTTTGCAGAAGTTTCTTCCTTATAGTCCATTTCTTTCTGTTCTTAGCATTTCTCTTTATTTTCATTAACTATGGAGAATTCTTGTAGGACAACCATGGTTGTATGGATTAGATACAATACAGATTGGCTGCACCCAGATATATTGCAGTGCCTTTTCATTAAGTTTAAGGCGCTCAGAAAAGTGTAATGTGCAGAGATATGTTTCTACGAAAACTGATCTAGATATCATATTTCCATCTGCACCTGACACTTTTAACGAAGAACTGTGTGAAGCTTTCATGACGGCCAATATCCCATTCAGAAGCTTAACAATCCAGTCCTCAAGAGGTTTCTTACAAAATATATTGATCGTCATATACCAGATCAATCTACTTTACATAATTATCATTTACCAAAATGTTCTTTGAGAACAATTGAAAAAAAACGAACCAACCTATTTGGTTATTATTTTTGGGTAAGTGCAGACGCAACAACGGATGCACTGGGACGATATGTGTTAAATGTAGTTGTTGGTATTCTTTATCCGAGAACTTCATACCAACCATATTTAATTGCAACTCAAATATGAAACAGTTGCAGAAATCAATATATTCATAATATTCTGTCATCGGATAATAACTATAAAGACAAGATGCTATTAGTTTTGACTGATGCGGCAGCTTATATGTTAAAAACACAGAAGTTATTAAAGCAATCTTATCCCAATATGCTATACGTTACCTGAGTAGCACATGCACTACACAGAGTATGTGAATACATCAGGGGTCATTTTCCAAATGTTGATAAGTTAGTTATTCTGCACAGAACCGATTGAAAAATCTGTACATCCAAAGTATGGTGCACTTTTCAACATTTTAGTCACGCATTCATCATCAGTTGTGATGTGCAACGGACATTTTCTCTTTTTAAAGACGTTTTAACATCTAAAAGAACTAATTTAACACAGGAACACCTTAAACAAATTTTAGTTGTTCATATGTTTTACACTTTCAATGTTTCACAGAAAATACATAGTTTTGAGTTTTGTTCTTTGCAAATTATATATTTTTATTCAAAATTTGATACGCAATTCGCTTGTCAGCATTACCTTTGTTTCAGCAGTAGTTGCTGCCGGTTACCCAATCTATTTATTATATTCGCTCTGTTATGCATTAATAGATACATATTAACTGAATATATATGTATGTACCAATTATGCAGCACACGTACCAAATTGTTCGAAACTAACTGATTGCTTACAGAAACAAACCTATCGCCAATACGAGGCAGACGCCTATGTGCTATGAATCATCAATCACTCGAGCCCGCTCTTTGATTATAATACACAAAATTGATTACGTTATGACACTATGACAACTCAGAGTTTCTGCTGTCACTCAAACTTTGTTTTGCGAACTTTTTATTAGTAATCCTTGTAAATCGTCATACTTTATCACGTTAAGAAAACTAAAATTCTGAAAAATAATTTGAACGAATTTTACTATTTTTAACATTCCGACCGCTAATGTCAGCAAAAAAAAACATTCTTTTCCTTTGAGTATCAGTGATCTTTTCATTAGCGTCAATTGGAAAGTAAATTCGTTTAATACCAGCATCCGAACCACCCGTTCGACGTTCACGTCTCTGTCAGACAACCTGATTTTTAATCAAACTGTGACTAAATCCCTTTAAACTCCCTTATTGTGCGCTGAAGAACCATGTTGCATCTCATTATACCCTAGCAACGGAAAGCGGCTAATTGAATAATGACGTCAGACGTGTCGTTCGGGGATCCGCAGGCTGAAAACAGGGCGGCAATTTAATAACAAAAGTTGGTCGAGTGATGTCTTCACGCAGAACGATGTCTTTTGGACAGTTCCAGGCTGTTACCTCGAATAAGCGATAACTAAACCTTTAACTGTAGGGACGACAGTCTATGTGTATCTTCCTAAAATGTCACAAACGAGTTACATAAATGAAAGGAAGAACTGTGAAACGAACCGATGCCGCGCACAACAGAAAGAGAACGAATACAACCCAAAGCCAAGAAGGTTCGCGAAATGTAAAATTGTTTGCGGGTATACTTTTGTACGCTCCGCCTGGTGACACTAATTTGTGCAAAATGTAAAAGCTCAAAAGGAAACGAAAAACACGTCGATCCTTTGAGGCGAACATTAAAATATCTTTAGTGTAGATTTTTTCATTTAGATTGTTCCGTATTTTGCCAGGCTTGTGACTATAATTAGAAGAGGAGAATATTTTAAAATTAAATTTGTGCGGATTACTTAATACAATTTTATAAGAAAGGAAAGGCATAAATTCTCTGGGTGAATTCATTTTACTTACAGACATAAAAGGTATGTTTTCTTTTGTCGTAGAAACGGATAAAATCAGAAAAAATAAATTGTTAGGATTCAATACTTAAACTGAAGACCAAATCTATAATCAAGTGTATTTTCTACCGATTTATTTAAAATATCTTAATAAAGAGAAGGTACGAAGTGCCACCCAGATATTTCCGAAATTTAAATGTGTCGCTATAACACTAGATGATGTGAGCTACGCCTCTTCTAAGTCAGTCTGTCAAGCGGTACTTTGCTATATGGTGACAAATAATTTTTTGTGATTATATTTGTTGAGTCAAACGGTACTTTTCTACAAATAGATTTTGTATTTATTTTTGTTGACTTGTGTTTAAGTTATTGCGCGACACTGCAAATTCTGATATGCAAGAGCAAAGCAAAGCAAAGAGCAAGAGCAATATACATTAAATCGGGGGTTTTCGGGGTCGCTGAATATGAATCCGAAGTCAAAATTTGAAATAAGAACAAAATGGCGGATTTGACGTGAATCGCTTTATAGAGAAAGTACAAAATAAATCCATATGTTGTACAATACGATAAAACATACAATCGGTTGATTTAAAGTTCATGAATCGTCATCCGAAGAACAATTTGATTCACAATCAGTTGATTCAACTTTTAAATCGCTGGAGCTTCCTGTACTTGCTGGTATACGTGCCGCAATTAACAATAAAACTGCTTATAGCAGCAATAACTTTGAGTTTTTTTCGAGGCAATTCGCGCAAACTTGAAATAAATGGATCGGATATTAATAATTAGCCTGAAATAATGTCTTCCATAGTTTTGGCTCGGGAACACTTTTTTTTGCAAAATCTGCACGAAACTTTTAATGTATTTATTAGCCTCTGCAGACATCTGCCCTATCGTCAATACCGATGCAATACACTTTTGCGCCATGAATGAATATTTTATGTACTGAAGTTGGCATGTAGAACCATGGATATAATTGCACAAAGTAGCGAACTGTCTGTGAGGCATAATCTTGAAATTTTATGAAATCGATTCCATGACCACTCCAAATTGTCTGCAATATCACATGGAAACGCTTAACCCTAACCGTACTGACACGAACGAACTTTGAAGTCAAATATCTCGTAAACAATAAAAGATACAAAGTTGAGATTAATTTTCCAAAGATTTTTATAATTTTAAGCTTTCTTGATTTATTTGGATTGGCTGTGGAGCCACTGAAAGTCAAATAGTCCTTACCATCCTGATTAGGGTACCTGGGTACCCGTATACAAATTTAAGCATTTTGCAAAGAAAAACTAAAGATAAGAGTAGTTTTTGTATTTTATTTTATTTAAAATTAATAAATTTTTGTATCTAACTTTGTACTGGTATCATTGCATAAAATAAAATTTAGGAAATTAACATTTTATGCAGCGTGGAGCAATTATTTTGCTATGCGTGTTGCACATTCGCCGTTTACAGACATCAAATATTTTGCGTGTTTGGCGATCCGATTTCGAGTCAATAGCCACACAAAGGTAGCACCGACCTTTAATTGGTAGCCGACCAGTTTTATCCCGCTTTGATGTTTCCGATGGACCTGCAGCATCCTGAGAAACTTCCTCAGGGATGGTTTCATTTAACATTAGTTCGAGAGCTGCTCGGACGTTAGCTAACGTATTATAAGATTGTCATTGGCTCTCTTTTTCATGTTTTCAGTTGCCAATTCCACGCCAAGTGATGTCAAAAATCTACCAGAGCTAAAACAACATTTTCTTCCACATTCGCTTGCCGCTGACCACCACCAAAGGATAGCTATTGGCTGTGTTACACAACCAAAATATTTTAATTCCGTACTTAGCCGGCTTTGAAGGAATATATTGCGTAAAGCTGGTACGGCCACGAAATGGAAATAATTGTTCGTTAATGGTCACATTTTCATCTGGATAATAGTTTTCTTGAAGGTTTTTAGTAAGCGTATTCCAAATATCAGAAATAGGAGCGGCTTTATCAGTTTGCTTGCGAGCTGATCGTGTGAATGCATTGTCAAAACGTATTACACGTATTATTTGTTGAAATCTGTCACGACTTAATGATGCTTTATATAGTGGATGAGCGTAATTTCCCCAAAGAACTGAAGGGGGATCACCGCTGGCATCATTTAATCCCAATAAAATTCCTATAAATGCATCCAGTTCTTCCATTGAAATCAAACGAAACTTGCGAGGTTTCACTCTTAAAGCTGTTACATCTGCTGCATTTTTGTGGTTGAAATTTAATGCTAGTTCATATCCTTTTTTGTTACTGTATCTGAGGATTTCACTTTTTATATTTTCTGTAAAAAACTCGTCAAATATTTCCTTAGTTGTCATCACTTTATTGAATTTGCGATGTGGTCCACCTACATAAGTAATAAAATTACTGCCCATAAAATACGTATGTACGTACATATGTTTGAATATGATGCAACCGACCTTTTTTGCGCAAAATATTTTGGGATTGAGTTTTGGCACTTGGTATCTCTTGGGCATACCATTCAGTTTGGTCATTTGCTATATATTTTGAAGCAATTGTTGAAACTTCGTCACGCAATTCCAAATCATCATTTTCTTCTTCCTCGTCAGGCTCAACTACGCCTTCCATTTCCATATCTGAGGCTTCATCTGCATCAGGAAGCCATTCCTCATCACTTAAACACTCATGTTCAATGGGATTTAATATGTTATCATCCTCTTCTTCGTTTTCAAATAATATATCAATATCTTCTACAGTTAATCTAAACAAATTTCGCGAAATAAACTATTAAAACGAACAAAAAATAACATGTTTAACAAAGCTTACGCAGAGATGTTAAGATAACCTTTACGCCATGGTAAACGATCTAAAGTCTTCGATGGTGGTATGTCTGCTTTGCTTTTTGTAGCTTGCGTAGGGCCCAATCCTGCATTACTTGTTGCAGCTCCAGATGATAATCCCACATCATTAGATTCTGCTTCGGAATCGTTCAATTCCATAACAAGTGTATTACGTTTGCGCGACATTAAAAAAATTATAAAAGCAAACGAAAGCTATGAAACTCAACCGTACGCATCAACAGCAAACAAGAACTGAGAATGCAAAAACGACGTACACAAACAAAAAAATTGTATTTTACATTAAAATAACAATATTGGGATCCCCGAATTACAATGCAAAGCATTGTATTGATATTTAAACAGTAACGGAAAAATAAACGAACCCGGGTACCCTTATCAGGAGTCTACGTATAAAAATGTTGTCAGTACGGTTAGGGTTAATCAAGTCCTCATCAACTCATGTTATAGCAGCAGAAATGCTTGAGTTTTCGAAAAATCTTCCAGCGGTATTCCCAGCATTCGAGGTATCGAAACCAGGCTTTGTTTTATCGACTATTAGGCCTAATGCCATACGGAAACCCCTCTGCGTATTGGTTTTTCGGATTCATACTTGTTCCTTTTCTTTACCACTACGCGCCTGCCACTTTTTAATTCCAAGCGTATATGCTACATGCAGACAACATTCGAAAAGTCGTATCCATGCATGCAAAGTTGACAATCCAAACTGTAGATGATCTACAGAGACTTCCTTTTCTAGAGTTGTGTCGATTTGCTTGCAGTTTAATGTACTCTATTTCTTCACCAGTGGCTTTAGGAGTCTCGTGAAAAAATTGGATGCTAATTAGTCTACAAAAACGAGGAGATGACAAGTCTTGCGTTTGTTTCTTCGGCGTCTGATACAAACTGCAGTTGAACGATTGAAAAAATTAGCATTGGCCTTGCTTCCATCATCATTGGTGAACTTTTGTTTGTACGTACTTTGGCCAGAAGTGCCATCGCAGCCCCACTTACAAACTAAATTCAAGTGGCAAGCATTTTCAGGAGACAAACGTTTGACAACATCTGTCTGTGTTAATATTCTATCAGCTGTGTAATTCAGTAAAGCCTGCAATTTTACCTCAGCACTACATTCATTGGTAGAAATATGTTATGTTATGGCTTTCAATTTGTATTTCGTAAGGGATTTGAGAATTAGCACGCCATCTATCAGTATTTATTTGTGATATAGTACGAGAAGTTATTTAGTTAATTTTGCCTTTTGTTTAGCGAAATTTAAAAGGAAATATATTCTAAATTAGTAGTGTTTTCGTTGTGGTCGATTTCCTTTGTGAAAATAATTAAATATGGGATAATTTAAACATTCTTTCAAAACTTGTTTTTTTACTCGTATGACGTAAACAGCTCTACAAAAATTAAAATTGGGAAAGATTCGCTCTCATTAGCTCTCGTTACAGTAAAGCTTCGTAACTCTGGTGTTAAAATTATCTAGCTAAGTAAAATTTAATTAAAAGATTAGTCTACTGTTCGCTAATAGCAGTTTTTAATTATACTTCGCCTTGCAAATCAACGTGGAGGTGTTCCTTAATTGCTTTTGGTGAATTAATCACGCTTTGGAAAGATAATTTTTCCCGATCACGTGGTTAGAGGTTTCCATTTTATATGACTGTAAACTAATACACGAGGTGAGTGACTTTCTAAAATATCTTGTGAGCCATTGTTATTCTATTGAGGTATTGGTTTCATTAAATAGAGTATTTCACTTTCTTATTGTTTTTTATCTTTTTTATATAATAGAGAAATTTTGGTAAGGTGTTACCATCCCCAAAAATTTGAGTAAAACGGACGGAATTAGCTTCCGCACAAAATTGAAGGACAGGTATGTTGAGAATTTTTCCTTTGAACTAATTTACTGTGGACATGAGGTCGCCGTTTCTTTTTTATGCAGCACTTCATAAGGTAGTACTCATTTTAAGTATATTTCTGGAGACTACATTATGATTAATAGTCAGCATCACATGAAGAAATCGTATAAATTTTGTACATATATAATTACATAAATTAATAATTTTTTTTTTCTGTATTAAGATATTGGTGTCATTCAATTTAGTAGAAACTTGCCTTTTGCTTTTTGTTAGTGGAATATATGTAACCGATTCAAATATTCAATTTTTTTAATTACGTAAGAATAATTTCTACATATACTCTGTGGAATATAAATTTTAGAATTAATTTGTGTAATATAATGTGTAATTATTATCATTAAAATTAACGAGCAGTTCAATTCTTTTATAATTAATATATTTCTTCATATATAGTGTGGACAATTCATAATAGATTTATTTTGGCATACATTTTTATAACTTGAACTTACGCAATTAAATAATTCATTGTGTGATATATAAGGAATTATTGCATATACAGGGTGTGTCAATTTCTATATAAGGTTTATTAAAGATTTTTGATAAATTATTTATGCAATTCTTAGATTAAGATTCTTAGTTAATTTAATTGTTTTCCATATTGGTCAAATCATTTCAGACGTTGAACTTAATTTTTTTATAAAATCTGGTAATATTATTATTTTTTGTAATTTATCTAAAACACCTGCTTTTATATGAAAATCGTTTAATTTCACCTATTAGTTAATTTCTTGTATGCACTTTAAATGATTTCATTCATATATTATACTGGGTGAGTCTTTCACTCATGACCTGAATTTACTTTGTTATTAAGATAGATATCACTATTTTAATGTCATTATCGCTTTGATCAAATTTAAATACAGTTTCTTTTTATTCATTAAACTTTAAATTGTTACGTGCTCGTAGCTACGTCTTCGTTTTGGTTGCAAATTTCTTCTTTCATTTTATTCCGTTATGTTTATTTTCAACCGGACTGTAGTACTTTCGCTTGCGTGCGTATATCTTCACATACAATAATTACGTATTAGTTTTTCTTCGTGGTCTTTCTCCCCTCTCGATACTCGAGTGGCGATAACTTCTAGAGAGAAGAGTCTGAGATCGCTGTCAATAGAGAAAAGGTCGATGGTTGTCATTCGTCATTTGTTTTGTAACGGCTTATTGTAGGGCCTGATTGCTTTAAACAGTATTCTGTTTTTTTTTAGCAGCCGTCTCGTTTGTGCGAGGTTATTATTTAGTCGCTACAATTTTTAATTGTATTAATTGTGATTAATTGTGATTAGAGCCGATTGACTCCTTCTCTACGATACACTATATTGCGCTCTTAACTATCAGACATTATCCTGGTACGTATTTTTGTAATTCATTTATTAATTATACTTTTCTTATTCATATTTTTTTTCATTTCATATTTATTTTTTGTCCAGTGTTCTCGATAATAGGTGTCTTTTCCTCTACCGACGCAAATGTCGCTCACAGTAGGAAACCGATGACGCGCACGAATATCCCGCTTGCAGGAAGGAAACGGACACAGGTAAGACTTTAAAATATTACTTTATTAATTTAAACTAAATGTAGACCGGTCAAGAGAGGTTGATGACTAATCGCCCACGAGCGTACTATTGTTCATTTGTATTTTTAAAGTTTTTAATTTTATTTATATAATTATACTTATAATAATAAAACAGGTATATATACGGCTACAAAATAAGAAATACATTTTTATTTGTTCATCTTGTAGTTCAAGTTGAGTAAAGGAGTATTAATATTTACTAGCAATACCTTCTCAATGTTCTCTTCTATAACATTTGTTCTCTTTGAATGAAATACATCCTTGTAAATAGAAAATATTCTTTCTACATCCCAACTGGTTATAAGTGCATACTGGAAACATTCTTTTATTTCCGCGTATTTTACAGTTAGATGTTGTGGGATTGGCATACACAATTGCCGCAATGTTATTAAATCTGGATTTATATTAAACACTGCGTGTAACTTTTGCCGAAGGCCACATCCGAAGTCACTTGGAATACTTTTCAAATTATAAAGAACAACATCTAATGTCGTTAAACCAACCATTTAATTAGAGATTTCGATTTTCAAAATAAATGATTAGTTTTGGCAAATTTCTATGTTCCTGAAGAAAGTACAACTGATTTTTTAAATATGGAATTAGTATTAGATCCTTGCACTCAGAAATACTTCGAGCATTGTCATTTAAACATCTAAATTCTGTGCATAAAAACTAGTAGCTTCCAACCATGTCCCCTATCTAGTTATTACTGCAGAGAGAGGCAGTGACAAAGATGGCAGTTTTTCCCTCTAAAGAGCTACTCTCAATGGTGCTTTTCTGAAATCTTTTTAAAAGCGGATACAAGTCTATCAACTTCTGGAAAGGTGTCTCTGACATATTCGCAGATTCTGTGGAGAGCATATGCTACACAAGTAACATGCAGCATATTGGGATATATTTCCTTTAATACTCTGTCTGTTTTTAACATATATGCGGCACTGTCACTTACGAATAAAAGTCCATTTTCTTTGTGCCTGTCGTCCGAATGAAGTATTGCTTGAATATTATCGTTATTGGTTTTAGCAACTGTTTCCGCATCAACTGTATTTATAACTTTTGTTGCTATTACATATGCGTTATATGGAATAGTTGCATGTAGTACACCAGCTACAACATTTACCACACAGCGTCCTAATATATCGACAGTTTCGTCGGCACTTATCCAGATGTACTGATTAGAAAGATGGCGTCTAATGCGTTCTACTGCTTTCGTGAAGCACTTAGAAACATAATATTTGCGTAAGGTGGATTCATCAGGAACATTTCGACCAGTATATTTTTGGAGAAATATTTCTAAAGTGGAATTGTTAAGTTTATTTAATGGAATATTAGCCGCCATAAAAGTTTCACAGAGTTCTCCGTTAAAATTGTCATATTCCAACGGTTCCAATTTCTGCGCATGTGTTTGCGATGCTAAGTGACGTTCTACTTGCGATTTCATGGAATTCTTTAACGATATTTTACAGATTTTGCAATAATTTTCGGAATCACTGACAATGGACATACAATCAGTGTGACCGTTAATCCAACTCGCCATTGTTTTACGATGCCGTTACGATGACGTTCTTCCATATCATATCTGAAAAAGGAACTTAAACAATGCCCTAAATAAATGAAAACTAAATACGTATGCGCAAGTTATTGAAACTGAACAAAATTCAATGCACGCTTACGTCGTAATAATTGGGAGAAGTAGATCCAATCAAACGATATTAAACAGTATCTATCACAAAAAGTACGATGTAATTAACAGTTAAAACTATGAAAACAAGAAACTAACTCACAGCACTTTATTTATCTTACGAAATATAATCTAAATAGACTAAATTATTAAAACTCCACATGCTTCTATCTACGCCGATGAAAACAGAAATTTAACTGTAAATATCCAACAAAAACGTGGCAATTCTCGATGAAAATAGATGTGCGCGCTAGCCAGATCAATAGTGCATTCAATAACTGCGTGATGTTCTTACAGATGTTGTAGATTATTTATATCGTCCGTCGTAATGACGACGTCATTTCAACCTGATGTGTCCGGTCTCTGGTCCGAAGCTTCAAGATAAATAAAAGCTATATGTGCTTCTTTATATCGCTGAATTCGCTTTTCTAATGTTATTTTCGCGACCAAAATCTAATTGCAAAACAAGTAGTTAAATGAAGTAGCGAGATGTTCTGCTGGCCCACCCCCTTTGCTTTGAACCTACTTGTTGGTGAACGTCCCAAAGGAAATACTCTGCCGGCCAACCCAATCGATCTTCGGAATGCGTCGCGGTTCAAGGTCGCGAGGTGGAATGTAGGCGCCACCATATTTCCCCTGCAGAGCACCCCCGTAACACGGAAGCGGGTTGGAAGCTGGTAGTCTCAAAAGCAAAACTAGATTAGCCCCAAACTACTTGATACTGATTCAATATACCTTTGCCTAACTCATACACTTGTGGGATAGGTATGAAATAAACACATGACATCAACTATAAGAAGTTTAATATAAAAAAAAAACAGTAGGCTAAAGAAAAATCAAATATTACAATGCCAAAAATTAAGTCGACGTAAAGAGCACTTTTCCAAAAGAATATTATTGATTGAAATTACAAAAATTAATGAAATATAACTACAAATCAATTAGCACTAAGGTAATAATAAAGTTTTGGTAATTCCAAAATCTAGAACTAAATCTACCAAAATAAACGAAATTTAACTGTTACGCTCCTGGCGCATATCAGTGAATACAATAAAACATATTCACTTGACAGTATAGCACCCTGTATTAGCAGGCAAGAAATTAAAGTAAACAAAATATGAATTAAATTAAATACGTGACTTAACAAAAGTTTCAGTAGAACGCAATTAAGTATAATTAATTCTGGGTTCTGTACAATAAGGTTATAACGATCTTAATTAAAACAAAACAACAACGTATCCCAAAATAATATTTATCCAGTACGTAGGCCCGTCTGAAGGACCAATGCCTCGTACAGATTGACAATACAAATTTCACCTGATTGCTAATGAAGCTAGACAACCAGTATAAAAAATAATACTGACAATAGATCGTAACTTGGTGTGTAACCACCTATCTACTAAATACACATTGATAAATGAACGGCTAATTAAGTTACAAGTAAATTAATGAATAAAACTGAACGAATAGTCTAATCGCTGTGCTGTAAAGAATTGACTGTAAATTACTTTTGAATTAAAACCAATAAAATGCTCATCACCAAAACCGAGCTCTAAATTAAATGAAAGGTATAAATCTAACAGAATCTTACGATGCTATCATTTATGTAACGTTTAATTTGCATCGAATGCACAAAATATTATTAACACCCATACATAACCACAGGAGGTTATGAATGGTACTTATATTTTAAACAAAATCAAGAAAAGAAAATCTAACACCTCCTTTAAATGTTCCTTGTTAACGTCTAAATTATAACCTTTATAGGAAATGCCCTCCAAAGGGATTTTGATGAATACTATTTCGTTAAACTCCTATGTAATTCACAAAAATCACTGCGACTATAGATTTCATCGGAAATTCGCCATGTTGGAGTCGTAGAATAATGTTCTAGAAGGATTTTTTTTAGTGACCACGCCAGTAACAATTTTCAAAGTAAAGAGTTGTCCGTTCTAGATCTTCCCGGCCGGAATCCCGCTTGTTCCTCCGGTTGCTGATGTTCAATGTCTTCTTCAATTAGGTTTCTAATAATCCGGGAATATATTCTTCCTATTGTCGGGTGACTGCTATACCAAAGTAATTCTTGGGATCGTCTCTTGAACTTTTATGGATAATAGATATATAGGAATTTCTCCATTCAGTCGGTGTTTCTTCGCCATTTTAGCGTCTTTCAAGTAAAGATTTTAGTATTCTTATCAGCTTTTCAAGTCCATATTTGATGAATTCCTTGTGTATCTTTCCAGGTCCAGGAGATATTCTCAATTTTATGTCTTTTACGGATTGTTGTAATTATTTTAATTGAAGATCTATATGAATTAAATTACCATTGTTCTCCCAGAAATTAACGCGTTTTTCTCCCAAAATGACTTTGAAGTGATGTATCCAGTCTTTTTTGATATGCTGCTCAAGTTAAATCCTTGTTTGTTTGATGCCTTTACCGATTTTATGGTCTTCCAAGCGTCTGAGCTTCGGGTTTCTCCTATTTGTTGTTCTATATACTCACACTGTTTTCCAACTTGGACAATTCAATGTTTAAAATTCTTTTAGAGGAATGTACGAAAATGTCAGTTCCTCTTCACTCAACTACAAGAAAAAAAGTATATTAATCTATTATTTGATGAAAATTAAAAAAACAATAGGGGTACATTATAGTTATTTCGTAGTCGATGAGACAAACAGACAGTTGCGGACGCTATATTGCCAACTTATTGATTGGGATTCTAAATAAAAATTGCGAGTGATATTTTATTTAATTGGTACAGAAGAATCGGAGAAAACAAATAACTTAACTAGAACAAGATTTATAAACGACAGTTTAACGAAGTTTTATTTGTCTAATGCCGTTCCAAGTGACAAGGTATTACTGATGTTATTGGATGCTGCAACATAATTGTGAAGTCAGCACAGAATTTGAAGATTTTTTACCCGAATGGTGCCCGTAACATGTTTGGCCATGCTGTTAACAGAGTAGCAGAAAAAATACATTACACATTTCCAGATATTAATTCATTGAACACTTTCGCAAAGAAGTTTATTAAAGCACCGCTGAGGATTTAAGCATGCAAAGATAAGTTTCCTGGTCTGGCACAGTCACCACAACCCATAATAACAAGATGGGGCAAAGTTTCAAGAATAAAATTTATAATGTGAGAGGTACCATAGGAGAGCGGTTTAAAATTAAATTAACACAAGTTCTAGAGAAAAATGAGGGCTTTAATCACCTTAGTAGAATATCTAGTGTGTTGCAAGGAAACTACAATGAAATTCTTGAGATGAGTTCATGAATTATCTGGAAATATAAGTATGCCCCAATTACATCAGTTGACGTTGAGCGAAGCTCTTCAGCATACGAGCTATTATTGACGGATTGCAGAAGGTCATTTTAATTGAGAATTTATAAAAGCGTTTAATTGTAAATATTTACAATACTCTACAAAGGTGACTATAAATACAAAGAGTTACATTGTTTAGCTTACTTATTCTCATTATTATTATTAATTTACATGTACATATTTTGTAAAATTTCGAATAAAATATTGATATAGTACATGTTTTGTAGTATCTCTAAATTTATATTGACATTATTTAATATTTTGACTACAATTTATTTGTGTAACTATCACTTAAACTTTACATATTTTTGCATATTTTAATAAAAGTTTTGCATATTTTCGTCGAATTTTGGAAACATATATGCGCATATAATACAGTTTCCGTGTGCATATAATTTCCAGCTTTAGTCATTAATAGGCCTCCGCTAATTCGGTATATAGAATATCGACTTGATCTTTTGAGTCTATTAATGGAACTGATATACTAGGTAATCTCAGACAAATTAGTTAGGGTTGACCTTCGTGACATGAGCCCATGCTGCTAAGTGGAGATAAAATACCGAATAATGTCTTAATAAACATGTGTTCAAAAATGCTGAAATAACTTGTAACACAATATCATATTACGTTAAGCAAATGCATAAATTATTCCAAACGAATCCGTATACCGCTCAGCAGAAGGTAGATATAATAATGTGTGCATAAGAAATAAAAATTAGAAATTCTATTCAAATGCGTGACGAATCATTTTAGTAATTCATTAAATACAATTTACGTGTTACGAATCCCGTATCGAAAAGGATAAATTACGAAAAGATAATTGAAATAATAAAATTTAAGATGTAATTCGGCTTGAATACTAATAAATTTGTTCAATCTAAGGAATTAGCGATGTGGATAATAATACGGTGCGAGTTGACGTGACCGATATCTTTAAATTAGAGGTCTCTTGGAGACTATCTTGTGGGGATAGCACTATCCTCAATTTATTGCTGTATTTTCGACAGCCGCACGCACTACGACATGGTACAACAGGGTCCCACTGTCAAAACTTTAGAATTTATTGTTAGTAGATTGGGAATTTTATCTGTGTTTACATAGTTATACAGGATGAATTCGGTAGTATCTTAGATATTGAAATTCATTATTTGCTTTCATCTAGTTAAGCGCTATTAGAAATTTATCTAAAATACAAACATGATGAATATTTTGTTTATTTCTAGTATTTCTTTTTTTTTAAGAAGACGTCCGACATTAATTTAATATTGCACAAGTATATAGATATATAGATATAATAATGAGATTTTTATATTATCTACCTAGTTGTGAAACAATTAAGTGATAATAACAAGCTCTTGCTGTCAAATAGTCAATAGTGTCACATTTGAATTTATACTGAAAAAGTTTCGTCCAAATCCAGAGAATTTTCAGTATTGGTAGGATGCTATAGGTAGCGTAAATCTTTCATTCCTAACCCCTTTTCATTTTTTAACTGGAAATATAATAAACTCATTAGCCGAACCAAGTGTGGAACATTTGAAGGGCAACACCACGTTGTCCCGTTGGCAATACATTCAGTGTCTTCGCAAGCACTTTTGGAAGCGATGGTGTAAGGAATATTTGAATGAGTTACAAGCAAGAACCAAGTGGAATTGTATGGGCAATCGCAATCTAACACCCGGGATTCTTGTTATTATAAAGGAAGATAATGTTTCGGCTGGACAGTGTTTCTTAGGCAGAGTGATACAAATGTTCTCTGGAGAAGACGGTATAGTGCGCACTGCTAATGTAAAGACGGTGCGTGGTGTATTCCAGAGACCAACGACTAAGTTGTGTGTGCTCCCTAAATCGAACGATGATGATAACAATTCCTGAACGTGATCATTATCTTTTCATTGAAAGTAGACTCTTTCAAAGCGGACGGCATGTTCCGTCCATATAGATTTAATTTGTATTTAAGTTTTATTTAAGTATAATCAAATAGATTTAGTTGTGCTTATTTTACGCATTAAATCACAGGTTTTAATTTTATATTAATTGTATATTTTAAGTATATGGAAAGGTCTTGACGTTTCCCAAACAACTAATTTTGCCATTCAATACCTGTAACAATTGTATTGTTTATATTTAGTATTTATTTTATTTCCCAGTGTTATAATTAAAGGTTCATGTGCATATTGTTTATTTAATCCGTTTATGACGTTGGTAAACTGCATCATCTACCTTTCCTTGAAGTTAGGAACTTCTCGAGTAAGCATTCGACAAGCCGAAGGGTAAAATCTTTGCAATGCAATCTCAATATAATTATATTAGTTGTTTTCGCCTTCCCTTGTAACTTGGGACAAAACTTTCTTTGCAAAAAATAGGTTAGAACACAAATTAGTTCCAACCCAGATCTCAGCGATCTCCTTTCAAGAATATATTTAAGTATTAGCCAGTTTCTCGGTCTTCAATATTTAAAGACCAGATTCATACAATTATATTAAATTACTGGAACGCCAAGGTTCAATTTATTAACGATTATCTTGAAAATATATTAGTGTTATTTCAAACTATTGTATTTTTTAAAACTTATATTTCGATTAACCAAATTCCGAAAAGTCCTTTAAACCTGGAAGAAAAATATGGGTTTGGTACCCAAAAATTACTGAAATTCAGTTAGAACATAGAAGCGTGATATAATTCTTCACAAAAGACGTGACAAAGGACAAAAGGCAGTGTACACAAAAATATTAATATTTTATAGTAAAATTTTGGTATAAGCAATTTCGATGGAGTTGGGATTCAATTCAAAATGATCCAAGATGCGGAAGATCTATTAAAGCAAGAACAAAACAAAACGTAACGAAAGTCGAGGAACAGGTCTTGGGGACCGAAGAAATTTTGTGCCATATATTGCCGTTGAAATCAAGATAACAGAAGCTACGGTAATATAAATTTTGCATGATGATTTTGGAATGAACAAAGTGTAAATGGATTCCCAGATAGCTTACTCCCGAATAAAAATTGGCTGGCAACAAATTTGTGAGAAAAACTTGACGGTTTCAAATGACAACAAAAACCCTTTTTTATTTTAGAAAATTATAACAGGTGATGAGGTGTGGGTGTATGACTGAGACCATCGACAAAACAAGAATTTAGAGTGGGTCAACAAGGGATCTCCAACACTAAAAAAAAGCAAAGATGGAAAATGAAAATTAACTTGAAAAACTGAAGGCGACGAGGTTTTCGGGTACAAAAAGAATAAATACATAAAGAAAAGCTATACAATTGTACGAGAAATATATAAGGAATTTGAAAACTGAAATATAGCAAGACAACTCCAAAATATTGCTCGAAATATTGCTACGATTAACGCCAGTTGAGTTGTGGTAACCTCATGGTAGCCCTAAATTGTGCAACGATGGACGCTTGGAGCGTCCTTCCAATATTGTAAATGTTTTATAATAATGATTAACTTGATGAACACTACGATCTCCTTAAAGTTTATTTAATATTTACATAAAAAATTACGATTCGAAATATACTAAAGTTATTAAATAGAAGTAATATGAACAAGTATGTCGAACAGGTATTTAAAATTTACGCACAACAAATACATACTGAAGAGAAAGTTAGTTATTTCGTAAACTACTGTGAATGTACATATGATAAAAATAATTTCTCTATCCAACAATACAGAGTTTACCATGGATTAGCGTCGCGATCGGACACGTGGTAGAAACAAAAAAAAGCGTCATAGGGCATTAACTTGGTGTATGCTGGACAGCACGTGTAGTAAGAGCAATTTTGTCTCGCGCAAAGTTGATAATGAAGAGGCGATGTTTACCTCATGGCGGTCGGAAACGAAGAAGAACGTTTTGTGTTGTAGAAAATTCGTGGTTGCAAACATAAGAATTACATAAGGACGCGAGCTAAATAGTTGCGATGTTGATGAAATAATATCATTAAAATATTCCTTATGAAGAATGCTTTAAAATGACAGCGAAAAATAATTTTTGTGATTATATTTGTTGAGTGGTGTTTGAGTTATTCTGCGATACTTCAATGTCTAATCTGAAAGAGCAAAGAACATGAATTAAATTCCACTTTAAACTTGGCAAAACGGCAGCGGAAACTCTGAAAATGTTTCAACTTCAACAAGCATTTGATTAGGATGCTTTAACCTAACCGCAAATTTATGAGTGGTACAACCCTTTTAAAAATGGAGGAGTTTCCTTTGATGACGATGAGCGTTCCAGCCGTCCATCAACGGGAAACACGACATAAAATGTGGCAAAAATGATTAATACTATCCTGCAAGACTGAAGGAGAACAATCCATGACAATTGTAACATTATCGGTATGTCGTATAGCGTTTGCCATAGTATTCTATCCGGCGAACATGTGGCACATTGCTGAGAAATTTGTACCATGGTTACTCTATATAGAACAAATATGGCACCGTTTTCCTGTGTACGCAGAGCTGAAAGAAACTAAAGAAAGAGATGCGGGCAGAGCCGGAATCATTACTGGTGAGGAATAATGGTTGTGTGGGTATGATCCCGACACAAAGCAGCAGTCATCGCATCGTCACCACAACCGAAGAAAGCACAGCAAGTTCTAAACAACGTCAAGACGATGTTGATTTGCTTCTTTGTCGCTGAAGTCACTGTGCACAAAGAATTTCTCCCACCAAGTGAAATACTTAATGGACGATATGTTGCGATGTTCTTTGGCGACTAAGAGAAAAATTTGGCGCAAGTGACGCTACAATTCGTGGATCCTACACCACGACAATGTACCAACCCACACGCCACTTGCGGTTCATCAATAAAAAGCATGTCATATAAAAGTGCAACATTCTATGTTAAAAATTAGACCTTTGCGCCAGCGCCTCTGATGTTCATATGGTAGTACTAAATTCGTAAACAACCGTGACGCGGCATTTTCAAATTTCTATGTTTTTTGTTGTTGTAAATATGCTCCAAATACGTGTTTCAATATTTTTTGATTTCCTCTGTACGATGTATTTCTGCGCATATAAATAAATATAAATTATATTAAAAAATAAATATAGAGACTATGTAAGAAGAACAAGTGTTTAAAATTCAACAAATATATAAAAAAATACAAGCTCTTGCAATAAAACAAAATAAACTATATACTCATAACTATAAATAAACAGAAATTCGAATAAACGATAATATAAAATAAGGACAACTCTTCATATGCACTAAAGATTAGAAAATCCTAAACTTGCCAACGTACCAAGAACCTAATTTATCTTTTACAAATGCATCAGCTGTCTAATTCTTCTAGAGTTTCGATTCAGAGATCTGTCATTAAAAGACCGACAAATGTCACCATGAAATTTCCTAATAATTGAACTCATAGATATATTTAACAACTGCTCTTGAACTAAAGTTTGATGATTGGATTTAACACAAGTATACCATAAAAAACTAACTTTCTGCAAAGTTACCAACATTTTCTTGTGAATAGAATTTATATGGCCAAAAGTTTTTAACGACACAACCATCTTATCGTAAATGGCATTAACGTATAATACCAACCTAAGGGTCTGATAAAGAAGATTATTTAATTCACTAAATTCCTTAAACATTGTAAATGTGTGATGAGGTTCTACGTTAGCAGAGAATGAAGATTTACAAACCTCGCAATCGGGTAAATTAAGCTTTTTTAGAAGAAATCTACATACATAGACGACAGTTTGATAATTAAAATCATTCTCTTCATTATTTGGAATACTTAGAGAAGAATTATCTAATTCATTCGTATCCAATGTATAATTTTAGCACTTTTAGACTCAATATAAGCCATAAATGATTGTAAATTAGTTTAGATATGCTCACTATCCTCCTCACAATTGAACCCGATGGAATGAGAAGACACTAAATTATTTAGGTATTGTTCAAAATGATCCTCGCAAACATATATTTGTTTTGAATTCGAAGAAACACCAATATCTGAAAAATTTTTTAATAAAGTTTAACCATACCTTTTTTCTACCATCATCGGAAGGGAGAGTGAAGAAATGTGTATTTTCATAACTCGAATCAGGAAAAATATTGGAATAAAATCGATTTTCGCAACCTGAAATTTTACATTTATATTTATATTAAAAGTCATTGTAAAAGTAATTTTTTATGCAAAATATTAAAATTAATGTTACTTCAACAATTAATAATAACAAAACAACAATTAATAATAATAAAACCTGCCCAAAAACTTGTTCCTCTTCAAAAATAATTTTGTGAACACTGACTTGCATTTTCATTGTATCCTTGGTACCGTGCACTGTTGTCATGTCGTACACTTTTATAGCTAATCATATTTATTTATAGATTTCTTAACAATAAGCATCGAAGACTTTTTGGTGAAAATAACGCTAAAAACTCATTCTTCATACGAAGACATTCTTTGATATTAGATTATAATCCTTTTAGATACAGGGTCTACAAAGACTTGGCAACATTACTATAGCTAACACGCTATGAAACCGAGATAGTGCGCACATCTTGCCCAAAAATTCGTTTTTAATAGAATACCCCGTGGTTGGAGTGTCAACGAAGACGGCAGTACTATCGCAATCTCCCTGCCTTCCAAATCTTGCCCCTTGTGACTTCTTCCTGTTTCCGAAATTCAAACTGAAGCTCATGGGACTCCGTTTAGAGACAAGGAGCTTCAGATAGAATGTTGGCAGTGTTGAACACTTTAGCCCGCGAAAACTTCTAACACTGCTTCCAGTCACGAGCAAGTCGCTGGGATAGGTCAATTCATGTGGAAGTAGAGTACTTTGAAAGAGATGGCAGTGAATAAGTTGTAAGAACAGTTTATTGCCTTTTCACGTTACTGGAATTTTTGAGTAGCACCTCGTATATTGCTTATATAAAATTTCTACATGCAACTTCATTTAATTTCTAGTTTATAGTCATTGGCTTTGGTAGTCATTTGTGAATTTATGCAATATAACATAGGCGTTTTTTCTTTTTACAGAAAATATTTTGTTTAACAAAAGTATCATTATTCATATTTTAAATACCCAAAATACAATGACATATTCAAAGTCTCTTTAAGAATTTCAAGAATCTTAAACGGATTTTTATTTTAACTATCCAATAACTGCAGTTGTCCTTCAAAAATAAAATTGTAATCTGATTCGTCTAAAACCTTGTCAATTACGCAGGTGTACGAAATTAACACCATTAGATCTCTGTAGATGGCAGCCGCCGCTACTCACGAATATACGAGCTGAAAATTCCTGATAAAGAAAGGGCCCGTCAATCATACGAAACCTTCTGAATAGAAAGAGATTACCATTTCAAAGAGGAAGACTGTCCCGACCTACCGCTAAGTACCTAATTCTCTGTCAACTAACATTTCAAACGTAACATTCAAACAGCCCTGGATATTGAATCGTTCGTGTGTCAATTCGAATATTAGCAGGAGAGATTGTGATAATGGGGACTATAGGTACAATTGCCGGCGACCCGAATGCATACAGTTGGGTCCCTGAATATCAAATGCATGTTCTATTGTTATTTCTGGAAATGTATTTTTAGTCGGCAGCCATAAATGCATATTTCTCATTCGCTTCGGCCGAATTAACATTCATTTCATAAAGGAAGCCAACTATGTGTGTAATTATTGACGTTTTTCAACAAAATTGCCTGCTGCGTATTCGCCATACTAAAAAATTGTCAGCTATAAAAGTTAGTTTTTTCTTCGATATTGGTGCTGTACAGTAGTGGAAAAAGTAATCCATCATGTACGTGTACATTACACAGTTTCTTTGTTCGATACCTGCGTAACATTATTGCCTACTACTAGCACCTGAATTTTTAAAAAGTCATTAATCATTAAGTCCCACATTATTTATTTTAATTTCTTCAATTTTATTTTTGTACATATTCATCAAATATGTGTACTTGATACATGGAAAACTGATATTTTATAAAAATATGTCCTATATATAGGACACTGGCATCCTGTCATATCAAAATCTGACATACATAGGCACGTACCAGAAAGAGGCATTAGTTATTTGAAATTAATTACAAAAAAATACGAAACTAAGAATAATAATACGAAAAAATATAAATTATAATTTTAAACAATACTAGTAAAACAATGATAATACAGTAGTACCAATATTAAACAATAATAGTAGAAGAACAGGATATACATTTACGTAGTATGATATGGTATAAAACAATCTTGACACAAGGTCACCTGGCATTTTGTGTAAAATGTAAGTGGCTTTGATTTACAATTATGTTCCTGATCCCTTACAGCTAGTGTATATGTGGACGCCATGTAAAGTTGTGAACGTTTATATGTGTTAGCTTTACTGCGCCCATGTTCGACACTTTAATTAATAGTTTTACCAACTGATGATGGCAACTTAGTTGTCGAAATACGTGTTTAGGATACGATTATAAATTGTGGTAAAGGGTTTTTTGAGTTTCTACTTAACCACAGTCTCCAAAGGAAGACTTTATTTTCTCTGGCACCGTCGTTGTTTGTTACGTTTTTGCATAAAATGATCTTCCTATCTGCGCACACTTTAAACGCTGATATTCACGGTCTTCCAAGTGTGGGCCTAATACTCTGTCCCATTTTCATGTAAGGGACCGCTATCGATCTGCGACATCATAATATGCTAGTATCAGATTTATTTACTAGTTTGTACAAAAGTCATGAGTTTACTATCACCATATCAATTATCCTGGTGAACAATGGCCAGTACCAATTTATTCCTCTAATTTGCGTGACATACATGCCCACAAGCAAGTCTTGTTGATTAACCCCTCCCATATAGAGTCATTACCCGTATCATTATCATTTAGGCATAATTTTTTTAAACCCGTGGCTGAGGAATATTACGTCTCTCCTTTTCGTTTCGGTCCCTTGACTAACAGGCTCCACTTTGTCAAAATTACTGCCTATTATAACACATTGTAATGCTTGTTATCATTCCACTTTACAAATAGTATTTCTGCGTTGCTGGCAAATTGATATTCAAAAGTACCTCGCAATTGTTTTCCAAGAGTTTTTCAGTCTCTTATTGGGCACGTGGACAATCTATTTTCTCGTAAAGTACATGATGCACGAAATCCCAATTCTTGCAAGTGATTTAGCAGATTCCTACTAGTAAACACATTATCGATTTATATTGAGAAATGTACTCTAACATATCAAGAGCTACTTTTGACCCTAACGTTAAATCTTCGTGATCATTTTTTAAGATCGATTTACCGGTATACAAATCAAAGTTATAGCAGTATCCACTGCTGCGACAGAGTGTCCAAAGTTTATATCCAAAACGGATAGGTTTCCCTCGAATAAATAATTTTAGCCCGTGATGGCCATAATATTTGATAATTATTTCATTAACCCATAAATTATTTTCAAATACTCCATATTTTTTAAATTCGTCGTTTATCCTTTCGAACAAAGGCGTAACTTTGAAACCTCTGTCCTCTTTATCTACGAGATTATTATCGGTAAAATATATGAAATTTTTGATTTGTAGATATTGGTTTCTTGACATACATTTTTATGAAAAAAACAGTGCTTAAGTAATTTCGTACATCAATCTGAAAATGAACAAGTGCTCTATCTTGTTGAAACCATAGATTGTCGTTGGAGTCTGGATCATTATCATCTGGGTATAAAGCAGCGAATGCAGAAATTAATTGATCTTGTGAAAAGTCCAAGTACTTCTCTGCCGTCAAATTGCCATCGATGAAAAAGAGTCACAAAATACGATCTCTGACGATACCTGCCCAGACATTTACTTTTTCTGGAAAATGAGTGTGATTTTCTAACGTCCAGTGAGAGTTTTCATTTGCCAAATATCGACAATTGATTAACCTTTCCATTTAGGTAGAATGATGCTTCAACCGAGAAAATAATGTTATTTATAAACTCAGAATCATTAGTTAACCGATTCGTTATTCCTTCGGAAAATTTATTCCGTCTGTCAGGATCGCCTTCATTGAATTCATGAATTAAAGTCACCTTATAAGGATGCCATTTATTTGTCTATAAAATTTTCAAAATGGACGTTCTTCTAATTTGTAAATTTGCTGCTAGCTTTCGTGTCGACTTATTTGAGTTTTTTTGGAGGTCACGTAGTGCGTCTAGTTTGACATTTTCTAGTATTTTTGCACGTCCACTTTTTCACGATGCCTAATGTGATCGCATTACTCAAATTTCTGTAAAATTTTGCCAACAGCTATTTTTGATATTGATATATTACAATTTCAATTCAATATTCAAAGCGGTTTCATCCAACGAACACCAAGATGATTACATAATCCACCAGAAGCTTCACGCTTCTTACCACACAAGAACAATCGGCAGAAGGTTTAACAACCTCCGAGGACCTTTAAAAGAATAAAGAAAAACGAAGATGTAGCAAAATTTCTAGCTAAATGTGCGATGCCAGTAAAAAGCTGACCCAAAGCTAGTTTACTTTTATTAAAAAAGGGAGCGACCTGGCTTAAACAGAAAATTAAGGAACCACCACGTGTTCCTATCGGCATACGCGTTAAACGGTAACCTGATTATCAAACAACCAGTTATATTACTTAATTTAGTAAATTTATGGCTCTATATCCGTGTTTCCGTAGTACATAAAGCACTTTAATTAAAAGCCATATAAATTTACCATATTTGTGTGAACACGTTGTTGCTTAGGTGACAGTAAAAACCAGAGGAAGTGTTTGAAGGGACTCAATGAACCCTGGAATATATTTCTAAATTTGTAGTTCGTAAAATCTCCGTCAGATAGAGCTATCGTAAAAAAAGATGAAGAACACACATAAAAATAGTTTTAGCTAAACAAAAGTAAAGCTGGTAAAATAAGAATTATAAATAATGAAGAAAAATAATTAATTACATCTCACTTCCAGATTTTTCATTAAAGGCAACTGAAAATCAATTGTGTCGTTAAAATTTCAACGAGGAAGGCAACCATTAAAAGAAAAAATATATAAATTTAAACAAATAGCAGCTACATTAACAGATACAAGCAAGAAAATGCATTAAATTAAGCATTAATTAATTAATGCATTAACTATGTATATACAGCTGCCAGAGGTGTAAACAATAATGCGCTAACTTAACCTCGTACAATGACAATGTTGTAATGCAGATAATTTATAAATTGCTGGAAATGACCTTGTACGATAAAAATACGAGATTGAGGTAAAAGCTATAAAATTGGAAAACCTTTAATTAATTAATTTCTGAATTTCAGATAAACACACGCAATATAAAAAAGATATCTTTTACAAAAATAAGGTTTTAACCCTAAATTGCAGTGATTAAAATATAACAAAAATGTGTACAATTTAACAAAAGAAAACACTTGTGTACGATTACGTAATACGACAGAATATATAGTACGCATTGAATTAAACAACACGTGCAGAAACAAAGCCATCGTTGAACATAGTTTCTCTTTACAGAAAGAACAAGAAATACATATGTCGACACATAGTTAAATGTCATGACTAAAGACCGCAGACTATGTGCCCACACTCTTAAATTGAATCCCTATACAAAACATTAAGAAAAAACATAAATAACTTACCCAACATGTTTACATTGTTGCAAAAAAATGCGGATGTGCGCGATGAAAAAACTGCACCATAATATATGTTTCTGTATTAGTCTCGGAAAGGTTCGTACTTAGCGACGTATATATATGTTTTTCTATTTTGCGTTCGAAATGAACTCATTATGAAACCCAAAACAGTATCGAAATGAGCTTCATTTCGATACGCTTTTTTTCATTTTTCAATGTTGGCGTTGTTCGAATACAGAAATAAATATCATTGCTGTCATTTGATTTTAAGAATTTATGTACATTTGACAGATATGATATATGTCCGCATTTTACACAAACAACGTATGTTGTATAAAATTGACAACAACATATATATGTTCCTATGTCACTCATGTTTATATTTTTAAATGAAGTATCAAGAAATGTTAAAGAAAATTAGTAAATAATATGTAATATAATATACTTCGCGGATAGCAATATTTAAATTTGAAAATGTCAAGTATCAATGTGACCAACCGCATGCTTTATATAAAAATTAAACTCTGAACTTTCAAATTAAATAATTTCAGTTTAAACAATTTATTAATGTAAAAAACGCAAAATAGAAAAAATAGTATAAAAAACTCGTTTCATAAGGCCTTTTGCCGCACTCGCTCTTTAGAAAACTCGCCGCTCGTTTTCTAAACTGATCTCGTGCGGCAAAATGGTGCCTTATGAAACTTGTTTTTTTAATATACTATTATATACAGAGAAGGATTGTTCGACGTTGAGAGATATTATATTTGCATAGTTAAAGTGCTCTTTGTACCTGTACAATGGATCTTCAGTATTGGTAAAAAGTTGCCCTAATTTTGTAAAATCTACATTTTTATCTAATACACCTTATGTGTATTATTAAATTTAACAGTGTGGGCACATAGTCTGCCGTCTTTAGTCATGACCTAATAAAATCACAATAAAGATATTAAGAATTATCCAAGAAGGATGTAAATACGATTTAGAGAAAGAAATAATAATCAACTTACAGAAGTTTTATGAAGGGTCATCAAAAATAAGGTACCGAGCGGACTAAAACTACAGGTAAGTAAAATCAACCCGTTACAATATACAATGAGCTCATACAAATGACGCAAGAATTAAGCTAAAATTGTGCTGGGTTATAAAATAGACGCATGCTTGTGAATTGCAATAAGACTGTAAAGAAGAAGTATCAGATAATCTCTTGAAAGATGTACAGTCAACATAAAAGGAATTGTAGAAAATAATGAGCATTAATTGCCTGCAGATCAGATGAAATAGAAATAGAGATCTATATGCAGGCACGAATAATGAAAAGCTGGTAGTACAAAATATTTTAGAAAGAACTTCGCTTAATTCGATAAAATAATTTAGAACTAGAACATCACACAATTTTCTTCGTAAATTTTTCTAATAGATTAATTAAAAACATTCTTATTTTGCTTTTCTGGTGTATTTATTGTTTTTAAATCGCACGCAGCTGCTATTGCGTCAAACACAAAAATTCGTTTCGTATCTTGGCGATAAAATTTTACGGCTAGTCAGATAGATGTATGTGTATACACCATTAAATTTGCAACAGATCGAATACCAACGATAACTCTACCTCACAGATACCCTATTCATTTTTACTGTGACATTTGCCTGGTGAAATGTCGATCAAGTATAGTAATAAACTGCAACCGCTTGTGTCCTGCGGTCTGCGAATGCATTACCATAAACAAGAGATATGCACGGCATACACCGAAATATAACATTTGGAGGGGTAATATCTTCTCTTGGGTAGGTAATGTAGCGGGTAGCAGCTGCCTTGTATAGGTCGGTAAAGGCTCCCTTTGCATAAATTATTACGAATGGTCTAGCTGCATGTTCTGCTCTACCATGCATTCTACGTACTATACATAAAAAATTGACGAAAATACTTTTTTTTACATTTCGTGATATATAGCAGTTCTTCAGCAGTTGCTGTTACTTAGATATGTACATACATTTGGTTCTAAACTAAGGAAGGACAAGTTACTTTTATTTATGGTCTTCATTTATACAATTGGAAATTCATAAGCTACGTTACCCTTCTCGTTTCTAGGAATTCTTGATAAGATAAGATATAGCACACAGAATGTAAATATTTTAAAAGATAAGTACACTACTATTCCTAAATTTGACAATATATTAATTCACAAAGTATTTATATATATATATATATATATATATATAATCCATCCCTCTTCTACCGTTAAGTGTAGAGGGAAAGTAAATTATACAATATCATATTAAATACAGTCTATTACTTTGATATTCATTTAATTACTGCTCTCCATCCCTTCCTATCTGTCGCCAGGATCGCGGCCCGATTCCATGTTATTCCCCTGCTCCTCAGTGAGTCTTCCACCTCTTCATCCCAGGTCCTGTTTGGTCTGCCTCTCTTTTTCCTTCCGGTCGTCCTTGCCTCCCATATGTCTTGTCTTTTCATATGTCCCCACCATCTCAGCTGGGCCCTCTCTATATACTTTCTCATACTGTCTGTTTTTAGTTTCTCTCTTATATCATCATTCCTTATTTTGTCCATTATCGTTGCTTTTGCTACTTTCCGCAAATACTTCATTTCCAGTTCCCGAATTTTCTTGTGCTGTTTCTTTGTTAGTACCCATGTTTCGCATCCGTATAATAAAGTTGGTAAGTATACCGTTTTGAAAAGCGTCATTTTAGTCTTTTCACTTATCTCTTTTTTATTAATAAATCCTCTATTTATCCCATGAAACAATTTATTCGTTATTGTTATTCTATTGTTAATTTCTTCATCGATTTTTCCAGAGTTATCTATAGTTACTCCTAGATACTTTGTGCTTTTAACTTGCTTCACTAACTGTTTGTTAATTTGAATATTTACTTTTCTCTCCCTATTGCTTGATATACTTACTACTTTTGTCTTTTTAATATTAATTTTCATGCCTTTTCTTTCTAGCTCCTCCGCCCATAAGTCAACATTAAATTGTAGCATACTTTCTCTATTTGCCATTATTGCGACATCGTCTGCGAATACACATTCGCTCACCTCTACCGGTTTCAATTTGTGATACTCCACGGTCACCTTCCTACTTCTGCTGCTTACTTTCTTTATAATTTCATCCATGTAAATAATGAATAGTAGCGGACTCAGGTTGCCTCCTTGTCTAACTCCCAGGGTGGTTCTGAATCTTTCAGTTTCTCGGTTGTCTTTTCTTACTAAATTTTCCGTATTCTTGTACAATGATTTAATAGCTTCAGTTAGATTATTTGCTATACCCTTTCTCTGAAGGACCTCCCAAATCTTTTGCCTTGGCACCTTGTCAAAGGCCTTTTCTAGGTCAATAAAGCACATATGTATTTCTTTGTTGTAGGGTACGATTTTCTCTATCATATTTCGAATTGTAAATATGTGATCCTGGGTGCAATGTCCCGGTCTAAATCCGCTTTGAGCCCCATGCAGTTTATATTCTACACTTTCGCTTAACCTTCCTTCTAAAATCATCTCGCACACCTTCCCGGCTGTGCAAAGCAGCGATATTCCGCGGTAATTGGCGCATTCCCTCCGACTTCTCTTTTTGTAGATAGATACTATTACTGACGTTCTCCATTCTTTGGGAGTCTTTAAAGTCGTCCATGCTTCATTTACCATTTTGTGCAATAGTGTCATTCCATCTTCTCCAATACATTTAAATAATTCGGCTTTTAGTCCATCTACTCCTGGCGCCTTCCCGTTCTTCAATTTTTCCACCGCTTTTATTACTTCCTCGAGTTGTATGCTATCGTTTACTTCTTCAGATTGTATACTGCCACTACCTTCTTCTGAGTGTCTTTCCATATTTTGTGCTCCAACTTCTATTTCTTCTTCTTCAAAATCTTCTCCCTCTAGTATTTCCTGGAAGTGCTGCTTCCATCTTCTCATAATTTTGTTATCTCCGGTAATTAGCATTCCCTATTTATCCATAATTTGACTCGACCTGTTCTGAATTCCTTTATTTCTCATCCTCTTAAGTACTCTGTAAAATAGTTTCTGATTTGCTCTACTATCTTTTTCCATCTTCGTCCCAAAGTCTTCCCATTCCTTGATTTTGGCTATTCTAACCCTCTCCTTTGCCATTTTTCTCATTGTTTTGTAATTTTTGTAAGCTTCTTCGCTTCTCTGCTGTAAGTAGGCTTTCCACGCCGTCTTCTTCTTCTTGATAATGCTTTTTGTTTCTTCCTCCCACCAACTTGTTCTCTTCTTGGCTCCTCCTGTTATTACTACCCCGCATGCTTTAGTTCCGGCCTTCTGTATAATTTCTTTGAATTTCTCCCATTTCTTCTCTATTGTCATATTTTTTAGATCCTCTGTCGCCTCTTGTATCCCTGTTGTTATTCATGTTTGGTACTCTTTCCTTACTTGTAGTTCTTCTAGTTTGTGTATTTTAATGGTTTTGGTTTCTTTTTTATAGTGTTCTCCTGTTATTCGCTCATCCTCTTTTCCCTCATTATTTCCCAATCTTGCTACAAGTAAGTAGTGATCTGTCGATAGCTCAGGTCCTCTATATACTCTTACATCCATAATGATGCTTCTATTTATTTTCTCTGTTAGGATATAATCTATAATAGATTTTTCATTCCTTCCTGGCTCTTCTCTTGTGTATTTATGGCAGTACTTGTGCTGATAAAAGGAATTTTGTACCACCGGTCCATTTTGTATACAAAAATCTATCAGCTTCTCGCCATTCTTGTTTAGTATGTCTTCACCATAACTGCCCATCACTCCCTGCTTTCCATTGATGTCTCTTCCTATTCTGCCATTGAAATCCCCCATGATAAACGTGGGATTATCTGCTTCCTCGTATGTCATCTGCAGTTCATTCCAAAATTGTTCCTTTTCATTCATCTTGTCATTTTCACCCGGTCCGTATGCTACTATTACATCGAATTTCTCCGATTTATTTCGCATGAATATAACTAATTTTTTCATATACTTCGGACTTATTACACACCCTACCCCCGCTTCAGCTCTTTCACTCATATCCACTCCGCTGTAGTATTTATAATTAATTCCTTAATAGATTAGATTATTTAAGGTGGTCGCACAGTCTATCCCATTGCGATATTTCTAGATCTATTTTGGTCCTTACGTCTTGATAGAGTCCCTGCTCTTTTAATTAAGCTGAACACCTTCAAAATTGTTTTGCCAGCCCAACCCAATCCAACCAACCTCTGCTTACATCTATTTTCAGCTCATTATTTCATGGTTATTTTGATATTAGTTTCTGCAATACAATTGAAAGGCTTTGGTCCTGCGAAGGTTAAAGATGAAGCCTGTCGAACGAATTTGTCTACCTTCCCATTAGACATTTATTCCCTACGATTCAAGCTAATGTCGCTTTCCTGTGACTACTGATTCCACTAAAGGCACGCTCAGAATCCCATAGAAGTTTTGGCATAATTTTGGGTACCAAATCCAATGATCTTAACATTGCTCGGATGCCGAAGAAAATAATTGTACAGTTGAACCTTGATTATCCGCTCCTCCATAAACCGAGAATATCTGCTAGCCGGGATGCTTAGTGATTGATTTTATGCCTCCATTAACCCTGATTTCTCTCTGTTATCCGTGACGCACAAGTATCCATGTATGCTTTCTTTCCATATAATGTACATTATACATTCGAGAATTCACATTTTTTATTTTTATGTTATAAGCTGCGTATTAAATTTCATCTTCACTCATTCTGTGAGTGAAATTTGATCTCTCAACATGTATTTTTGTAGAAAAGACCAAATCTACAAAAAGATCAAGAAAAATTCTTTCAATTAAATAGAAAATAAAACTGACTAACGACTATTGCAAAAAACGGCACACCCGTTAAATTGTTGTCCGAAAAATATAGTGTTTGCATACAAACTGTATACGGTTTAGTAAAAAAACATTTTTTTTTAATTTTGTTGGGAAAGCGATTCAATACATGATTTCAAAAATAGACAGAGTAAAAAAATTGAAAATCCAAAAGTTGATTTCGTAACATTTGAATGGTTTCAGCAGGAAAGTTTTAAGGGAATTCCAATTACAGGTAAGGTAACTCAAATCCAGAATTTCATGGACCAAAACTAAAATTCGATTCTGAGTTTTATTCGTTATGATTACTGAGAAAGCAAAAATTTCCCATTCTAAATTAAACATAAATTCCGAGTGCAAGTATTCATCTACATGGCTAGAAAAATTCAATGATTATAAGTCTGTCACAATGCTTATAGCCGATTTAGCAGAATATATTCAAAACGAGCATCTTACAACTGAACAAATTTATAATGAAGTGGAAACCAGTTTATTTTGGAGGCGTTTACCCCCGAATTCTATTGAAGGACTCCAAGGAAAGATTCACAGTTTGCAGCGAAAACTCACAAGTGTAAATTGATGTTAATAGGAAGAAGTGCTAATCCAAGAGCTTTAAAAAAAGTTAGAGAACTTCCTGTGATTTGTAAGTATAATAAGAGAGCGTGGGTAAGACAAGAGCTATTTCAAGATTGATTTAATAAAAGATTTGTACCAGAAAAGAGAGAATATCTTCAATGCATTGTATGTTTATAGATGCAAATTCACATGTTCTTATTAAAAATAAATAAAAATACTAAAATTTATAAATGTTAATATAACATATTATAACCGGGATTTTCGATTTCTCGTAATGAACCCGGTCCTGAGAAACCCGGATAATCGAGGTTCAACTGTAGTGCCATTGGATTCACCCTATCTATTAATTTCTCTAACGCAAATAGACAATGCAGCAATTTGCACTACTTGAAAGATTGTAGTATCTCTGCATAGGCTAACTTGCATAGTCGTCCTTTCTTCCAGGATATATATACTGCTTTTTACACATTGTTTTGTTTTAGAGCCATCAATATACCTGGTAGATTCCGCCTGGATAATTAACCCTAAGAGGAAAATGAAATGATGTATGTAAACACTTAATAACAAATATACACAAATCACTCAGAAACTAAACCGCTAACAAATAAGTTTACCTCAAACAATTAATTATTCAATTGTTTAAAATATTTCTTTGAGGCTTATTGGTGATAGCCTATGATTTAGTATTGATAAAAATGTGCATACTATAATAAAACTTTCTTCATATTAGATGCACCTTGAAATTCTTAAGATATGCCAACAGTAGTGAGAATACAGTTTCCACTGAGATATATAGCTGGAATGTCTTTATGAATGTTACCATCGTATAAATTGCAAATAACCAGTGACAACAAGAATTTTTTTGTTGTAAATACATTGATTTTCGATCTTGTAGGTTGTCTATCCTATCTTAACAAACGGTAAATTATAACACATTATTTTATAATCAATCAATTTAAAATTGGTTAGATTCAAAATTCGAAAATGAACCATCATTGCGGGCCGCTACTTCTAGGAATTTAGCAGGCATAGTAGGTTGCTACCATCAAAACGAATCTATAGAAAAGTCGGATGCTGCAATAATTCTTGAAAATAATGTGCCATGTCTATAAAGTAATAACAAACGGTGAACAGTGCAGCTACTAATTATGAAATATCTTTGGCCTCGATATAAAATACTTAATTGAAAATAGAATGTTAAAAAATGTTATTTTACAATACATTCGATATATTACATCCAAATTTTGGGACTATTTAATGATGATGATCGCAGCATTTTCAAAATTATAACAGGTGAAATATACATATATTTAATTATAGAAAATTTCTCGGCTGTACTAATACAAATTCAATAATGTTGGGTTATCGGTCTGTATACATTAAAACTCAAATGTTCTTTCTCAATATTTCGTCATTTATTAATGACGTCATCAGGAGAAACTATTGAGCAAATAAAACAAAAATTAAAAAAATCAAATTTATTAAACAGAAAATAAATAGTCATTTCTAATATTTTTAATGTCTTGTGCATAATACTGTAACCAGGGAATTTATTTTAGTAACAAAACGTAATGTATATAGATAGATTGTTATACTTACATAGACTTTTTTTATACCACCCCATTTTTAACAACCGGATAAGGACCAAACGTAGAAATTAGGATAGATTTGATTTCACATACATATTATGCTGACATGCGGGTGGAAACGGCCAAGTTCAAATATTACACTTTTAGTTATTGTATGAAGAATGTAAGATGCATGTTTTTTGTGAGGTGCTAGTTACAATTATGTGTAAATTAATAATAAAACCGCCACCGCTTATCTCTAGTTGTAATTTTTTTTAAATATATTTTAGTATAAGAGTAAAGCGTATATTGCAATTTTATAGCTTGTCCTGATGAAGTCATTAATAAACAACAAAATATTGGGAAGGAATATTTGAATTTTAATGTAAACATATTATTGTGGATTTTTCCCCGAAGAATTATTATGAACAATTAGCGATTTTATTACATTTATTAAACATGTACATTTGTTTTATATCAAAGTATTTTTACAGGTTTATTGGATTTATTGTAATGACCGGGACTGTATAGTTATTATTGTATCGGAAGTTGTCCGACTTGCGGTATTATTTTGAACTAGATATGCCTGATGTCCGCATATTTAGTCGGTTTGAGAGACAGAGATATCAAGTTCGTTGCTTTGTACAGTTGGGGGTAAAAAACATCATTTTTTACTTCTAAGTACATTTGATTTAACATCGGTTTATTTTGTCTTGAGTGGTTTTGATGTGTAATTAATATTTCATTTACGCATTACGAGTGGTGTTTATCTCGTATATTTTTATTTAATTCATTTTTATATTTGATATCTCTCGCTTTAGTTTTTCTTTATAAAAAGTGTTGCGTACGTAAGTACTTTCTACAATTGTTTTATATAAATTCTATTCTTTATAATTTGAAGTTATTTGTGCCTATTTGTAATTTGAATTATTTTTATATTCGCTTATAATATAGATAGCTAAGAAAATTACCATATTTTTTTGAATGATGGAGTTTTTTGTCATGTTATTCTAGAGCATTTTATTCAGGATTTTGGTTGGAGATTTTTGTACTTGTGTTAAGTTCGCACAGGTAAAGTAAATTACGAGTTTGACGTTTGGTCTATTTACGTTTGAATATTTTGAGTTATAAATTAGATTTTGAATTTGATAATTTTTTTAACAATCTATTAGATCTATAATTTTGCTCGCGTTTCACAGGAAGTTTTTCTTTGTGTGCGTGTCTTTATCACACAAACTTTTCCCTCCAAGCTTTTGCTCAATATTACATTAGCCCTCTTTACACTTTGAAAAGAGTTTTTTTTTTTTTTAAATGAAATAGTTAAGTATAAATGTGACTTTTATTTGACTCTTTAATTTTGTCCACATTTTCACTAGAGAAAAAGAGGGAAAGCCCTGGTGCAAGAAGTTTAAAGCAAGAAGAATTTCCGTCTGAATTAGTCCGGACTTTTGTTGTGGGCTGACCTTATAAGCAAACTCACAGTTCACAGCACCTTTTCTGGCGTAACCCAACGTAAGGTGAACACAGAAGGAATAAAAATTCATAGCAGCTCGTTATTGGCGTTAGTAGTTACATGCATTAGTAGTTAGTAGTTAGTAGTTACATGCATGAAGAAAGACACGATAGAGTATAAAGGAATAAGATGCTCCTGGACATGATGGCGCAACTACAAGCGACAATGGACAGTATGTTTAAAAAACAAAAGGAAATGGATATAATACAGAAGAATATGGAAATAAAAATAAAAAAGGTAGATGGCAATCAAGATAAAGAAGTTATAATGGATACATTACAAGTAGTACAAATGGGAACACAAGTAAATGAAGAAATAGGACAAATGGGAAAACAATTAAAGGAAGAAATAGAACAAATTAGAAAAGAGATGGAGGAAGTAATTAAAGTGAGTTTGGAGGAAGTGCCTGATGTTGAGAATAAGATGCAGAAGACAGAATTTTGTCTCCAGGACGATGTGATAACCTAGGAGGACATGGTACCTGACGATGTGAACTCCAAAGAGGAAATCAAGGATAGGTTCACTAGCCAACCCTGGGAGAGAAGTAAAAATGGGGTAAGAGAAGAATTTTTATATAATAAATTAGATATTAATAGTAACAATAGTTATAATGAGAAAAGAGAGTCAAATATAACTATGAGACACTCTAATTTAAAATATTTGATTACTGGAAGTAATGAGGTACACAGGGTGTCTAAATTGAGAAAACATTTGAACATAAAAGTTAGTCAGGCAGTTGTTTGTTGTAAAATTAAGAATGAGCAGAGAAATAAAAGTTATAGGGCCTCTCCAAACAGAGCTTATTATAATAATTCAAGTATTGATGTTGTTAAACAAAGTATTTTAAAAATTGAAAATCATAAAGGGACTAGATACAAAAGTACTAGACCTAATTTTAATCATAAAGGTACTAGATACAAAAGTACTACAGCTAATTTTAATTATAAATGCACTAGATACAAAAGTACTAGACCTAATTTTAATAAACAGATTAAGGTAAAGAAAAAGAAATCAGAACTTGGTTACAGTCAGGAATTTTAGATAGGCCCAACAAAATGTTGTTGTATACTATTGAAAAAATTGATTGTGCAAGGAAAATTAATAATATTTAATATTTATAAGAAAAAAAATGTTCCAAATAGGAAGAAAAGTGAGTTATTGTATTCGAAAGTATATATATATATATATATATATATATATATATATATATATATATATATATATTATATTAATAAATTGGTAACAGTAAATAATACTGTATGATAAAGTTTGATGAAATTGTTATGAATTATAAAAAGATTGTAGCAGTAAGTAACACTGTACAATAAAGATTGGTAAAGTTTGATGGAATTGATTGGCAATTGAGTTATGGAATTGTTCGATGGTATGGTTATAGGAATTTGTTTAGTAAGAAGATTGTAATAATACTGCATAATTATGTCAATTTGTAACTTTAATTAATTTATATTAGCTTATAATATAGATAGCTAAGAAAATAACCATATTTTTTTGAATGAGGGAGTTTTTTGTCACGTTATTCTAGAACATTTTATTCAGGATTTTGGTTGGAGATTTTTGTACTTGTGTTAGGTTCGCACGAGTAAAGTAAATTACGAGTTTGACGTTTAGTCTATTTACGTTTGAATATTTTGGGTTATAAATTAGATTTTGAATTTGAGAATTTTCTTAACAATCTATTAGATTTATAATTTTGCTCGCGTCTCATAGGAGGTTTTCTTTGTGTGTGTATCTTTATCACACAAACTTTTCCCTCCAAGCTTTTGTTCAATATTGCATCGGCCCTCTTTAACTTTGAAAGGAGTTTTTTTAAAATTTTTTAATAAAATAGTTAAGTATAAATGAGACTTTTATTTGACTCTTTAATTTTGTCCACATTTGCACTCGAGAAAAAGAGGAACAGCCCTGGTGCAAGAAGTTTCAAGCAAGAAGAATTTCCATCTGAATTAGTCCGGACTTTTGTTGTGGGCTGACCTTATAAGCAAACTCACAGTTAACAGCAATATGTATATAGATATATATATATATATATATATATATATATATATATATAATTATTGTTGTAGTTCAATCAATTGGTTGTATTCTTTCCTCTGAAACTGACAAAGAAGGAATTATTCAAACAACCTCTTATAATATAAATAGATAAGATGGACGCATATTGTAAAAATAATGTCGAGATGTTAATAAATGAATATCACGACAACTTTTCTTATTTCAAATTAATTTCCTTTTTTTGATTTTGCTTTTTCTATTTTTCATTGTCAATTCCATTTTTAAATTCAATTACGCGAAATTAAAAGGATATTTAATTTATTCACATTCAAACAGTGTTTCGGTAGTATTTAGCCACGCCCATCTTTTAAAATTTATTAACTCGAGAAAGCGTAGTATTTACTAGGGATATCACACTTAACCTAGCATTTAAAATGAACTTTTATTAATGTATAAATTCATAAATTAATTTAATCTTGTATTTAAAATTTCAAAAATACATCAATTTCTTTTGTATTAATTAATTAGTAAGCACAAATTAAGACATTTATAAACTTTCTAATAAGGCTTTGGAACCTTAAAAAAATGAAAGAGAACGTCACTCGACAATATCGTTAATAGATGTATTAAAATATTTTTCTCCTATTTTAAATTTTGAAATCTTCGCAAATTCTAGTGTTACAAATATAAAAATGTGCAGAAAAGTTATATAAAGTGCCAAACTACGATCTGAAATAGTTTTTAAATGAAGAAAATCGAAAAACGCAATAGCATCTTTTGCGAAGGGCGCTTGATAGCACCAACGCCGTGAAAATATTCAAACGGATCATACCTGCCAAGATCCCGTTAACCTTATCCGATCTTCGGACTCCTGAACGAAGTTATATAGAGAACTTCTAGAGCTACAATTAACCATTTCTACATCTGAAATCCAGCCTTTGCCGTCTATTAAATCCAATCTCCATATCCAGCCGTCCAATCCACGAATTACAGGTTTTTAATAAAACATTTATAGACACCAATATTATATTTTACAGTCATTAATGCATATTTAATAAAACAACTGGATTTTTGCTTTACAATTTAAATATCTATCACAATATTCTATCTTCAAGCTTAATATTATTAATAATTAGAAGTACTTACTATCTTAATCATTTTTGTGTCAGTTATTGTATTATTAGATCTATTTTTCGATCAAATATATTTCATAACTTAACCTATATCTGTACACATGTAATTTGACTATAAATAGTAATTAATTATTTCACCGCTATAGAAGTTATAAGTATTTACCGTGCACAGTGTTCTAACTTTAACGAATATTATATATCTATTGAAATTTGTGTTTTATTGGCAGATGTGATGCTCAGTCTATGCTATTAATTTATTTAAATTGCTTTGTTTAACTATAAGTGAGGAATATCCACGAATATCCTGTAAATTTGAGTCTCTATATTATTCAATATACTTATATGCTCTGGCGACCGAACGACGCCATCTATATTATTCCTGAGATTATACTTACAACCAGCTGGCCGATTATCATATTTAAAATATATTTAATATTTAAAACCACTTTTACTTGGAATATTAAATTTATATTAATTTTCAACAGCTCGTCAGCAACATTACATTTGGCTCTACTCAAACGTGGGGCATTTTTACAGCGTCAGCAACATTACAATATTAATATATATATATATATATATATATGCAAACCGTCAAAATCGCCTCCAAAATATATATGCAAAAGTACTACTGGCCTCAAAAACCGGAGCCCACTAGGAATCGCTGTGTATATGTATTCCAATCGACTAAAAACGTAAAGCTGATGCGTTTAACGAATTTTATGGTGGAGGTCATTTCCACGGTTACACACATACAGTTATACATCAGAGTTCGAGGATGTACTACTAGAGCATCACCTACTAATACATATATACACGTCGTGAAATACTATTGCCGCTCACGTCTCCACACGTATACCCGATCTTCTGGCCTCCGACATTTGGCAAACGCGCACGGAGGCCTATTAGTACTGTGTGTGGTCAAGAGATTTTTTTTATTGATATACGATCACACTTTGTTGCAGACAAAAAAAAATAAAAAACATGGTTCTTTTTAATAGAAACAAAACATGAATTCTTTTATTTTTTTTCATCGAAAACGGTTCATTTTATCGACAATGAACAAGAGTACCTTTTCTTTAGCTTAATGTTCAAGGTATCCAAATTTGTTTTTTTAACTCCTTATCATACAGGGTGTTAAAAATGTAAGCATTAAATTGTACAACCTAGTCCGCCCCTGGTAAACTAATCAAGCTAATTTAAATTTAAGGGCAGTATTTTAAGAGGTCCTTACTACTGTTTATCATATTAAATTTTCATTAAATTATAATAAGTAGTTTAAAAGTTATTCAAGAAAAATTGATTTCCAGTGGCGTCCTTTAGGAGGCCGTATCTCCGTAGGGAGGGCCGCTAGGAAAAAAATTATGGGAACTTGTCATCTTATTTTTTAATGTTCTATCTGAATCCGAGAGATTTCCCACATTTTCCCGGACACATTGTATATATATATTATAATATATAAGTATAGTATATATAATAATAACATAATACTTCGTATAGAAAGTAAAATAGGTTTATCTTATTAAATTAATTTCCGCACACATAGATTATTTTTCAAAAATCTTCACCCGTTTGTTTTAATATGTGTTTTCATGTACAGTATGAAAGAGATTTTTAAAAATTATTGTAACATGAGATATGACATTATTATTAATCTTTACAGCTTCACTTTCATTATACCGTACTTATAATTTAATGATCAAGTTAAATTTTATGTCATGTTATTTAAGTATTCATTACAAGAACATATATGACTAGAAGTTTTTTATTTTTAATACTATCTAGAAATTTCAAATATGTGTTTTGTTCTCATAGAGAGAAAACTTTGTATTTAAAAATCAAAAAGATCTAGTTGTAGCTAAATTCGTACGCCTCTCAATATGCAAATATACGAAAAATAAATTTAATAATATACCAATGTATAGATAAATTTCAATATACATATTTAAAATATTTTCTTCATATAACAACACACAATACTCATAGTCATTATATATCAATACAATGAATGCCTGTAACACTAAATTTGCGGGGAAGTACTTGCCCGCATCAGATGTGCGTGTTCGCTTTCCTAGCAGAAATTTGTTTATATATTTGGGCAACACCGCTGGAGGTAAATACGTCGAGTACCTTTGTCAATTTATATACTGTAGGAGGCTACTTAGCAGTTCTATAGGTAGAGCCTAGTTCCTATTTTGAATACACCTAGATTTTGTATATCTTAAAAATTGAAATTTGTTTCCCCTCTCTTGATGCCTCTGTTAAGGAAGTACAATTTATCATTTTACAGTAGAATACACTTAGATAAATATATTTGTTAGGGTGGAGGTCTGGGCGCGTGTTAGGTATGTGGAGGCCAGTAAGATAGATGTGCAAATATATATATATATATATATATATATATATATATATATATACCGCCTGATTCTGAGCAAACGCAACGATCCGAACGTACTACCCTAAATGTTTCGGCAATGATGCAAAGGCATCATTGCCGAAACATGTAGGCTTGTTTTAAATATATATACTTTGAAGTAATAAACCAGACCTTTAATCGCCGACTTATTAATACCATATCATACCAAGGTCACGAAAATATTATATTTATATGTATATATATATTTATATATATATAATTATTTCGTGACCTTGGTATGATATGGTAAATTCAATCAGTTGGCGATTTAAGGTCTGGCTTTACTTTAAAGTATATATATTTAAAACAACCCATATGTTTCGGCAATAATATTTTATATCCTTGATAAAGGCATCGTTGCCGAAACATGTTGGGTTGTTTTATATATACTTTAAAGTAAAGCCAGACCTTAAATCGCCAACTGATTGAATTTACTGTATATATATATATATATATATATATATATATATATAAATGATAAATTAAATTTGTTGGCGATTTAAGGTCTGGTTTTACTTCAAAATGTATTTATTTGAAAGAATATTTGAAACTTGTTTCGGCAAATGATGCCTTTTTCAAGGAATATAAAATATAAATGACAGTATATTAATGTCATACTTATCCATTTGTAATTGCTATAGATAAAATTATTCAAAGATACATTCCAATTTAATAATAATGAATCCTGCCTTAGTATTCTAAAATAGATAGACAACAAAAACAGGGAAACGCAAGACATGAGTTATTATTATGTATGCGCCCGTGGAGCCACTTAAGATGTTAAGCTGTCGGCATTCGCCTTAAACGAGAAGGAAAACCACGAAAACCTACTCGGACAGCCAGACAGGGATCAAAACACGGAACTGTCAGCATGATAAGCAAATGTATAGATATTTAAATAACATAAGATATATAATTATATAACAGCACATATAATTATGATGGCTCCACTGGCGCATACATAAGAATAACGCATGTCTTGCGTTCCCCTGTTTTTGTTGTCTATCTATTTTAGAATACTAAGGCATGATTTATTATTATTAAATTGGAATGTATCTTTGAATAATTTTATTCATAGCAACTACAAATGTATAAGTATGACATTAATATACTGTCATTTATATTTTATATTCCTTGAAAAAGGCATAATTTAAAGTATGGTATGTAGTGGTATACAAGTATTCCATTTAAAACAGCAAACCCTTGCAGAGATATTTTGGGGGTTCCATACTTCTTACTAACACTGTATTTATATATATATATATATATATATATATATATATATATATGTTCCGGTTTCCCGGAAATATTTATAATAATCTTATATAATCTTATTTTTTACCTTTAGTTTCCTTATTAATATCATGTGATTTAATGTATGTTTGTTTTTGGACGCACCTGTATATTCGCATACATATCCATTTAATGTGCACAAAGGTTTTTAACTAGAATTATTTTAGAATAAGATATGCAAATCTCGTTAACATTTGTATTACAGCCTTTATACTGCAAGGCCTTCGAAGGTAATTATTCCCTAAGTTTAGCAGATGGGAATTTGTATAGCTTGCTTTGAAAGGTCCGATCCGTTTATAGCCATGGGTCATAAGAGAAATTGTTGTATCGATACATTTTTATTACGGTCATTTTATTATGCCTTGTAAAGATATTGCAATAATTATTTGTTCTCGGTTTAAAGTTTGGAAATGCCAAAAAAATACGTAGTCAATTCATCTGAGAGATATTGTTGCAATATCTACTATGAACCGTTACTTACACCAACCCCCTTTGATAAGGGTGGGGACCATTTTTTCGCCCAGACAAAGTAAGGTAAGAAAAAGTAGTGTATTCGAGAAGTTCACCAAGGCAAGACATAACATGTCTTGGTCTTTAACGCAAAAACGAGAAATTAACTTAGCAATTGTTATGTATCAAGTGTATTAATCACGTAATAAATAAATCCGTATACCTATTTACATGCGAGTATTATTTTCAACAAAAACAAAAAAGTGAAAAATCCAGCGTAAATCGTTCATGGTCCTTCAAGAGCCGAATGTTTTTATTTTTATAAAAACAACAAAAGACAACCACATACGACACGGGGCAGCATCACAATCGATCCAAAGGTGTCAGCATCAATCAATCGAGACATTAGAAGTACGCATCTTCTTAGGACACCGGGCAGCATCAGATTGGATCCAATCGTGTCATCGCTAACAACAAACAATCAGTAAGTCCACTCATATTATCCATACTATATCCTTTTATTGGCCTTCTATTTGCTACAAACATGGCAAATTACGAGAATTTAGTGCGAAAACGTGGCGGTGTAAAGAGCCAAATGACACGTTTTTCAAATAATTTAGCGAATATAAACACACTAACACTAACTATCAATACGTATTCAGAATTAGAAGCTCGCATTGAAAACTTTTCAAAATTTTGGGATGCATTCAATAATATTCAAGATGAAATCGATGGGTTGGTAGAAAATGTCTCTACTCAAGAGAATGAACGCGAGGAGTTCGAAACACAATATTATCAGATTTTAGGTTCTGCTCGCGCTCTACTAAAACAATATGATATTCAACAATCACAACCTTCAAATAACGCCACGAAAAATGTAATATTGCCGTCAATCAACCTCCCTCAATTTGATGGTACATATGAAAAATGGTATAACTTCCGCGATACCTTTAAAAGCTTAATACATACGAATAAATCTATAAACGACATACAAAAATTTCATTACTTACGCATGTCTTTAAAGGGTGACGCCGCACACGTTATACAATCCTTAGAGACGTCAGAAAACAATTATAACATTGCTTGGGACTTATTAAACAAAAGGTTTGAAAACAAACGATTAATAATCTACAATCATATTCATGCGTTATTCAACTTAAGGGTTATTAGTCGCGAATCATATACATCCCTTCGTGAATTATTAGACGATATGTTAAAGCATTTGCGAGCTTTAGAAAATCTAGATCAACCGGTAAAATCATGGGATGCCTTAATCATTTATCTAATGTCAAGCAAATTAGATTTACAATCCAAACGCGAATGGGAAGCTTCAGTAGCTAACAAGACTAACGAAACGCCCTCTTTAGAAGACTTTGTGAATTTTTTAACTAACCGATGTAATTTGCTTGAGACAATACGGCCAAATAATTACAATCAAGCTGTGAAGGCTCAAGCAAACAAGACAAATAGCCTTACACTGATCGAACGTATAGTTAAATGTTCATTTTGTAATTCCGATCACTTTATTACTGCATGCAATGCTATCATGAAGCTTTCTGTTAATGAAAGAATTTCTGAGGTAAAGAGAAAACAACTATGTTTAAATTGCCTTAAAAAGGGGCACCTGATGAACAACTGTAAATCTAAGTCGTCTTGTAAACAATGCAATAAAAGGCATCATACACTTATCCATATCGAACGGCAACAAAATGCTAATCCTGAACCAACTTCTTCCAATCAAAATACAGCCGAAATAAGTATAGTCAACCACTCAGTATCAAGGCGGTCATCGCAAATATTATTATCAACTGCATGTGTTTTTATTAAAAAATTAAATGGTTCATGGATAAAATGTAGAGCCTTGTTAGATAGCGGATCGCAATCTAATTTCATTACTAGTGACTTATGCAACAAGCTTAAACTGTCATGTACACGTATACAGTCAACAGTATTAGGCATCAATCAAGCAGCTATAAATTTAACGCAAAAAACAGATTTACTTGTACGATCATTAGATAATGCATTTGAGATTGAACTAGATTGTTTAGTAATTTCAAAAATCACTGAAAATCTGCCCAACTGTTCGTTCGATATTTCTTTATTAAATATTCCGAGTAACATTAAATTAGCCGATCCTACATTCAATCAAGAGGGTAACATCGATATATTACTTGGCGTGGGTGTATTTTGGAATTTATTATGTGTAGGTCAAATCAAACTTGGCACAAATCAGCCTATTTTACACAAGACCAAGTTGGGTTGGGTAATATCGGGACCGCTACCGCTTCCGTTAAACCGCAATAACAACTTCACTTGCAATCTGAGTGTCAATTTAGAGAAACAAGTAGAAAAATTTTGGTTATTAGAAAATTGCGATCAAACAAGCAGTAATTCTTATGCCAAAGACGGCAATTGTGAAACACATTTTATTAACACTTTCAGGCGCGACAATATTTCAGGTAAATTTGTTGTAAGTATTCCATTTACACCGGATAAGCGTAACTTGGGTAGTTCTCGACAACTAGCCGTGAAACGTTTTTATTCAATGGAAAGGCGTTTAAATCGTGATGCCGATCTGCGATCTGAATACATTAAATTTATGAACGAATACGAATCATTGGGCCATATGACGCTAGTAAGAGAAACCTCACTGGATCAGTCAGCCTATTATTTTCCACATCACCCCGTAATTAAGGCATCTAGCACCACCACAAAAACGCGGATAGTATTCGATGGTTCCGCGCCAACAACAACAGGTCTTTCACTTAATGACGTACAAATGGTCGGCCCGGTAATTCAAAACGATCTGTTTACTATACTTTTACGCTTTAGGCGACACTCTTACGCAATAACCGCGGACGTAGAAAAAATGCATCGGCAGGTTTTAATAAGCGAACCTGATCACAAATATCTCAGGATTCTCTGGAGAGCAAAACCTTCCGATCACTTAAAATGTTACGAATTGCAAACCGTCACGTACGGCACAGCATCGGCGTCCTTTTTAGCAACCAGATGTCTCAAACAATTAGCAATCGAATTTGCTTCTCAATACCCTAACGTTTGCGAGATTATTAACAATGATTTTTACGTTGACGACTTATTAACCGGCGCTGAGTCCATTCGTGAAATTAATGAATTAAAAAACAAACTCACTTTAATTCTAAGCTCTGCGGGTTTCAATTTACGAAAATGGGTTTGCAATTTTCAGGACAGTTCGGGAAATTCTGACAATCTAAGGTTAGTAAACTTGGGGGAAGATTCAGAAACGAAAACATTAGGCATCTCGTGGTCTCCTGTTTTAGATGTTTTTAAATACGACATAATGAATTTAAAAGAGCAAAAACACGTCCCAAAAAGAAACATACTCTCCATTGCGGCAAATCCCAATCAACATTCATTAACAAATGATGCAAAACTTCCTGAAGCTCGAAAACAAGTAACCGTATCAGCGCAATTAGTTGAAAACGATATATTTTACAAATTTTCTTCTTTGAATAAACTTCAAAGGGTAATAGCTTGGTGTCTGCGTTTTCAATCTAATTGTCAAACAAATATCGCAAGTCGAAATTATGGCCCATTGACCGTAAGGGAATTACAATTAGCCATAATCTGTTTAATAAAAATTGCTCAGAAGGAGTGTTTTTCTCTCGAAATAAGAGCACTTAAAGAGCGAAGCTATCATACATTTAAGGGAAATCTATTAACACTTAATCCCTTCTTAGATAGCGACAACATAATGCGTGTCGGTGGCCGAATTAAACAATCGGAGTTCAACTTTGACAAAAAACATCCCATTATATTGCCTAAAAATCACATGCTAACCGAATTAATAATAACTAATGAGCATTTGAGACTTCTACATTGCGGACCGCGAGGGGTTTTGTATTCACTTCGGCAGCGATACTGGCCTATTTCAGGTACTTGCTTAACAAAAAAAATAGTACGACGCTGCATTACTTGTTTTAAAACTAATCCTCAGCAACCGCAACACATAATGGGAAATTTACCAAGTTACCGCGTTTCGCCACAACCTGTATTTTTTAACTGTGGCATAGATTATGCCGGGCCTTTTCTATTAAAGGAAAAGAAGTATCGCAATACTAAATTTATCAAGGGGTACGTATGTTTATTTATTTGTTTAGCTACAAAGGCAATACACCTAGAACTAGTAAGCGACTTGACAACCCAGGCCTTCTTGTCTACACTAAGACGCTTCATATCCCGACGCGGCAAGCCGGGAAATTTATACTCCGATAATGCTACTAATTTCATTGGCGCAATGGGCGAATTGAAAGAAATTTATAAATTTTTAAATAATAAGGATACCCGGCAATGTATTGTTAATTCGACGTCTGAGGAGGGTATAACGTGGCATTTCATTCCTCCGCGCTCACCTCATTTTGGAGGATTATGGGAGGCCGGAATTAAGTCTGTGAAATCACATTTAAAGCGAGTCGTTGGCAATAATTCTCTTCATTTTGAAGATTTTTGCACATTATTAACACAAATAGAGGCCATCCTAAACTCTCGACCCTTATCACCTTTATCTGATGACCCTACTGATTTAAATCCTCTCACTCCCGCTCACTTTCTGATTGGTAGACCTATAACTTGTATTCCGGAGACAAATTTATTAGAAGTCAGCGAGAATCGTCTATCACATTATCAACATCTGCAACGGATGTCTCAACATTTTTGGGCCCGTTGGAGCAAAGAATATGTAACGGAACTACAAACAGGATCTAGGTGGTCTAAGCATTCCACGGAAGTTATTCATAATGGAAGTTTAGTATTGCTTCGTGAAACTAATCAGCCCCCTTTGCGATGGAAGCTTGGCCGAGTGCAAGAACTTCATCCAGGACAGGACGGTATAGTGAGAGTTGTGACCGTCAAAACAGCGGATTGTGTAACTAAACGTGCCATCAAACAACTGTGCGTTTTGCCTCTACCCAATGCATGAGATTGAACTCTATTACACTTTTTGAACTTTGAAATGTATTCAATACCTTTCAAGGGGGCCGGCATGTTCCGGTTTCCCGGAAATATTTATAATAATCTTATATAATCTTATTTTTTACCTTTAGTTTCCTTATTAATATCATGTGATTTAATGTATGTTTGTTTTTGGACGCACCTGTATATTCGCATACATATCCATTTAATGTGCACAAAGGTTTTTAACTAGAATTATTTTAGAATAAGATATGCAAATCTCGTTAACATTTGTATTACAGCCTTTATACTGCAAGGCCTTCGAAGGTAATTATTCCCTAAGTTTAGCAGATGGGAATTTGTATAGCTTGCTTTGAAAGGTCCGATCCGTTTATAGCCATGGGTCATAAGAGAAATTGTTGTATCGATACATTTTTATTACGGTCATTTTATTATGCCTTGTAAAGATATTGCAATAATTATTTGTTCTCGGTTTAAAGTTTGGAAATGCCAAAAAAATACGTAGTCAATTCATCTGAGAGATATTGTTGCAATATCTACTATGAACCGTTACTTACACCAACCCCCTTTGATAAGGGTGGGGACCATTTTTTCGCCCAGACAAAGTAAGGTAAGAAAAAGTAGTGTATTCGAGAAGTTCACCAAGGCAAGACATAACATGTCTTGGTCTTTAACGCAAAAACGAGAAATTAACTTAGCAATTGTTATGTATCAAGTGTATTAATCACGTAATAAATAAATCCGTATACCTATTTACATGCGAGTATTATTTTCAACAAAAACAAAAAAGTGAAAAATCCAGCGTAAATCGTTCAATATATATATAGGTAAACTTAATTAGTCGGCGATTAAAGGTCCGGTCATTACTTCAAAGTGTACACTAATTAAGTTTACCTTATCATACCAAGGTCACGAAAATACTATATATATATATATATATACAGTGTTAGTAAGAAGTATGGAACCCCCAAAATATCTCTGCAAGGGTTTGCTGTTTTAAATGGAACACTTGTATACCACTACATTTTTGAATGTCTTGTTAAATTCTGGATATAGTAAATACCGAGGTCCATTAAGAGTACCTTCAATGAAGGAAGGCCCAATAACATTATTATCTATCATCCCTGTCCGCACATTTATCTTTTCCGGATACTGAATATGTACTTGTCGCATTCAACGAGGATTGTCTCTAGACCAAATTCGGTAGTTATATCTATTGACTATATCACTCAAACAAAATGTTGCTTCATCTGAGAACACAATTTTTCTGATAAAGTTTGAACTTACTACGCATTGGTTCTCCAAGTTTTCACATAATTCAATTCTGCGATCAGGGTCGTCTTCATTTAATTCGTGACAGAAGTGAAATTTATAGAGCTTCAACTATTCTGATTTCAGTATATTCATAACGGGACTATGGCATATATCATTATCAAGAGCTGACTGTATGGTCGATGTTTGTGAATTCTCCTCAATTACTAATAGCACATCCAACATAACGTTTTCATTTGTGGCCGATTTTGGCCATTCAGATTTATGTTAATTTTTTACATGATTAGTTCGTAAATAACGTCTTACAGTTTTCACAACCGCTTATTTTGTAATTTGATAACCTGGATTAAGTTCATTAAACAGATTTAACCTTTAACTGGTGAGCCAGGGTCTATTAGACCCTAGAGTTTAGTTGTTCCAGTATTACTCTTAAGGACATGCGCAAATCTTTCTAACCTTATAAGTAGCTTCCTAATATTTAGTTTTCGTCAATACGCCGTTGAAAGAATACGTGTTACGAGTGCAGTTATCTATATATTGTAGTTTAAGGGTCTATGTGACCCTGGTTCACCCTAACTGAAAGTAATTTTAATTAAGAATGTCCGTAGAAAAAAGTGTTCGTGCTACTGATTTGAATTTTGAAGCGACCGTATTACGGTGGTATGACGAAATTGGTCAGAAAGTGATGAAGATAGTAATATAGAAGATGAATTTGTTATTGAAAGTGAACATGAAACAGCATCTGAGGAATCAGCATTATCAGAGGACGAAGCTTCTTCAGAAGAGGAATTACATGTGCAGGAACAATATGAATCTACAACCAAAGGATATTATGGTAGGAACAGGTTCAAATGGTCAAAGGAGCCACCGAACCCACGCGTACGAACGCGAGCACACAACATTGTTACTCATTTGCCTGGGCTAAAAGGTGCTGCTGGAAATTTAGGTAATAAGGCTGACCCGATAGATGCCTGGAACTTTCTGTTCACCGATGATATTCTCGATGAAATACTCACATGGACAAATGAAAAGCTTGGCCAGTACCGTCTCAAATTCAAAGAACCTAATAGGCCTGAATTGAAAAATGTTGTTCGAGAGGAATTCTGTGCATTTCTCGGATTACTTTTAGATACTCAAATTTTCAAGTCAGGTCATGAGAGACTTCAATCTTTGTTTGCTGCAGATGGCACAGGAAGGGATGTATTTCGTTGCGCTATGTCTTGTAAGCGTTTTTTTGTTATATTAGCTTGTCTTAGGTTTAATAATTTCCGGACCAGGCATAAACGTTTACCTGAAGATCCTAGTGCTGCGATATCTTTTATTTTTACAACATTCGTCAAGAACTGTCAGAGTGTCTATACAGTGGGTAATTCGGTTAATGTAGATGAGATGTTAATTGGTTTCAGAGGGCGTTGTCGATTCAAAATGTATATGCCTAATAAACCGAATACGTACTGGTTGAAACTTATTTATCTTAACTGATGCACGAAATAATTATTTTTATAACGCATATTTGTACTGTGGAAAGGCAAGTGATGGAGCTACTTTGTCTGAAGAAGAACGAAAACTGAATATTCCTACGCAAGCAGTAATTAGACTTGCTAAACCAATCGAAAAAACGAATCGAAATATCACCTGCGACAACTGGTTTACTTCTGTTCAATTAGTCCAGGAGCTACTCGATCGTGGACTAACTTATGTAGGTACGATAAGAAAAAACAAAAAAGAAATACCGCCACAATTTTTAGCATCAAAGAAGCGACCAGTTTTGTCTACAATGTATGGTTTCACCAAAGATATGTCTTTGTATCATTTGTGGCAAAAAAGAATAAAGCAGTTGCTGTTGTTTCTAGTATGCACCACACTGCTAGTTTAGATGAATCCACTGGAAAACCAGAAATCATAAGTTTTTATAATAGCACCAAAGGAGGTGTCGATTCACTGGATCAAATGTGTAGCGTTTACTGATCCTCGCGCCGCACTAGACGATGGCCTATAGCCGTTTTTTTTACAATTGTGGATATTGCTTCGTGCAACGCTTTCATTCTTCATCAATCCTACAGAGATTGTGAAAAATTACAGCGGTTTGAGTTTATAAAACGTTTAGCGGATGCTCTTGTAAAACCCTTTATACACACGAGATATAACAATCCATCTATACAAACAGGGTTAAAAACAGTCATGGGAACTATTCTGGGCATTACTGATACTATACCGAATCTGCAAGTTGAAAATGGTACCTCAAAAAGGAAAAGATGCTACATTTGTCCATGTTCTAAGGATAGGAAGACAAAAACACATTGTGTACGGTGTAGGAACTCTCGATAAAGTTTGTTGTTAAAATTTTCAGCATTGTGATTTTGTTATTTTTGTATATGTTGTTCGATTTGAAATGTTTATGTGCAAAATATAACATACTTTTATACATTTTAGGAAGCTAAAAACATTTCAGATAATTGTTCTGTTCCGAAAAGGTTTCGATTTAGTTGAATTTCTGTAATAAATATTTTCTAATACAAGCGATCTTTTATAGTTCATATTTCAATACAAATACAGAGAATGATATGGGATAAACTGATGTTATCCAAAATTTTCAAATAAATAGTCATATATATGTGGATCTTCACATAGGGTCTGTCAGACCCTGGGTCACCACGAACTTAACGTAAATGACGCTCACCAGTTAAGGGTTAAAGCTTAATTGTAAGAGCGCTGTTTGTTTTCTTTCATAGCCTCACGAAATTAAAATTATAGTATCTTTTGATTCAGTCATGTACACCATAACAGACAAAACAACAATAACAAACACCACAGAGAAATAATATTAACAACAATAGAGGATTTTGAAAAAAAAGCTTTTAAAAATTATACTGTACTAATAGCAGATTACTAGACAGGTCATTTATTTGACAATTATTGTTTTTCATCATTTTTCGTCATTCATGGCTTATGATGTTACTAATGAAAACCGTTTTCCAACAAGTAATGTTTTTGATCTCAATAGCAATGTGAAAGTTTACTGTGTTCAGAATTTAACAATGTATTCAAAAATATAAAAATAATTGAAACACCTTGTGTTTCATTTAAAATAACAAATAGGATATCTATTTTCTGTATAACTGTAAGTGACACAGCAAATCTCATTTTATTTTTAGAAACCTTGAATCATTATTCAAAGGTATACCCAGTTCTATTTAAAATGCATGAATCCTTGCAGGAATACTTAGGGAGTTCCATACCATTTATTAACACTGCGCATATATGTTACCGTGAAAGTCCGAAAACCGGTGATAGTCGAGATATACCGGTGAATGTCAACATTCACCAAGTTACTTGGCGTATGTCCGATATATTCATCAAATATCATTATTTCTAACTTACACCGGCGAATGTCAACATTCATCATGGACTCATGGACCATGAGTCCATGATGGATGTTGACATGAATGAAACATACACCATGAGTCATGGTGTATGTTTAAATGAATTTTTTTATAAAAAGAAAACAAAATAAAACTCTATAGGTTATTATTTATTTTGATTAAAACATGGAAGAAGTTTTCAAATGTACATAAAGAAATTGTTGAACTTAAAACAAACACAACAAACATAATATTAATATAACAAATAAAATGTATTTTATTTCTTGAAATGAAATTAAAAAAAAACAAAGTAAATGTATGGCAACCTTATTTATTGCAACAACTTAAGCTACCATGACACTTCGAATTACACAAAAGCCTATTGTTTTTACAGCTACATTTAGCCGTGGAACACTTCTTTTTGCAGTTACAGCGTGTATAGCCTTGCCCTCCACTTTTTGAATTAGCAGAAGCTGCTTCTCTTACCGAAATTTCTTGACCTGAAATCTCATCCATGGAAATTAACTTTTCTTTGCAAATTGCGAATTGATTACGAGTGAAACGCTGCTTGAAGGTGCCATTTTTGTTCGCTAATTTATAAAAGTCTGTATTCTCTATCCCAGCAACAATGGCTAACACATTTCGGGGATCTGTACGACCACGATCGACGTCAGAGACTTTATTTCTTACGGTATCACCAATTTGGGCTGCAGGAAACTTTTTCTTTGAGGTTCGCAACATTTTTGTTGCTTGGAGTAGTACATTCTCTTTTGCTGCTACTCTTTTTGAATTGATTAGCTCGTGCTGCCTAATCAGCACTTGAGATGAAGACGTAATCGGTTGCAGATCAGTCAGTGTTTGAGTTGAAGACGTGCTGGGTTGTGGATCAGTCGGCACTTCAGATGAAGATCTGTTGGTGGCAGATGAAGGTGGATTGGCTCCAATGGTATTTTGGTCATCCATATCACTTACATCTAAAACATGGTCATCAATATGGTCACTAACCAAATTTTCTTCACAAGTATTAACGTAAGCTTCTAGCTGTTCCTCGGTTTCAATGTTTGTAATTTGCTCGTTGGGGAGAGATGACGATGCTATGCCTCTTTTTGGTTTAACGCCAAACAGAGCTTCATATGGACTCTGGCATATTCCTTCATGGTAAATTGGGTTTTTTTGCGAATTGGACAAACGACAACCCTTGTGACCATTTATTTGAATCATTATCATGCATCCACGCAGTTAACATATTCTGTATGTCTTGATTGGCTCTTTCGACTGCGCCTTGTGTTTGGCTGTGACGAGGCTTTCCGTGCACTATTTTAACATCTTTCCACATAGCGCATAGTTCAGATATGACTTGGTTACTGAACTCTCTGCCATTATCCGAATGCAATATAGCGGGAGCACCAAATATTAAAAAAGTTTGAAGAAGGTGATATGCTACTTCTTCTGCTCTCTTGGTTTTTAACGCTCATAACTGGACAAACTAGGTTAAGTGATCTTGGTAAACCATTATAAATTTGTAATCGCCATCGCTGTGTGATTGCAAGTCTATCAAATCGACTTGGCATCTAGAGTTTAATTCGGAACTCACCATTGGTTTTACAACAATACCTTTTTTAGGAGCACTGTGTTTCATTTGACATTGTTGACATAAATTTAAATAGAGCATTATGACTTCACGATTTTGATCGTACGATTTTAGAGTACCTTCCTTGAGAAAAATAAAAACAATTGTCTTCTCGTTTATTTCTTATTAGGGTATTTAACTTTTCAAGAAATTGATCACTATTTACTGCAGTAGCCATCGAGCACAAACTATAATACCTGTTGATGATGTTTCACTTGCCACGGGTTGCCTAATAGATAAGTCTCTGCGAGAACTGTCTTTACCGATTGATCATTTGGAACTCATCTATGAATTTGAATTTAAAAGAATATATAAACAGTTTACAACCCTCTGAATTTGGGAAATCCTAGAGCTTTTGTAATGAACTACGGTAATAAATGGAACAAAACTAAGAACTAAATATTCGTTTCTTAATAAGCCTATTGTGAATTTGAATAGATGCAAGAAATTACAAATACCTGTGAAGGGTAAATTAAATATAGCTTGAAATTCCAGAATGAATGGTTTGCAGTGATGTGAATAATATGAATAATAAACTTATATTATAATAAATGTCCTGTTGTTTCTGACATTGACCGAAGCTTATATGTGTTTGTCGACATACACTGGTGAAGGACCGAATTTATAATATAACTAATAATTGTTCGGTCTTTCGCCTATTCATCTGGTGTCTGTCGATATTAACCGGTGTATGTCGACAACCACTACTTTCGGTCTTTCACGGTAACATATATACTGCAAGAGTGGAAGATTGCTCAAGACTGCTGTATTTTATATTTGTATGATTTTTTTAGTTAGTAAGATGTGAGTATGTAAAACAGATGTACATATTTGCATCTAACTAACTAAAAAATATCATACAATTAGAGAATCTACAGTTTCCTTTAAAGGTTTTTTAACTATATGTGCACACTTACGGTTTAACCTTAAAATTCGCGCACAATACACTTAAAATTCATAAGCTTGGTAGCGGGGTTTGTCGCAATACATAAGCATGCATGTATATACATGCTCCTCTCTTATGGAGCTTAAGTTTTGCTCAAATACCCTACAGATACACAACTATGACCCTTTTTGTGGGTGTAGAATAGCAACCTAAGCTTTCGAGCTTGCTTTTGCGTTCTTTTCTAAGTTGTCCGGATTTATAATTTTGTAAATATTCCGAAGGCCGGTTCTTAAAATATAATAGATATATTGATTTACCCGCAAATAGGTTTTCGGTGTTTATTTCGCTTAAACCCGTGACGAATTTATGCAGGCATTGCAGGTGAAAGCGCAATCCAATTGTGTGCATTAGGCGTCTCACCGGCTTAAACTACTATATGCAATACTCCACCGAGGTAACTTTTATACTTATACCAATCTTGGTAGTTTCCTTTCGACGTTCAATCGTCCGTGAAGAACACGTATTTCCTTCTCAAATGCAAAAGTTTTGATGGACGTTAAGCTCCTATTGTTATGCCACCAACGTAGTGGCATAATAGCCTACAGTATAGTATTACTGGAGTAAAAGGAAATCGTATTAATAATAGAACTTCAATATAAATAAACATACATTTCTGAAAGGAGTCTGTATGCACATTTAAGGATATGTACACAGATCTTTTGTAGTATTAAACCGTATTTATTATATTTTAAAAAATGATTTATTCAAATTCTACAGTGTGACACAGAATAAATTATGCCGAAACTTAAAAATATATTTCTAGTTTTACATAATTTGGTATGATAAAGAAATTATAATTGTTGGTATGTTTGAGATGTTCTCTTTGCACTTGAAGGCAATTTTTTTTTATGTAGCTGTCTAGCAAGTTTCTGAACATTCCCTTGATTGCAAAAAGTGGTATTTTAGCCAGCACTTATCCAATTTTGTTTTTCAGTTCCTCAATATCCTGCGGCATTGGTGCCTGGTGAGTTTGAGGGAAACGGATAATCAGTTCCCCTGGCGATGAGACGTCCAGGAGGAGCAAAGTTTCCCTAGTAGTGTGCGCAGTAGCACCGTCTTGTTGAAGCAACTGAGAACCAGTACGTAAATTTCTTGCACTGTAAAACCGCCTTAGGTCCTCGTAAAAAAGAGTCACAATTGTTTACCTGTACTTCTGCTGACTAACGGTTACACGCCTACCATGTTCATCATCCATAAAGTATGAGACAATTATTCCATGCCCGGAAACAGCACACCACACGGTTACGTTTGTGGGTAATGAGACTTTCAACAAATTCCTGCGGCTTCTCAAATCCTAGGTATCAGGTTGTTTGCTTGTTGAAAAATCCTGATAACAATACATGTGATTCATCGCTGAATTAAATGTTTTAAGTAAGGTTTTCATTTTCGTATTCCATCGCTAACGTTCTGGTCCGAAATTCTACTCTCTTTCTTTTGTCTGCTTGACGGAACCTGTTATCGACTTGTGTGCGGTAGGAATAGGTCCCTAATTCCTTTGCAGCGCGTTGTACAGATGATCTAACCAAATTAAGCTCTTTCGCTATTCGGTGCTGTCTTTTCTTTAGGAGAGTGTAGAATCTTGTCGAAAATCTGACCCATATTCTCGTTGTTTCTAGAACTTTGCTTTCTGCATGAATGACCTTTCCCTTGAGATATCACAGAATTTGTGAATCCCAATTTTCGTACCGGAAATAATAGAAAGCGCTTTTATTGTGGACGTTTGTTAAAACATTCCCCAAAGCGAGCAGATATAAATTGCAAACTGGATCAACCATTTTGCTCTATACCGCATGACTAAAGGGTATGGTTACTAAAGGGTATGGTTATTGAATTTTATATTAGTTTTGCACAGCACCAACTATTGCTACTTTGACATAAAAGTAACAGTTAAATTATCAAGGATGCCTACTGGAGAGATCATTATTTCGGTAAATATTATTCTGTGTTATATTGTATATTCCTTTCGCTCCTGAGGTTCTAAAATTTGAATTTAAAAATGAAATTCATTGAAATTCACTCGATAAAATTTACTCAAACTCATTAGAAACATATTAAAAAAAAATTATTTTGAATTAAGATTTCTTAGGATATGCACAATTGTGTTGTTTGGGAGCCAACAACATTAGTAACGATTGTGAAAAAAAAATTGTTTAGAAAAAATATTTATTTTTTTGTGAAAACTTTATGGCAACACAAATACACATTACATTCGTTGCACCAGATCCTGGATCTACTTTCGCATTTTTCTTCTCGACATCGAGAAAGGTGCTTCGTATCGTCACTGACTGGCTAATGTTCAAAACCGTTGTACCTCTTATCATTATATGGCATGGGGTGCCTATTTTCTTTTCTTTGCATTCACTTGTTCATCTTTTTAATGTTAATTTTCAGTCAAAACTCTTTTTTTATTATCAGCATTTCGTTTCTTCATACCTGCCATTAAGTGTTCACTTCAATTTAGACGAAATTCTAGAAAATACATTTCTTTTGATTTGCAGCTATAGCTTATTACATCTTCTTTATATTCCAGCTAAATATTTACTATAGCCAGGTCAAACAAATAAAAGACTAATTTAAAAGTCCATTTGCGTGTCTTGAAAAATGACAAATAATATTCTAATATTTGATCACATACGCCGACTCCTCCCTTCATGAAGAACTTTAGGGCAGGATACTTCCACTTTTTCTTTTCTACTTTTGTCCCATCGTTTTACTCTGGTTTCTGGCTGCGGTGGCTAAAGGCGGTGGATAACACTAAGACTGACTTATTGTCCATCCATTTTGTAACACAAATCTTCTTGTCACTTTTAACAAATGAATCGGATTCTCACAAGATTTTACTCTGTTTGCAATGATTGTGCCAGTTCAGTAAATATTAAGGGTTCCTAATTTATTCATTAGTGTTACTGTACCCAAACATTTATCAACGTAAAGATAACACTTTTCTGATAATGTCCCCACCAGACAAAGGATAACGGATGGTCCTAAACCTAACTTTCTATTTGCCAATGTGGTTGTGACCCCTGATAGATTCCAAAATCTAGTACCATTCCTGTAGAAGTTGTAAGGACAAATTTTTTAAACCAATCGGTCTTGATTTGTTTCTAACAAGCTGGACATTTTCCTAGGATACTTCAAAATGTTCTCAGTAAATCACATGCTACTAGATTGACTTTTCAAATGAACACTTGTTATAGTTTATATCTTTTGTTTTATTGATTCTGAATCTGATTTAGTCTTTAACTACGGGCTACGGTGTACACAGTACACCACACAGGTTTAATTGGTTTCTATTTCTTAAAAATACATTCTGCGCTCGCGCCGCTCAACGTAACCTATCACTATAGTGTCAACCAGAGTCTAGAATAGTCGCAAGTTGTTTGTTGTTCGAATAGTTGAAGTCAGCAATAAAATATAGAAGGTGGTTCCCTAACGGTGACTTCAGTACACCACGCCCATAGTTATGTAAGTAAATTCAACTAGTGTTAACCTATTTATTTACCTAGAAAAGTATGAATTTATGCTATTATTCAATGAATTTTACATTGACTTCTTCATACCTCTTTCTCGATTTTTCTCGTAATAAGCTCGCATAAGTTTTCCCAGCTTGATTTATTATTTCTGGTGGTGTATTGGGAATATCTAAATCACTTTCTGAATTAGAAATCATGATAAAGCTATAAACAGCACAAACTGACATGATTTAAAAATGACACGATATAGTAACAGCAGGCACTAGATACAGGTGAAAATTACTAAGCAATTTTCGTCACTAAGAACGAAAGTTAACGTTATGGATTTTTCTCGCACTAGTGACGGAAATCAAATTTTTGCTGTAGTATTCGGTGACGAGAAATGTATTTTTATAAAGGGTCGTAGGAAAAAGTATTTTTTCAACTGTTAAAAAATATTTTTTTCATTGTGCAGCATTTGCTATTTCATCCACCTCTAGGTTTTCTCTTGCATCACTGGATTCTATGGTGACTCAACTTTCGCAATCAAATTTAACCGACTTGCACAAATTTCTTGAAACTTTTTTGTTTACACTTGTAACTAAGACAATTCAGCGCAAATGCCATAGCCGTCGTAATTATGTAGGAGTAGGTTTTTTATTTATATTAATCAACAGTTTTAAATTACTACAATTGGAGAAAAACGTTGTTTATGTTACGTGTACAAAGCAGTTTTCGAATGTATAACTCAACATTCTTAAAGTCAAAAAACCTATGCTTTGCCCACTTAATATAAAAATGACTATTTTCTTCTAGACCAAATTAATTACAAAATTACATCCGTACCTCGGCGACAGGGGTAATGAACCCGGCGAAAGGTTTTATCAAGACATTGCTGTTATTAAAACACTATCAGGGTAAGTAGGACAGTGAAATGTTTGCTGATTATTGTTGGACATTGATATCATAAATTGTTGAAGAACAATATAAAAGAAAAGTTAAAAGAAAATATTTTAAACAGGACGATACCACACAGCTGCATATAATGTACAGTCGGCGCCCAGGAAATCGGAACAAGTGGTATAACATAATTTTCTAAGATATAAATAGGACGAATACTGTTGTTATGGTTTCCAGTATATTTATAGAATTATATGTCAGTATTGAGAGTATGTTACACACTGTCAGTGTTCTTAGAATTTATCGAAGGCAAGAATACTTCAGGCACTTCAGAATAGATGGTCTACACTACAATTAACCAGCGAGTTTAACGTAGGTAAAAGTACTGTACGTAGAATATTACAAAAATGAAGCCAGCAGCATACATTAAGTAGACAATTATGAACAGGCCGTAGAAGAATATTTTCGCCGGAGCAGGGTGAAACGCTTATAAATTTTATAAGAAACAATTCGAGTTGTCAAGCAGTGCATCAAATAATGATATTAGTGTTTTAAGATGGCCTTCCACGAGTGCAGATCTAAACCCTATTGAAAATATTTGGGGATTATTGGTGAAGAAAAGGAATAAAAATAATTTAATTTTAATATCATAAGGCGGAATATGAGATCCGAGGGATTTGTATCTCAAGATGGGTTAAGGCAGGGCGGAGGATTAAGTCCCGTACTGTTCACTGTATTTATGGACGATGTAATAAAACAATACTCAATGCAGACGAAAAAAATTCAAATTGGGTACAGGAATCTAGAGAGGATACAAGTAGCTGAGGCAGCGTTCGCAGATGACATAGTACTAATAGCTGAAAATGAAAATAACCTGCAAGAAAGTATAGATATATGGAATGAAACACTTAAAAAAAGAATCAGTATAAATAAAAATAAAGCGAAAGTAATGACCAGAGGTGAAGACCAACTAAATATCCAAATTGAAGGAATAACTATTCAAAAGTCTTTCTTTGGAGACTGTGGTTAAGTAAAAACTTAGAAAAGGTATATAACCCCTTACCACAATTATTAATCGTATCCTAAATACGTGTTTCGACAACTAAGTTGTAATCATCAGTAGGTAAAACCACTAATCAAGGTGTCGCACATGGGGCACAGTAAAGCTAGAACACCGCTTACGCAACAACTACTTTACACGGCGTCCACGTATAGACTAATTTAAACATGCAAATATATCTAACGAAAAATATCGACTAAATTTACCTCTCTTAGGGAAACGGCATTCACATATGTTTAAACTCCAATTTGAAATATATCGAACGAAAGGTCGACAAAAAATTACCTCTCTTAAGGAAACGGCACTCAACATCCAGACTCTCGGGAAATATTTAGCGTTATTTTTTAATTCTACTTCAAATTGACTCATGAATAAATTGGCTATGAAAGGAGATAGGGAGTTACCCATTGTTGTGCCTTGTTTCTGTTCATAAAATTTTTCTCCTACTTGGAAATAATTTTGCGTCATGCACAGAGTTGTCAATTGCATGCATTCTTTTATTTTTGAAGGTTCAATTTTATTCTTGTGGAGCAAGCTTTCTAAATATTTCATAGTCTCTGGAATAGGTACCGAGGGGATTAAGACGTTACATCGAACGAAACTAAAATTTCCCCGGCTTCCAGTTCACAATCTTTAATTAATTTAACAAATTCTAAGGAATTACTAACTGACAAATTTTCTGGTTTTACGGGTAAATTTTTGAATTCATTCACTAACCATTTGGAAATCAAGTAAGTCGGTGAGTTGATACCTGAAGCGATAGGTCTCATCGAGTTACCTGGTTTATGTATCTTCGGCAAACAATACATTCTTGGTACTACAGGATTACTAACATTCAATTTATACTTTTGGGACTTTTCACAATGACTTCCCGGTTAAAGGAGTTTAATAGATTTCATAAGTTATATATTAAAGTTAAACTCATAAGTACAGATATTAATTTCCTGAAACGGTGTAAAAGGAACAATGTTTTTCTTAAATTCATGAACGTAAATGTAACGATAAATTGTAGAAATAACGATAAGGTCATTTCATATGCAAAAATGTAATGGTTGAACCTAGAGACGAAATATCTGTACAGTAAACGTAGTAAATTAGAATTATATAATTTGCATTTAAAATTAACTAAGACCATGAACAATAAGGAATTTGAAGAGTCGTGTAACTTTTATAGGAAAATAACGGAAATTAAAGACCATAAATTGAAAAAGAAAAGTTTAAAACTTAATAAGAAATTCAGAAATTTATGTCCAACAAAAAGGTATATTAATAGAATTCCTATAAAAGAAACACTAAAGATCAATCAATCATCCGAGAATTTTAGTGATGTATAAATAGATTTGTTAAACAAAGGTTTAAAATACTGTTTGCCAAGCCGTCAGATTTCTATAGAACAGGTGATTGCTAGTATCGAAACTTCGATTAAGTATTTTGAACAAGGGCCAAAAAACTTTATTCGAGAAGCTTGTAAAACCCAGATCGATAAGAATTTACTGCAGCACAAACAGAAGTCGGTCAATAAAGAATGGAGTATCATTAAAACTCATAGATCGAAGGACTGTTTTTACCTAAAAGCAGATAAAGGGAACAAGTTAGTAATTATGGACAAAATCGACAATTTTCAAAGAGTCAAAAATTTAATTGCCGAAGGATCGTATGTAGAAATTAAGAGAAACCCGTTACCTAAAATGATTAGTGACACAAAAGACGAGTTAAAGAAATGTCCAATTTTAATAACTTCTACCCAAAAGTATAAATTGAATGTTAGTAATCCTTTAGTACCAAGAATGTATTGTTTGCCGAAGATACATAAACCAGGTAACTCGATGAGACCTATCGTTTCAGGTATCAACTCACCGACTTATTTGATTTCCAAATGGTTAGCGAATGAATTCAAAAATTTACCCGTAAAACCAGAAAATTTGTCAGTTAGTAATTCCTTAGAATTTGTTAAATTAATTAAAGATTGTCAACTGGAAGCCGGGGAAATTTTAGTTTCATTCGATGTAACGTCTTTATTCCCCTCGGTACCTATTCCAGAGACTATGAAATATTTAGAAAGCTTGCTCCACAAGAATAAAATTGAACCTTCAAAAATAAAAGAAAACATGAGATTGACAACTCTGTGCATGCCGCAAAATTGTTTCCAAGTAGGTGAAAAATTTTATGAACAGAAACAAGGCACAACAATGGGTAACTCCCTATCTCCTTTCATAGCCAATTTATTCATGAGTCAATTTGAAGTAGAATTTAAAAATAACGCTAAATATTTCCCGATAGTCTGGATTAGGTACGTAGACGACATTCTCGCGATTTTTTATACACGGAAATGCGAATTAGACATGTTCGTTAATCAATTAAATTTGAAATTTCCGACGATTATATTTACGGTGGAAAAGGAACACAATGGCAGGATACCTTTTTTAGATACTTTACTGATTAGGAATAAACATAAAATAGAAATCGACATTTTCCAGAAAGAAACCAATGTTAATAGATTCATCATCGCGGATTCAAATCATAGTTATCAACATAAGACAGCTTCCTTTAATTTCATAGTCAATCGGTTACTAAATTTTCCGTTAACAAAAGAGAGATATTAAATAGAACTGGATTTCATTAAAAATATCGCGACATATAATGGCTTTGACATAGAAATAATTAATAAATTAATTAGAAAAACAAAAATAAAAAATACAATCCGCGAATCCACAAGTTTGATATCTCAAAGTAACCAGGAGAAAAAGTACATGTGTTTACCATACCACCCCATCACGAAACACATTAATAAAGTTGTGAAAGAAAGAGGTCTCCAAGTTGCCTTTCGGTCCGAAAATACTATCAAAAGTCTCCTAGGGAATACTAAAGATAGAATTAATTTTAATTCGAAATCAGGTATATACGAAATTAGTTGCGATGATTGTAATTTGAAATATATAGGCCAAACAAAACGACCAATAATAACCCGGTTTAAGGAACACATATCACATATTAAATACAATAGACCGGATAAATCTAACGTTGCCAACCATGCTTTAAGTACACTACACAATGTGTCGATTAAAGGGTTAAAGCTTTTAAAGGGTATAAATAACCCCCGCGATCTTGACGCCTACGAAAGCATTCATATCGCTAAAAACAAACAACATTCCATGAACGGTATTATAGCACCGATTCCCTTCACTTGTCTCTCTTCATTCTTGGAACCATAAAAGGGTCGTCGACGTTTTAAATTGAAGTATTAACACATGTTGAGTGCCGTTTCCTTAAGAGAGGTAATTTTTTGTCGACCTTTCGTTCGATATATGTCAAATTGGAGTTTAAACATATGTGAATGCCGTTTCCCTAAGAGAGGTAAATTTAGTCGATCTTTTTCGTTAGATATATTTGCATGTTTAAATTAGCCTATACGTGGACGCCGTGTAAAGTAGTTGTTGCGTAAGCGGTGTTCTAGCTTTACTGTGCCCCATGTGCGACACCTTGATTAGTGGTTTTACCTACTGATGATGACAACTTAGTTGTCGAAATACGTATTTAGGATACGATTAATAATTGTGGTAAGGGGTTATATACATTTTTTAAGAATAACTATTCAATAAGTAAATGAGTTTCATTATTTAGGAGTCCTGATAGAAAACACTTGGAAAAATGAGTCGGAAATTAATGAAAGAATTGAAAAGATAACCAAATTGTATTACGCAATGAATAAGAACTTCATTATGAAAAAAAGAAATATCACGAAACACCAAGATAAAAGTGTTCAAAGCCGTCTACGGAGCAGTTTCTAACATACGGATGTAAATCATGGGTACTTAATAATAGACAAAAATGCAAAATCCAGGCTGCAGAAATGAGATATCTTAGGAGAGTGAGAAGCGTAACTAGAAAGGATAAAATGAGAAATACACAAATACGAGAGGATCTGGAGATACAATCGATAATGGACTTTATTGAACAGCGCAACCACATTGGTGGGGGCATTTACAACGAATGGGCGACACTAGACCAGTAAAGCTAATGTATGAAGCCAAAGTCCAGTATAAAAGGAAAAGAGGAAGACCGCAACAAGTATGGGAGGATATCATTGGAAATAGCATCCAGAAGAGGGGAAAGAGCTGGAAAGAAGCAGAATCACTGGCCAGTAACCGAACATTATGGAGAAATTTTGTGCATAATTCAGATTAGAGTACTTACCCGACACCCTTTAGGGTAAAAGATTTTTTGATATATATATATATATATATATATATAATTTTAATTCGAGGAATTATGACGAACTTCGTGATAACGTTTTACATTATTTGGAAAATCTAGATCCGAATATTGTAGCAAATGTAATATATTCTATGCCACAGCGATTAGAAGCAGTGATTGTTAAAAATTGGGCAATAACATGATATTAAATGCTTTTTAAATTTCCCTATTAATAACTTAGTTCTTCTCGTTTGTGTTACATAATAAACATTTTGTCCTCGACTAAAAATATTTTTAATTTGTCTATTTTGTTTTTTTCTGATTACTTCTACAATAAAACTAATCACCAAATTTAGACGCGACCATATTTTTTATGATTGTTGTAGTATTACCTATGTCAAGCATATGTCTGTGTCACACAAAATTAAAAGTTTATCAATGCTAGCTAACAGCTATAATTACAACACAACAACTTCAGTGTCCCAATTACTAGGGCGTCGACTGTATATACCGGATTAATATATTTAATTCAATATTTTTTTTTAAACTTGACGTGGCGTTTTTTTCCAAACTCTGTTGTTATTGCTATTGTTAGAACTATAAAAGAAACGGAAATTGTACATAATTTCTAAAGAAAAATAAAAAAATTGAATTTGTTAATCAATATTATTAGTTGCGTATACACTGAGTCATGTTAGTTTAAATAAAAATATGTTCAATTTGTAAGTTTATTTTTAGAACATATATTATATTTGTTAGTCAAGATACATTTCCAATGTAACTTGAAAATCTAAAAAATACCGGAACGCGCCTTTTTCTTTTATTCAAGAAAATGCTAGAAAAAGATTTTTCAAATAAACTCTTTTCGAGCGGTAATAATCAAAGCCCGAACACACGCTGTATCAGTGTTTCCTATTTCTTCAAAACACTTTTGTATTCCTTAAGTATATGAATGAAGGTATTTCCAAAGTAAACAAGAATTGATGTTACCTTTTCTCAGGCGATTTTCAAGCGGAAAATAAGAGACCTTACAGTAGACTTCGTCCGTGAAACATTGAGTTTCAAACGGTTTTTCTCGGTTTCTTTTAAAATAATCGTTTAGCGTATCTTCTACAAAGGTATATTGTACATACGTATATAGTATATTCGAAAATATTTATAGTAACAATTATAAATACATTATCTTAATGATGATTACAGTTTACCAGGTTGCGTTGTCAAACTATCATTATTGAACTAAACTAAAACTAAAATTACTTACTGTATTAGAGTCATTAAGTTCTACATTAAATACTATTAAACTGTAAGTGCATATACATTTATTTATTTGCTAGTAACTGACTTATTCAGCAATCCCATAATACGCGTTGTGTTTATATATACCAGATATGGAGAGTTTTATTCCAGTATTCTTAACATAATTTAAAGTCTATATTCTGCTCATTGTTGCTTCTTGGATTCCTGGCTGGAACCACGCCCTTGGACTGCTTTCTTCCTGTCCGACGTTTCGTCAATTGTTGTAAGGAACATCTTCGGCGATACTACAGCCGTTACTTCACTGAAACTGAAAGTTCGTTAGTTTGGGATGGAATTATATAACAGGTATTTTTCTGGGTTACTGAAGCGGCACGATTACGATTGAATTTTTGACAAATAAGCGTTTGCCAGGTGTTGAGTAACTGGTATCCGTAATCACCGTTGATACTATTGGAATGCTTTAGAATTTATACAGATTCACGTATTTCAGAATTAAAGTAATAAGGGTTTCTGGATTGAATCTAATTGCGCGCAGCGCCCTAGTACAACAACTAATCTTCCGCAACAAAAGAGCTCGTCAAACGCTTTGTCCCATCTATGTATATACAGACACACGCGTGAAGATTTCTGTAAACACCAGGAGTTTCTAGATTTTTTACTACCGACAAACATAACAATAAATGATTAACATGAAACTGGCTCTTAAATTTGTCAAAACTTAGTAGCGCTCCTGGGACTTACTTTAGTGAACGAGATGTTGCAGACAAATACAGAACCAACAAGCAAGGCCCAGACTAGCTTCAAGTGAAGACGGCCATGCGGTTCCTTTCGAAATGTCAAAAATGATTCAGCGGTAAAATGAGAAAAAGTGCGCATCACTTTGTTGGATTATATGCAGTGGTCTGCGCCTCACAGAACTCATAGAGGATATTAAAACCCACCAGGTGATATCAAAAGAAGGATGGTTTGAGAAGGAAGCTACTAAATTTATTGTGGTTGCTTTGATAAACAATAACAACTAATTAATTAAACTGTGACTATTTAATAAAAAAATCGCCTATGATTCCTTACACAGAGTTGAACAATCAAAATAAGAAAAAGAGAATTAATATTTGACACCGGTTAGTTAGATATCATAAACAAAATTTAAATTACCATAGGGTATAGCCCAAAGTTAAATATAAAAAGCAAAATCAACTTACCATAGTGTACAGTAAAAAAGTGAACTATTTTAAGCAAGCTAATTTATCGCAAAGCCTAATCTAAATTTGAATATTATACGCAAAATTGAATTACTTAACAGGAAAGAAAAAGAATCACGCTATTACGATTAACTAGCGATGCTAAAAAAAGCAAATGAGATTCGACTGATGTAATTTTAATTACGTGAAACAAATAAAATAAATAAAATTAACAATCAAAATTTTAGCTCGACATAATATAACTAATTACGTATTTAACCAATAATATAAAATAAATTATTAAAATAGTGTAACCCTATTTACAAAATCGCTACGTGCAAATTACAAAAGCAAAATTAGTAAATCTAATTAACGATTTCATATAAGAAAATCAGCTCAATCAGCTGTTACACAAAGAGGAAACTTTGTACTACACAAAATGGCCGACGTAAGATGTTTCTGATTTTCTTAACTTATAATTAGTAGTTTCGTATTAATGAATTTCGGTATTTTTCGGATCACAAAAGTGTACAGATTACACTATCTGTTACCGAAAGAAATGCAGATCTTTTAACGAAATATGTGGCGTCTGGTATAAACGTGCATTCTCGAGAACGTGGTGAAGATGTCGCAAGTTTAATCTAATCTCATCAGCGTGGCCTTTCAGAGATTTGCACGATAATTAGTTAGAAGTATTCATGACACCCTAAAGAAAAACATATCACGGGTCTTAGCGATAAAAAATATAAGCAAAGGGGTTAACCATAATTAAAAAATAGCGGAACTTGCCAATTGGAAATCTTACGATACTGCTGAAGCTGCCGTTTTATTAATCAACTAAAAACGGATCCTTAACTTGCAATCTTGCTATCAGCAAAGTGCGGAAGGTCACGTGCAATCTTTTCCCGCTATGCTCCAAAAATTCTACCCTGCATTGCTGGTAATGCAGCAATATGATATTAACGCAAACGCGTATATGAGGACTAGTAGATAAAATATTGCTATTAATAACAGATTGCTGTCCTTGACAGAAAAAGACAGCGATAATGAGATGTGGGGTTTGAAGATGGTTTTAATACTATGTTTGTTTCGAGAACGTGGTGAAGATGTCGCAAGTTTAATCTAATCTCATCAGCGTGGCCTTTCAGAGATTTGCACGATAATTAGTTAGAAGTATTCATGACACCCTAAAGAAAAACATATCACGGGTCTTAGCGATAAAAAATATAAGCAAAGGGGTTAACCATAATTAAAAAATAGCGGAACTTGCCAATTGGAAATCTTACGATACTGCTGAAGCTGCCGTTTTATTAATCAACTAAAAACGGATCCTTAACTTGCAATCTTGCTATCAGCAAAGTGCGGAAGGTCACGTGCAATCTTTTCCCGCTATGCTCCAAAAATTCTACCCTGCATTGCTGGTAATGCAGCAATATGATATTAACGCAAACGCGTATATGAGGACTAGTAGATAAAATATTGCTATTAATAACAGATTGCTGTCCTTGACAGAAAAAGACAGCGATAATGAGATGTGGGGTTTGAAGATGGTTTTAATACTATGTTTGTTTCGAGAACGTGGTGAAGATGTCGCAAGTTTAATCTAATCTCATCAGCGTGGCCTTTCAGAGATTTGCACGATAATTAGTTAGAAGTATTCATGACACCCTAAAGAAAAACATATCACGGGTCTTAGCGATAAAAAATATAAGCAAAGGGGTTAACCATAATTAAAAAATAGCGGAACTTGCCAATTGGAAATCTTACGATACTGCTGAAGCTGCCGTTTTATTAATCAACTAAAAACGGATCCTTAACTTGCAATCTTGCTATCAGCAAAGTGCGGAAGGTCACGTGCAATCTTTTCCCGCTATGCTCCAAAAATTCTACCCTGCATTGCTGGTAATGCAGCAATATGATATTAACGCAAACGCGTATATGAGGACTAGTAGATAAAATATTGCTATTAATAACAGATTGCTGTCCTTGACAGAAAAAGACAGCGATAATGAGATGTGGGGTTTGAAGATGGTTTTAATACTATGTTTGATAAGGATTTTGGTAATACAGTTGGTGACGCCTTGTAGATAAGGTAAAATTGGCAGAAGTGTGATAAGAAACGGAACTAGAAGGTCTAGGATTAGGGTGTTTGTTTGTGGTGCATTGTATATCATGTTGTCTACTAGATCCTCAAAGTAATTTTTCAAAAATGTTAAGTATGCATCGGCATTTAAACTATTAGGAAAAATATGAATTGGGGAAAGTTGTTCGTTAAGAATATCACACCAAATGTTAATTGCAAATATTAATTGAAAATCTTTATTTCTAACTGCTCGCAGATTTTGTAAAGTAAATACTTAGCTGATGACAATCTACTTTAATTGTACGTTTTTTTACATTATTTCCTAAACGACTTCCGATCTAGAATAAAATTATTCTTTGTTTTATGTTTAGAATTCCGTTTTATATACGACATTTCATTTTGGCAATCCAGTTAGCAAACACTTTGTATAGCTTAAATACATTAATTGGTTTGTGAACTACATGCAGTAGCTGTTAACGTTCATAACAATGAAAAGGCAATAACCATAACAATAAGGAGTTTTATATGATATGAAGCGTTTACTCGCAACCTAATTAAAGTATTTCTTTATATCGTAATGCAGATAATAATATAATTGTCGAAATACGCAGATATACTCTTGGACAAAAAAATTCCGGACACAAGTAAATGTCTGCTATCATAATTAAAATTCCTTTTTTTTGTTTTTATTTCACAAGACATGAAATATTATCTATGAAATAAGAATTGGAAATTATAGAAGATACAAAACATTTAATTTCTCAAAACAGACGAAAGAAAAACAAAAATAAAGACGAACCCAAGAAATTCAACGGAACCCAAAAAATCTTAGTATGTTCTTTATTCAGGTTTTCTCTGTTGTGTTGCAAGACCATTTGAACTGTCAGTACTGACACCCTTTGGTTGGCAAAATGCAAGTAGAAAATATATCCCAAGCAGTAACTTTTAATGAAGATGGGCGTAGTATTTGATACGTTGCTGCTGTCTTGAATACTCCCAGGAGAGATATCCAAACTGGGGATACACAAGAAGGCCAGGATCAGGCAGACCTCGCATCACAAACCTGCGAGAAGACCGTTTTATCTAGTTATTTACACTACGCGATCATAGTTTACCATTAATAATTGTGTCTCACCAAGTCGAAGACGTTTACGGTGCTACAGTTTCTGCACGAACCGTTCGCCGAAGATTGAAGGAAAACCCACCGATGTCAAGAAACCTACTGCCTGTCCACTTTTTCTCTCGGCTCATCGTATTCAGTGACAGTGTTCAGCCCGTGAACATAGACATTGGACAATGAATCAATAGAGCTCCGTATTGTTCACGGATGTGTCTCGTTATTGTCAGAGTTCATCAAATGGACGATAACGTGTGTGGAGACGGCCTGGTGAACAATTTCAAAGCGTTGCATATGTCCAAGAATGGCATTTTGGGATGCTTTATAATGGTATGGGGCTGGGATTTCACTATACGCAAAAACTGAGCTTGTTCTCATTGAAAATTTTTTAAAAAATGTGAAAAAATACATTTATTTTGTACTAACAGGCATTTACTTCGATGGCTGGAATTATTTGTCCACGAGTGTAGTATGGGAATTTTAATATTATTACAAGTTTTCAACACAAAATAGACAATAGTTTTGTTTTAGGTAATAACCTTATTAATAGCATTTTTAATTAGTCTGATTATTTGACAATATAATCTATTATAAAATATATTAAATAGTCATTGTTATATGCAAAGAAAAATTTAAATATATGCATCGGTTTTTCAGGAAATATGCATATATATTATACGCAAAAAAAATTTCGAAAATATCCAAAAATTTTACCTAAAATAAATAAAAGCAGAAATTTAAACATGAACGTTATTGCACAAAAAATTTTTTCAACATATTTCTAAAACAATTTATAATTAAATGTATTTCAAAATTGTGTAAAAGAAAGTTTTGTCTTCTATCGAAATACATATATGCAAAAAGGTTTAACTATATGAATACGTTATGCACGTATTGATATGCAATGCTGAAAATACGAGAAAAATACGAGGACCATGTGTACAGTTACAGATATGTATTACGCATTATTATTATTATGCATTACGTATTGATATACTTAAACCTTTTTGTATATTTACCGCCATCTGGCTCGTGTTAATGGACACACCTAAACGTATTTTTTCGCTTATGTACCAGCATAGCTGGTCAAGCGAAAGGTCGCCTTTTTCGGCATAGTCTCTTTCGTCTGTCAGATATCACTTATTAAATAGTGCCACCTTACAGGACGAAATTTGCTATATCTTGTACGCGATTTCAGTGTAAATGTATATACAGATACAAATCTGTTCTTAAAAAGATTTGTATCATTTGTATTACATTGCTGCACTAGCTTGACTGATGACGCCTATAGATGGCAGAAACACGTGTCTTAAGCAGAAGTAAATGCTGAAAATACGAGGTGTATTGTCCATGTGTACAGTTACAGATATGTATATTGCATGTCTGTTTCATTTGTAACGAAATACATATTGCTATGAACTTTTCCCCGCAAATATTTTGAAAAGTTTTATTATTTATGAATGTATTTTTATTTTTAACTTAAATATATATTTGACTTGTGCAGTTGGAGCAAGCCGGATTTTATGTGGACGATTTTTATAACTGTATTTTTTTAAACGAAGCCTACGTGTTTCATGTGGACTAATGCAGAGACAAGTGTACTCTGGGTGTAGAAAGACGTGTTTATAACAAGATAAATCTTTATCTTTGTTTTTGTAACTTCGTGATTTTTGATTAATTAGTGGTTGGTTTTTGAATTCATTACCGATTTATATGAGGTTGTTGTTCTCGTTTTTGTTAATTTTGTACGCTTTCTAACTCATGTGTCTCGAGAAAATATATGAATATATTTTTTTTAAGTAAGTCAATTATATTAAAAGATATCTTATTTGAATTTGATCTTATTATCTTATTGAATGAATTGAACTTGTATCTTTCCATTGTGTTAATTTTGATATATATATATATATATATATATATATATATATATATATTGAAAAGATGCTAGCTGTGGTGTGATTGTGTTTTAATAGTTAACTTATATTGAGCGCCAGTGATTAAATTAATCACAATTATTAAACTGCGTCCTCTGTACACAAAAAAAGGCACTAACTGCAGTCGAAGAGCAAGATAATTAAGTAAATAAAATAATTACTCCTTTCAGGGTTCTAAGTCGGTCTTGAACTATCTCCTTTTTGGTAATTTGGTATAAATAAAATGCTAAACTCATCAATTAAACGTTAACAAATAATACGACAGTATGAAATGATTAAAAAAAAATATATTGAGCAAAAAATAGAAATATGTAACAAACATATGATATGAACTAGTATTTATAGTAAAAATAATGAACTTAACCTACGTGAATCTAATATGTTGTATTGAATAATATATTTGTGGACAAAACTACGTTACCTAACAAATAAATGTATTGGTTATATGAATCTGGTGAGTACCACTGACTTATTTTACATGGTAAACTATACTTATAGCAATAAATCTTAGTAAAAACGATGTTTAAATATTAAAAATCGAAGTTAAGCAAGTTAGATTCTCTTATTCTGAATTGGCTTATTATAATGTGATTTTAATACGTATTGATAGAATAAGTTGGACGTCAAGAACCTGTGTTTCACTGGATATACGGCGTTGGATCTGGCTGGGCTCGTAGCTATGTATTTCCAAGTCCGGTGTACTAAAACTTGGTCTCGGGTTGCCTCTGATAGTTCTCCCAATTGACCCACGCTTCACCGCTGGAACACTGGTGATGATGCTATGGACGATTGTCGGTGTATCTTCGATGATAGCAGACTCGCTTATACGTCAGCAGGTTGGCCGTTTAATTATGCTTCTATTTTGTGCACTTTGGATGTTGTATTTAAATATTTGTTAAAATAATTGAAATTAAAACTTGGACATTACGTAAAAAAATACAGCCATCGGTTGTAAAATTCAATATCTCACCGCGTCCCTCGTTATTCTTTTTTTCTCACCGCCTATTTTAATGTATACAAATAGCCTCGAAATTTAATTATCCCAACATCGCTTTGTGTTTATATTTTAATTGATATTACATTCTTAACTTAATCATAACATTTTATTAATAATTTTCAAATACGGTTTGTCTTCGGGTGAATGCAGGTTATGTTGTTGTTATGAATTTCTAGATGTATTAATTTGTGTTCAATCTAAATTTTAAAAGAGGGCGTGTCTAATCGGTATCAATACAATACTTCAATGTAGATAAATTAGATACCGTTATTTTCGCGCGAAAAATTTGAATTATGAAATTTGAATTAGAAATATAAAAATAAGTTATAAAAGTAAAAATAAATTGATTTGTATTACTGTTTTCGTTGTATTAATTTATTTACATGTTGATACTAATTTTACAAACAAAATTCGTGAATTTCACCCTTTTTGTAATTAGTTATAAGTATTGTTCTATCTGTTCCTCTAATTCAGAAGCTGATTTATGGGTGCTACATGAACCATAACAATATGTATATTTTAATCTTAGTTATTTGATAAATAACAAAGAAGATTTTTTTAAGTTTCTAATATAAAAAATTTCTGTAACTTTAATATTTTAGTTCGCTTGGGATATCAGGGGAATATTTTTTCATGTGGTTGCACATGCGTTAGAGTTTGTTTCGGGCTGTCATATCAGTTTGTTTATTTTGTTTCTTGTGGGAGAAATTAAAAAGCATCTTTGTAATTTATTAGTTTTAATTTTGATCGGCTGTCATAAAGGAAGTTTTTATCGTATGCTGCGGTCACTTCCATGCGATATTTTTACCTTAATAATATTGTTTAATGAGCCAATATTAATCTTTACACTTTATAAAGATTTTTTTTTTATTTTTCTTTTTTTTTGTATTAAAGTTTCATTTAAAGTTTATTGTGTATTTTAATTTTGACCTTTTTGTTTTGTGCTCATAAGTAACTCAAAGACATTTTTACTATTTTTCTCAAATAAATTTTGAGTGGCGCTCAAATATTTTACTAATACAATTGTGTTTTCCACTTTTCCGATTGGAACCCTGAGGGAAAAGAAGTCTCATCTTGAAAATAAACCGACTGAATATCTAAGCTGGACAGATTGGTTGTGAATAGTGGTGTTACCAAAATCAAAACCACTATTCATAGCAATATGTTTAGAAATTGAAAAGCTTCTTTCAACACCCATAGACGTAATTTGTGCATTTTTAGATTTTGTAATACATTCTCAACTAAAATTGAAGTCGAAATCATTTATTGTCTCACCTTTAAAAATTTTGTTAGTTTAGTTCAATTTTAAATACCTCTCATTTTTGTTTATTAATTTTTTTAAAATTTTGCGTGAATAAAATTACCTATTGTACCATTAACTTCATGTAGCATGTTAAATTCGTTTACTACAGGGTGGCCGTAAATGACCGAAGGGGTTTTAATTCCTTATAACTTTTTTATTATAATTTTTGTTTTTCATTGTTTTCAGTATTTTGTAAAGAAGACTTGGGGAATTTAAAATGGAACAGTACACAATTGAACAACGTGCCAAAATCGTCGAACTTTATTTCTCAAATCAACGATCCATTGTCTTGGCTCAGCGTGCATATCGTCGTTATTTTAATGTGCGGGTTGGACCTTCAGAGTGAACAATAAACCGTGTGGTTGCAAATTTTCGAGAACAAGGAGCAGTAAGGAACCTTCCTGGTGTCGGCAGACGACGAACGGTGCACACGGATGACAATATTGAACGGGTACAGGAGAGTATTCGGGAGGATGGAAAAACATCAACCAGGAGACATTCGACACAACTTGGCCTCTCAAGAGGGTCGCTGCAGAGAATTTCGCATACAATAAGAATGTTTCCATACAAAATTCAGCTTGCTCAACAATTTAAACCGACAGATTACCAGCAACGACTTGATTATGCAATTTATTTTCGTTAAAAAGCAGAAGAAAATCATGATTTTATTCATAATTTAATTATGAGCGACGAAGTCCATTTCCAATTAAATGTGTTCGTTAATAGGCAAAACTGCAGGATATGGGCTACGGAAAATCCAAGAGTAGTTCAACAGCGAGAATTACACCCACTTAAGTGTACCGTTTGGTGCGGTGTTTCGTCGGAAAGGATAATTGGCCCATATTTTTTTGAAAATGAACACGGTGTCGCCGTTTCCATCACTGGTGTTAGATATCGGACAATGTTGGAAAATTTTTTAAGGCCAGCCGTGGAAAACCATCCGCAAGTATGGTTCCAACAGGATGGAGCCACAGCGCACACTGCGAGGGACACAATGGCTCTTTTATGCGACATCTTTGGTGAACGAATTATTTCCCGTACAAGCGATTTTAATTGGCCTCCGCGTTCACCGGATTTAACCGCTTCAGACTGTTTCCTTTGGGGTTATTTGAAAGGAAAAGTCTATATTAATAAGAATCGAACCATACAGCAATTAAAAAATAATATACGCGATGAAATCAACAACATAACACCTGAAGTTTTGCGAAACGTTATGGAAAATGTTTTGGATAGAGCACGAATATGCGAAGCAGAAAATGACCACCACTTGCGAAATATAATTTTTCATAATTAAATTAAAAATATTCTCCATTAATATACTGTATTTAAAATAAAAAAAAATTTAATAATTATGTCTTAAATAAGAAGTTATAATGAACTCAAACCCCTTCGGTCATTTTGGGCCAGCCTGTATTTCGATTGATTTTGAGGGTGACAACCCTTGCGTTTCTAGTTTACGAATGGAACTTGAAACAAAGCTATAAAATTTGACTTAATATACAAAAGGTTTTGTGGCAATTCTGTTGATGTTATTATCTTTTTACAATTTTCTAGAAAAACGCAATAATCAGTGATTTCAAGAACTACTTTTTTATTCCTTAAAAATTATCGACGTAAAAAATTGCAGCTCTCAACCATGTACCCCATCTTATAATAATCGGTTCAAGAGGCAACTGAACACCAGGAAGTCGCTCCTTATAAAATTAGATTCACGAAGGTGCTTTTAAAAATACTTTCTTGACATTGGTAATTAAATCATTAACCAACGTAATGTCTTCGGCTACACGATTGAATGGTGGTATGAATAATGTTACTATAATTTTTTTTTTAATTAAGTGCGGCTTTTATCATGTATGTTTCAGCGTCAGACAACATAAGTAAAGCTTTTTCACATGGTACACTTCCAGGTAAATAAAAGTTTGATAAACCTTCTAGGACGAATTGGGCAATAGTCACATTATTTGATCTTTGAAGATATGATTTGCCTAAAATATTTTTATGAAGAATTCCTAATGTTTGCTTGTAACAAGACGTGGCCTAATTTTTTCGTAAGGTACTTTCGTCAGGTATATTAAGTTTTAATATTTTTGTAGAAACGATTTCAAGTTAACAATATTTAATTTTACTATATCCGTATTAAATTCTTCTTGTGCTGATTTTCGTGAATTTGATGCTACACATTGACGTATAGATTGCTGCAAACACCCAGATCGCCCTAGTTTTTCAGCGTACTAATCAATCAGGTATTTTCTCTCAGAAGACATCTACAACAACAATTGCCGTTTGTAATTGTAAAGCTTTTAGTAAAACTGATTGTGTGCTTAATTTACCACTTTGCTGCTGGCTCCACAAAATATTTTGTCGCCATCCCTTACCAATTCAGGATATGGTTTAATCCACGAAGAAATTTTGTTCGTTATACTCATTGTATGTATGCACAATATTTAAGAACTAGATTATTTGGGAACTAAACGTATTTACGGATTTCTTTTGCACGTGAAATTTTTGGAAAATATCATTATATGGACGTAAAAGACTTATTGTTCTGGGAATTATCGGCTATCGAATTGCATTAGTAATTACTAGTCATCTTTAGTGGATAGAAGTGAAAAAGTTTAAATATGCAAAATATGCAATTTTTGTAAAAATATCCATAAAAATTACCAAATATGCAATATATTCAATCACTAATTAGTGCTAATTAACTCTAATCCGTGTAATACGTCTACATATGGTCTATACTTAAAGATATGCAAAAAAATAAAATATATTCACTTTGCATATAATCCGGTCTCTAGTCATTAATAATATTAAAATAATAATCACTTTATTTCGAAGGCATGCTTCGTACAGCAAAATACCAGAAAATACAAATACAGCACGATAAAATGGTTACAATTATATTATGTGTGAATCTTGTGGAAATCCTGCCAAACAATCATTTATTGTATTACAGTGAACATGCAGCAAAATTCCTTGACACTTCTCTTAAATAAATAAAAACTTTTAATTGCTTTTATTTTTTTTTTTTAATTTATTGTAGAGGATACATCCTCTAAACTCTAATCCCTTCTGGTAAAAGAAAGTATTATGTTTCGGTGGTAGCAAATAATTATCCTGCCTCGTGTTAAATACATGATCTACCTTCTCATTATTAAAATTAGCTTAACACTTTTGCACAAACCACAGTACGTTAAGTATGTATAAGTCATAGAATGTCAGAAGCTTATGTTCCTTAAACAAAGCCCTGTACGACTTTGCTGTCTTTAGGCGAAAAATTATACGCATCGCCCTTTTTTGCATTATGAATATTCTTTGGCTCGACGACGAACATCCCCAATGTATTATGCCATATCGCAGAACTAATAAGAATTTGAGTGATAAAAAGTTTTTAATATATCCGGGCTGCATGCTCGTACCCAATCATTGACATAAATTTTAAATATGATTATCGCTTTTCAAATTACTCTTTATCATTAAACCCAACACCCTAGTATGCTCATTGATGGAAAACCGGTGACAATTTAATCCAATTTCTATATCTGTTACCAAATTAGATTTTATATTTTGAAATATACCACAAGCCGTTTTCTCTTTATTAGCAGAAAGTCTGTTAGCTTCAAACCATAGACATAAATTGTTATATACCAGGTCAGTTAATTGACACAGCTCATTTATCGTGTTTCCCGTAATAATTACACTTACATCGTTGGCGTAATTGATGACTGTACAGTTAATTCCTCCAAGAAATGAAGAGATGTCATTAATAAGGACTAAAAATAGTGTTTGGCCAAGGACTGAACCCTGTAGAACCCCGATATCAATACTTGCATCTTCAGATGCATTGCCTGCACAACGTACCCTTTGTATTCGATTATTTAAATATAATCGAAGCCAGTCGTGACCAATCCCTCTAATGCCTATCCATTCCAACTTGTACAACAAATATTTCTGATTGACACAGTCAAATGCCTTGGATAGATCATTAAATAACCCCAATGTAGGCTTACGACTATCCAAATTTTTATATATAGGAGTTAATAAGGTATACAGAGCACTATCTGTATTTTTACCAAGTATGCTGTGTCTCACTTAGTATGTTACTTCTAATTAGAAAAGACATTAATTTTTTGTTCATTAAATATTCATACACTTTCTAAAATGTGGGCATCATATACTATTTTTCAAAATATATTGCTAAAAGTTTTCAAATATTCCGTTGTTTAATATTAAATGCAATTATTAATAAATTAAAAAGTACGTTTCGTAATAAATGGTTAAAACAATAAACTACGTTCAAAAATCGCACAAAGCCCGAATTATTAATACATGAATGCGATCATTCAATAATATACGATAACTCGATAACAAAATTGTTGCCAGTAAATACGTCGCCGAGTGCGGCCTCTAGTATGCAAATGTGAGATTTCATTGCGTTTTATCAATTTTATTCTCCTATGCATAAAAATGCAAATCATTTTTACGAGCGGATATTAAAAACTAAAACAGAGGAAATGGCTACAATATTGTATTTTTAATGCGGTGAACCTGGTAGCAACTTAATTAGGAAAATGACAACTCTGTTGCGCTCATTGTTCATGAGGAAATTCTCTTCATTTTAATATTATGTGATTATTTTATGCAGTTCATTTTTATTTGTCCTTTCTAGGGATTTTTTCATTTCATTGTTCTCCTTCAGCTTGAGCGATTCGCATATTTACGTAAGAAAAGCGCCACTCAGACCCACTCTTAAAGACCCAGTATTAAGTTATTTTCAGACGTTTCATTTTACGGTCTTGTGCATTTGACATTGTGTAAATAATATTTTCTCGAATACGTGCAAAATATAATTCATTCTTCTGTCTTGGACTTAATGTGCTTTTATTTATACAGCTGGAGCGGTTACTGGTTAGTGCAGTTCTGCTATTATCTTCGCTTTTCTTCCTCTACGACGGTCTGCCAGCATTTTAATAAGTTTATTGAGAATAAATTTTGAATTCTATAGAAATACTTTAGACATTTCAGAGTTTGCTTTGTTTTATTTACTTTGCTTCTTCGTATAGACAATGTAAGTTATACAGTATAGTGTTTTAATAATATAGGCATTGTGCAGACAGCAGTTGCAGTAGATGATTCATAAATAACATGAATAATATGAAATTTAATTGTGTGTTTGTGCTATAAACAACCATCTACAGTAGCGTAGATAAATAAAAAAGAAAGTGACAGACAAAGAATAAACAAGTTCATACAGACACGAGGAAATCGGGAAAGGGGGAAAATATATAATTCTTAACCCTAGGATGCATGAACTAGGCCTATCAATTTTTTTTCCTCCATGGAGTACTTTTGGCTGTTTCTTATGTAGTTTGGTATACTGAATCCAGCTCTGGCCTCACTATTTCGATATCAGGCTACAATAAGGGTGGTACAAATATTTTAAAATTAACCCTAAAGGACATACGAGCGTGGTTCGAAAACTAGGTGCCCTAACAAAGAAAACGCAAGTTTTTTTGAAAAAAGAACATTTCATTTTTCAATATAGTCTCCTGTTCCCCCAACACACTAATTCTAACTATATTTTAAATCAGTAACTCAGTCATTATAAGTCGATGGCTCCAAGTCCTCGAAATAGCTATTTACAGCAGCGATTACCTCGGAATTTGACGAAAATCTCTTACTGCCGAGCCATTTTTTCAGGTTTGGAAAGAAATGATAATCGCTGTTAACCAAATCTGGGGAATAGGGTGAATGAGGCACTAATTCCAATCCCAATTCATGAATTTTTGCCACTGCAATCGTAAATTAGTGGACAATTGCGTTATCCTGATGAAAAAGCATTTTCTTCTTTGCCAAATGTGTCTGTTTCTCTTTGATTTTGTCACCTAATTATTACAACAAATTGGTATTATACTCCCCATTTATTATTTTCCCCTTTTCTAAGCAGTCGACTAAGATAATTCCTTAAGAATCTCAAAACACAGTTGTCATAACTTTTCCTGCTGGTAGAACAGTTTTTGCCTCATTTGGTGGCGGAGAACTTGTTTTGTCCATTGTTTGGATTATTCTTTGGTTTCCGGATTGTAATTGTGGTACCAGGATTCATCGATGGTAGCAAAACAGCGCACGAAGACTTTCTAATTGTAGCGAAAACGTACCAAAAGGTTGCGAGAAATACTCAAACGATTCAGATTTTCCTCCAATGTGAGTAACCACGGCACCCTATGCGCCGAATATTTTTTCATTTCCAATTCTTCAGTTTAAATTCTATGCACACTGTCATTTGAGATACCTACAGCGTCTGTTATCTCGTACACTTTTACTCGACGGCCACCTAAGACGATACGGTGGACTTTTTCAATCATATCCGGAGCAGTAATAGTTTCTGGGCGTTCACTCTGAGGTTCATCATTTATGCTCATACGCCCACGCTTAAATTCAGCAACCCAACCATTGAGAATGAAGGAGCGGATTCCAATTTTGTTGAATCCAGCTCTGCATTGATTTAGGTTGGTGTTAAGCCTTTCAAATGAAAGTTTTGCTCTCAACTCCGTTTTTTTCCATTATTACAAAATCACGCGAGACATTCACTTTAATGTACGCCGAAAATAGACTAATTGACAGATCGCTCTGTACTGTCATATTTAACCTGTTAAAGAATAATTTCTACAGAATGGGAAAGAAGATTCCTGCTAATTCGTGCCACCTCTGTTTTATGCCACGTAGTCTCCGAACAACCCTCTTAAATCAATATCACTACACATTTTGTTGTCACTTCTGCCTATGGCTAAAACCGGTGAAACAAGTGATGGTGAGTGTTAGACGACGGAACGTAAAAATCGACTTTTCATTCCATCTTGAAGCACACTGAAACACAAAAATTGCAATAAAGCCGCTTCTGTCACACTGCCACTTAGTTATTTGTGTAAGAGGATAGTTCCAGGAACAATTCTCTTATATTTCAATGACATGAACTTGAACTCTGTAGATAAAATTTCATATTAATAGCCGTGGTCATAAGTATTCATATACTTTCGATAGTAGAGTATCTTACACTTTCAATAAGGTCGATATACTAATTGTAAGATGGATTCCAAACAAATGAACACTTTTCTAACTTAGACCTACTAAATGACTCGTAAAAGCTTATGAGTGCATGCAATGCTTCCGAAAAGTCCCTGCTTTTGCGTGTCAGGAAACCAAAAGTTTGAAAGATTTATTTTTTACAGAAATTCTTATAGCACCATCAAAATAATTCCCATATTTTCATTAGAAGAGTATCTTAAGAAATTGACGTTATACGCTCTCAATATTTAGACCATCTGCACATTATGCGCCCAATCACAGTAATATTTTGCTATCCGATGCGGATATAACAACGGAAACCGAAGAAATCATTCTTACTGAACAGAACACCCCACCATGAGATTTCCCAACCACCCAAAATTCACTCTCTAAATCAGATGTAACACTGAACCAAAAAAGAAAAAAAAAGCAGCTAAGGGAGATGACGACATTGCTGGTGCTGTTTTAGAGATTGTAAGGAAAATACAAGAGGAGAAAGGGCCATGTGAAGGTCGTCGGTTGTTTCTAATGAGTCTGCCGTCAGTTGTCGAGAAGATGATGGACGAAGACTACACAGAATTTAGAATTTACTGCGTAATGGGAGTTCAAAAATTTGTGATAAATACTGCAAAAAATTACAATTTGCATTTACATGATATTTGATATGTTCATCCATCGAGCAGCAATTCTTTGGTCAGCACACCTGCTCCTTCGCCAAATGATCTGCCTTTAAATCAAACATCACGGATATATACTCATAACCATGGCCAAACTTTTTCCGAAAATGTAATATTTGTCTTTGAAAGTCAGCTATGATTTATATTAATAAATTAAAAATTATTTAAACATGTAACTTAGCGTTATCACTAGTCGCCTTTCGGGGCCAACACATTCCCTGAACCTTGTATTTTGTCGTTGAAGGGTGGGACCTACAAGTGAAACTAGAGAGTGGAAGGTGTCTTTCGACGTTTTGTAGAATGAATACGGGTGTAGGTACCCAATATCTCCTCTTCATTTCACAACTCGTTCGGTACTGTCATATTTAGCCTTTTAGATCATATAAACACTGAATGCTGGATCATACATGCAAAACAATCGAAAAACGCAGAAAAATGAGGCAATCAGAAATAATCACTTTAGAAGATCAGAATAAATACATCACCCTAAGTCGACAAATTCAAAGAGGATGCCGCCAGGACAAAATGGGAGTATTAAAAAGATTTGCAAAGAAATAGAGGAACATCGCAACCCCCATTAAGGACATGATTTATAGAAGATAACAATGGAGTGATAGTATGAGTACTGCAAAGATGGACACGATACTGCGAAGAACTGTACAATGATATTGGATGGCCGAACAGATATGGAAACCATAACCATCAAAACCATATAGAGGAAGAGCCAATCATAATAAGAGAGGAGGTGTTAGAAGCCTTCAAACATCTGAAACTAAATAAGGCATCCGAGTAAGATCAAATTACAACAGATATACTCCGTATATTAGAGAACTAGGACCTTGAAATATTGCTAGATATATGTAACAAGGTATGACACATGAGACAGTAACCAAGCAATTGACCCAAATCCATATTTATTCCTATACACAAAAAAGGTTCAACAAAAAAATGCGAGAATTACAGAATGATTGCTCTTATATCACATTCAAGCAAGATACTATTAAGAATAATAGATCAGCGTCTGACTCAGTTTATACAGCCGCAAATACCACCGAAGCAGACAGGCTTTGCAAAAGGAACAGACACGAGAGACCAAATTTTTAACATAAGACAGTTAATACAGAAATCGAGAGAATTTAATGCACTGTTGGTACTGTGCTTTATTTCAATACACTGAACTTTACAAATATCTAAAATTTAGTTTCCTAATGATTGATTTTATTTTATATTGTTTTTGGAAAAGTTCAAAGAGCAAATAATGAGAGAGATAGTATTTCGCCACCCCCATTAAATCATTAAATGAATCAGTTGTGGCCTCCACTACAGGTAAAGTTTTAATAGCTGCCGCAATCCGCGCCCTAATAAAACAGCATATTTCATGATGATTAAACTACTATAAATGTCCGATCGGAACATAAATTCCTTAAGTGTTGAAGGGAAGATTTTAAGCCGTAATATTCGAAGGCAATTTGTGGCGCCAATAAAACTTCTCCTAACTCAGGTATATACATCCTTGACCCTCTAATAATTCTGCCAAGCGCAGGTAATTAATAAACCCGCACAAATGCTACACACATTGCGACCCTGAATTATATCTCCCAAACTAAACATTAATAGGTAAGACGAGGGCTAATTTTAAGACATGGAGCGAGTAAATTGTAAACCTTCATGGAGTAATCATAACCTCCACCTTGTTTAATGATGAAAGTAATTAATTAAATTTTATGAAAATATGAATTAAGGAAATGTACCCACCGTATTGAAAAATACGGAACTTTAACATTCTATTTTATTTAACAAACATATACAGGGTGTGACAATTTAATTCTCGGAATTAACGCGATCTGTGATGTAATTGTATCAAAATCATATGCCAGTTCGTTTTTAAACTTCTTTGGACTAACATATTTTATGAAAATATGAATTAAGGAAATGTACCCACCCTATTGAAAAATACGGAACTTTAACATTCTATTTTATTTAACAAACATATACAGGGTATGACAATTTTATTCTCGGAATTAACGCGATCTGTGATGTAATTGTATCAAAATCATATGCCAGTTCGTTTTTAAACTTCTTTGGACTAACATATTTTATGAAAATATGAATTAAGGAAATGTACCCACCCTATTGAAAAATACGGAACTTTAACATTCTATTTTATTTAACAAACATATACAGGGTGTGACAATTTAATTCTCGGAATTAACGCGATCTGTGATGTAATTGTATCAAAATCATATGCCAGTTCGTTTTTAAACTTCTTTGGACTAACATATTTTATGAAAATATGAATTAAGGAAATGTACCCACCCTATTGAAAAATACGGAACTTTAACATTCTATTTTATTTAACAAACATATACAGGGTGTGACAATTTAATTCTCGGAATTAACGCGATCTGTGATGTAATTGTATCAAAATCATATGCCAGTTCGTTTTTAAACTTCTTTGGACTAACATATTTTATGAAAATATGAATTAAGGAAATGTACCCACCCTATTGAAAAATACGGCACTTTAACATTCTATTTTATTTAACAAACATATACAGGATGTGACAATTTAATTCTCGGAATTAACGCGATCTGTGATGTAATTGTATCAAAATCATATGCCAGTTCGTTTTTAAACTTCTTTGGACTAACATATTTTATGAAAATATGAATTAAGGAAATGTACCCACCCTATTGAAAAATACGGAACTTTAACATTCTATTTTATTTAACAAACATGTACAGGGTGTGACAATTTAATTCTCGGAATTAACGCGATCTGTGATGTAATTGTATCAAAATCATATGCCAGTTCGTTTTTAAACTTCTTTGGACTAACATATTTTATGAAAATATGAATTAAGGAAATGTACCCACCCTATTGAAAAATACGGAACTTTAACATTCTATTTTATTTAACAAACATATACAGGGTGTGACAATTTAATTCTCGGAATTAACGCGATCTATGATGTAATTGTATCAAAATCATATGCCAGTTCGTTTTTAAACTTCTTTGGACTAACATATTTTATGAAAATATGAATTAAGGAAATGTACCCACCCTATTGAAAAATACGGCACTTTAACATTCTATTTTATTTAACAAACATATACAGGATGTGACAATTTAATTCTCGGAATTAACGCGATCTGTGATGTAATTGTATCAAAATCATATGCCAGTTCGTTTTTAAACTTCTTTGGACTAACATATTTTATGAAAATATGAATTAAGGAAATGTACCCACCCTATTGAAAAATACGGAACTTTAACATTCTATTTTATTTAACAAACATATACAGGGTGTGACAATTTAATTCTCGGAATTAACGCGATCTGTGATGTAATTGTATCAAAATCATATGCCAGTTCGTTTTTAAACTTCTTTGGACTAACATATTTTATGAAAATATGAATTAAGGAAATGTAGCCACCCTATTGAAAAATACGGAACTTTAACATTCTATTTTATTTAACAAACATATACAGGATGTGACAATTTAATTCTCGGAATTAACGCGATCTGTGATGTAATTGTATCAAAATCATATGCCAGTTCGTTTTTAAACTTCTTTGGACTAACATATTTTATGAAAATATGAATTAAGGAAATGTACCCACCCTATTGAAAAATACGGAACTTTAACATTCTATTTTATTTAACAAACATATACAGGGTGTGACAATTTAATTCTCGGAATTAACGCGATCTGTGATGTAATTGTATCAAAATCATATGCCAGTTCGTTTTTAAACTTCTTTGGACTAACATATTTTATGAAAATATGAATTAAGGAAATGTACCCACCCTATTGAAAAATACGGAACTTTAACATTCTATTTTATTTAACAAACATATACAGGATGTGACAATTTAATTCTCGGAATTAACGCGATCTGTGATGTAATTGTATCAAAATCATATGCCAGTTCGTTTTTAAACCTCTTTGGACTAACATATTTTATGAAAATATGAATTAAGGAAATGTACCCACCCTATTGAAAAATACGGAACTTTAACATTCTATTTTATTTAACAAACATATACAGGGTATGACAATTTTATTCTCGGAATTAACGCGATCTGTGATGTAATTGTATCAAAATCATATGCCAGTTCGTTTTTAAACTTCTTTGGACTAACATACGCGGAAACTTTTATTAAATATTATATAGTAAGCCAAGCAATGTGCATGGTGATTAGTTGTCATATTTGATTAATGTCATAGATATAAAAAATATATTTATTATCCCTGTTAAAGGATTCAACATATCAACAACTTATTACAATAAACTTTTATTGTTCAACAGCTAAAGAATAGTCTTATTATTCTAAAGGTTATGGGCCCAGATAACCACGTATTAAAACAATAAATAATATTTATATTTGTTGAAGTGAGTGCAAAATAATTGGAAAAGAACAAGAAAAATGAATGCACCTGTGATTCACATAGAAAAACTGGACGAGAAGAACTATGACAGTTGGTCGATCCAGATGAAGAGTGTCTTAGTTCACAGTGGACATTGGAAAATTGTCAGTGGAGTACTTAAGATTGATTCTGCTGATGTAAAGAAGGAGCAGTGGGAGTCTGACGACGAGAAGGCGCTAGCATCTATTTTTCTTGGTGTAAAACCTACTCAATTGGTTTATATTAGAAGCTGCAAAACTTCTTCCGAAGCTTGGGAGAAGCTTAAAAATGTGCATATGCCCAAAAGACCTTTACAATAAGTGTTACTATACAAAAGGTTGGTGAGTTTAAACATGGCTAATGGAAATGTTGTGGAACATATAAACGAGTTTGCTGAAATCTGTGAAAAACTATCCGAAAGTGGTATTGAAATTCAGGAGGAACTTTTGGCAATTATTTTGCTTTCCAGTTCGTCATCAGAGTACGAAAACTTCGTAATAGCTATGGAAACAAGGGACGCATTGCCAAACCTTTCACAACTAAAAGAGAAGCTTCTAGAAGAAGGCAAGAGAAGGAAGGAAACCGAAGCTAAGCCAACAAGTTTACAGCAACAAGCGTTTTTAGCTAAAAATACAAGCGATAGCAAAGGAAATAAAAAATATTCAAGCAGCAAGAAATTCAAAGGGCAATGTTTTGTATGTGGTGTAGCAGGTCATTTTGCAAATAAATGTGAAAAAAGACAAAGAAATTTCAACAATATGCAGGCGATGACGATGGTGGCTGCAGCAGACACAAAAAGTTTGAACGCAGATGGTTGGTATGTCGATAGCGGTGCAACGTCGTGTAAAATGTGTAACGATAGGAAGTTGTTCGTTCGTATACGTCATCATAACGAAGAAATCGCATTGGCTGGGAACAAGTTCATAACTGCCAGTGTTAAAGGTGATGTATTGATAAAGAACAGAAATTTTGAAGTTTTACTTCAAAATGTTTTGTTCTCCTCCGAATTACAGGCAAATTTTATTTCGGTCAATAAAACCGTTGACTGTGGTCTATCAGTAGTGTTTGATGCGCAAAAGGCTTTGATTAAAAGATCAGACGGCACTATCGTATTGGTGGCTAAACGCAGGGATAACATGTTTGTAGCAGATAATGAGAAGACAAAAGAAAGGGTATGCGCTATTAAAGAAAAGAATTTGGTGTTGTGGCATAACAGGTATGGTCATCTCAACTTTCAGAGTCTTCAAGAGTTGAATGACAACCAAATGATAAAAGGAATGTTCCTAAATAGCAGAAGTGATTTTAAATGTAGAACGTGTATGTTGAGTAAAATACATGTATTGCGTTTTCCCAAAAAAGGTCAAACAAAAACGAGTCAACTGTTGGAGGTGGTTCATTCGGATGTTTGCGGTCCGTTTAAAGTAAATTCTGTAGGTGGTGCAAGGTACTTTGTTACGTTTATTGCCGACATGTCACGACGTATTTGTGTGTATTTTATAAAACATAAAACCGAAGTTTTTGAAAAATTCAAAATGTACAAAAACTATGTAGAAAAGCAAACAGGCTGTAGAATTAAAACATTACGCTCAGATAATGGCGGAGAGTACATAAATTCGCTGTTTGAAAGTTTTTTGTCAGAAGAGGGTATCGGTAGACAGTTTACTGTCCCATATACACCATAACAGAATGGAGTGGCGGAGAGAGCTAATCTGACATTAATAGAAATGGCAAGATCCATGATGGTTCATGCTGGTGTTAAGGAATATTTATGGGCAGAGGCTGTTAATACAGCGGCGTACATAAGAAATAAATGTCCTACAAAGCGGCTGGAGAATAAAACACCACACGAAGTTTGGTTCGGTCGTAAGCCAAGTGTGCAGCATTTCAAAACATTTGGTGCGTATGCTGTAAGTCTCAACAAATCTTCAGATAAACCTAAGTGCAAAGCTAAGGGTTTGTCATACATTATGGCAGGATATTCAGCAACATCACAAGCGTATCGTCTGTTTAACACAACGACACGCAAGGTCATTGAACAACGCAATGTTATATTTGATGAGAAGATGCACAATGTAAACAACACTAACAACGAAAACGGGAAAAAATCCCTTAATGCAGATGATTACATAACATTTTGCTTTAATGTAGATAAATATGCAGATGTTGTTGATTGTAATAGCCGATCTTCTGTGCAGATAGAAAGTGATGAAGAGTCGTATGGTACAGCTGATAATGATGATGATACTGATAATGGAATTGTACGTCAGTAAGCGATTCATTATCGAGGGCGGCCTAAAATTATACGGGATGGTAAACGGGGTAGACCAAAGAAACAGTTTAACACTAAACAAGCTAATGAACTGTATGTTGCTATTGAGGAAGAAATTCCTGAGACGGTTGAGGATGCCCTTGCTAGTTTAAATAAACAACAGTGGGTAAAAGCAATGGACGATGAGATTTATGCATTGCGTAAGAACAAAACATGGAGTCTGACAGATTTTCCAGAGGGACATAAAGCGATTCCGTGTAAGTGGGTATTTGCTTTGAAGAAAAATATGAAGGGCGAAGTCGAACGATTCAAAGCAAGATTAGTTGCCAAAGGTTGTAATCAACGATTCGGCATTGATTACAAAGAAACATTTTCTCCAGTTGTACGATATTCGACAATACGCTTGCTTCTGGCGTTAGCTGTTAAGCATAAGATGCATTTGCATCAAATGGATGTGCGTACCGCTTACCTAAATGGCAAACTATAGGACGAAATTTATATGAAACAGCCCCCAAATTTTATTGACGAGAAATCACTAAATGCTGTTTTGAAATTGAACAAAGCTATTTATGGCTTAAAGCAAAGCGACAAGGAGTGGAATAACAAGCTTGATAGTGTACTAAGATGTATGAATTTCAACCCATGTGAAAATGAGCCATGTTTATACAGGTCAAACATAGATGGAAATCTTGTGCTGATTGCTGTTTATGTGGATGATCTGATCATTGCCTGTGGAAATTTGGAGATTGTGTATGAAGTAAAAGCACAGATTTCCAACGAATTCGAGGTGGATGATAAGGGTATTCTTAAACATTTTCTGGGAATGGAAATTGAGCGCCAGGGAGAAACAGGTATGATTAAATTACGTCAAAGCCAATATATTGCAAACGTTTTGATGCATTATGGAATGGATCAGTGCAAGGCAGTATTTGTACCGTTAGAGGCTGGGTATCAAGTTGATTGCAAAGGCAATTGTAAAAAGTTTAATCAACACGATTATCAATCGCTGGTAGGTACTCTAATGTATTTGGCTATATCCACCAGACCAGACATTTTACAGTCCGTGTCAAAGATGGCACAACGCAATACTGATGCGCATGAGGAACATATGACCAAACTAAAACATATATTGCGCTACTTATCTGGTACACGAAACCTGAAAATGATTTTTGATTCTGATGGTAGTGGTCTTGAAGGGTACGTGGATACAGACTGGGGCGGAAACGCGATGGACAGAAAATCATATACGGGATTTACATTTTTCTACGATGGATCTCTTATCTCGTGGGAATGTAAGAAGCAAAATACGATTGCACTTAGTAGCAGAGGCCGAGTATATGGCAGCGTCAGATGGAGCCAAAGAAGCTGTTTATTTGAAAAAATTGCTTTTTGAAATTGATGGTTATAAAAGAGGAGTAACAAAACTTAACATTGATAATCAAGGTGCGATGAAGTTAGCAGAAAATCCTGTCTTCCATAAGAGAAGTAAGCATATCGATAACAGGTATCATCATATAAGAGAACTGGTACGTGATGCGCAGATCGACTTAACCTATTGTCCAACACAAAATATGATAGCTGATGTACTAACTAAAAACTTATCGAAGATTAAACATGTTAATTTTGTAAAACAACTAAAACTTGAATAATTCTGAAAAATAATCGAAACTTAAATAATATTGTAAAGCAACATTCACATTGAGGAGGAGTATTAAATATTATATAGTAAGCCAAGCAATGTGTATGGTGATATAGTTGTTATATTTGATTAATGTCATAGATATAAAAAATATATTTATTATTCCTGTTAAAGCATTCAACATATCAACAACTTATTACAATAAACTTTTATTGTTCAACAACTAAAGAATAGTCTTATCATTGAATAACTTTAAGTGGATAGAGTAGATAATAGATATCTGCATTATAAATTTTCGCTAAAAATCGACAAATTCGTTAATTAAATGATTTAAAAATTGTTATAAGCATGATTTCTTCTCGAATTTCGGGCATGTTCGTCTTTCTTCGCAGATGTTTCGTCCACTCTTGTAAGCGCCATCTCCAGGCCTGCGACTGTTGTTAGTACCATTTGATAAGGGTGGTATTCAAAAATTTAGGGAGTTAAAGTGGTATAAGAGATTTATTGATGAGCAAGTCTCTGCCGCGCAGGGGAAAGAAATGTTACCACATATTCCTCCTGGAGAGACTATGAATGAAACTAAAAATAACACTAATGCAAAGAAGACTCTTGGTTTCGAATTTATAACAGTAGAAATATTTAAGCAGCTCCCAAAGAAAGCGTTGTTAGATCTGCCAATTCAGTTAATGCGCCATTTAGATTACGATTCTTATCGGATATGTACTCTTTTAAAAACTGCTTGTTAAGAGAATGCAATTAATCATTAAGAGAAAAAAATTTAATGCCAAATCGTCAGTTCGTATTCTGAAATAAGTTAGATCAAGTAAATAGAATAGCGAAAATGATTGAAAAAGCATTGTTCTTCCGTTCTTCTTGACGTAACTGAAGCATACGCGTGGTAGTGACATTGTATGTTAAAATACCTCCTTGCCAAGTAGTATATGGAAATATTGAAATCCTACTTAACTGAAAGGTACTCTAGAATTAAATAAGAGGATTCTTACTCTTATCTTAGTGGAATTAAAGCTGGAATCCCTCAGGATAGAATTCTGTCATCATAGCTGTAGGCAAAGAATGTGAAATAACAACAAAATATTTGCAAACAGCCATTAATAAATTTCAAAGCTGAACTAAGTTGAAAATAAAACAATATCAAATCAACTTGAATTGACTTTGCATCCCTGTGACCATAAAATGAACAGGTTAAATATAGCCAATACCTTGATATAACGGTTGACACAAAGCTTCGATAGAAAGCTTAGATGAAAAAGAAAAAAAAGAGGAACTAGGAATTCGATATATAAAAATGTATTCAAATAGAAACAAAACTAATTGTCAAAATCTGCGCTTTATTAATATGTGATTATAAAACCAAAATTGTTTCGCCAACACAATGGCTTCGTAAAGTACGTTTTAGAGCAAGTTTCAAACTAGTACCAGTATACATAAATATAAAGAGGCTAATATTATTTTATTACAGAAGTTACACAAATATTCGAGAAAAATGCGCTACACAGCTGGTCAGCCCTTGCTCTTATAGTATTGGGAATCACGTCTAACAATAACTTTTTTTTTAGTATTATTAGTAAACCTGTTCCCAATAGTATAATAGTAGAGTATGACCAGCTGTGTCACACATTTTTACTCGAATATTTGTGTAGATTCTAGCATTTTAAATGCACTGTAAAATAATATCCAGAAGAACTTTTTGTATTTATGTATACCGACGTTAGTTTTTAACTTTCTAGTTCGTACCTCATGAAGTCCCTAAGTTGGCGAAAAAATTGTTGTGTTGCGATCACATATTAATAAAGTGAATATTTCAACTATTGGTTTGATTTCTATTTTAAATTATGAATCTTCATCAGATAAAAGCCGAATCAATCCAAAAATGTATGGGTTCTTAGGAGGAAGTTCTGCTTTATCTATACTTAAGAAGCTATTACTTCATAAACAAACGTTAAAACCAACTTGGACCTAGAGAATATGACTTTGAAGATCTACCAAAGAAAAGCAAATATAGAAATTATTCAAACTTTCCAAAGTAGTATTGGGGAATATCAGGTGTGAACCAGTAATTTGCAACTCATGAAGAAAAGTTTTTGCAGCACGCGATCCCTTAGGTACTTCAAGTCCTTAACGATGTGGACATAGGGAGAAGGCTAAAGACGGAGAAGCTCTTCGAACGCATGCAGATGGTATGAAAAGTACCCATGTTTGGAGACAGATGACAGTTTATCTCAAAACTGTGAGTACTATTCTTATGTTAAAATTTGAGAGAGATTCATTTCCTGGTGTAGTTTTGAGAGCTGTTGAAAGTGCATAATTTTGGTGGAACCTTGGAAAAAGAACAATACCAGTGATTCGATTTTTTTTGTATGGGAAACCGTGTACAGAAAGCTAAGAGAAGTTGGATGCAGTTTTTAAAGACCATGTATCTTCGACAACTACACTGGTTTAATTAACTTACATCCGTCTTTGGTTATGACCGTCCAGGTCCAGGTACCGACGATCCTGTAAAAAGGTGAAATACGTATCTCAGTCTCTGGAGAGGAGATACATTCACAAATATATAACTTGTATTGTGTTCTTCACACCCCATTTTTAATAATATTTTATATTATTAAAAATACTTTTGTATTATACAAATTGGTGTGGTTTTTACCCACTCATGTACGTTTCAAATTATTTTATTATATACGCATTCGGTTCGCCCGACAAGTACTGAAGACACGATAATACAGTTTTTTATAGATATTGTTGTTACCGTCTATAGAAACACGTTGCTTAGTTCGGCAGTTATTATGTAGACAGCGATGAATATTCTTTCACGCTCTGTCTTAATAATTTCTGGTTGATAGCAAGGTAGTTATGTTTGGTTGAATGTATCTCTTCTCCAGCAGGGGCGTACCGACGATCCTGTAGAAAGGTGAAATACGTATCTGCGTCTCTGGAGAGGAGATACATTCACAAATATATAACTTGTATTGTGTTCTTTACACCCCATTTTGAATAATATTTTATATTATTAAAAATACTTTTGTATTATACAAATTGGTGTGGTTTTTACCCACTCATGTATGTTTCAAATTATTTTATTTTATTTTCTACAACATTATGAACTATAACTTGAAATGACGACTTGATGTCGCCAATGCGGCTATTGAAATATCTTGTAATTCCTGGTGTTTTATTTATTGCATTGGCAGCAGAAAAGCGACCACGTTGCTGCGTTTGTTCTGATTTCCATTTTATTCGTCCATCCTTCGAAGTAAAATGTTGCACATTTGTACTTAGATGAAGATTATAGACCTCACTTTAAGATCTATCACTTTGAGATACTTCATCTATATGATCTTCATATTCGGAAATATCTGCATTATTGTCAGATGCTCGTGTCATGTTGAAGTCGAATACCGTATCATAACTGTATCGATGCTTTGTTTTATAATCCCAACATCGTTATCAAGCACACATTTGTCAGCGCATGGGTATAGTGAACGCTTATGGATATACACTGTAATAATATATGATCGCAGATACAAGTACAGACTTGTGCTTGTGACTTGTTGTATATACACCGAGTCCAAAGTTATCGGTGCACTATTACTATCTTCGTTTTCTTTGCAGCCACGGTTTTGATCAAATTAGCAAACTATTAGTATTTTTTACGCTGATTAGTATGCAGTTCATGAAAAAACAATTGAGTTACGTATTTATGAGAAATTTGGAATTTAGCTTTTTTTTAAATGGAACACCTCATATTTTGAAAGATAACTTTAGTTGTGATATAAAGGCTTCAATACACTATTGTCTTTACAGGGTTGCAGTATATAGTAGTTGTGTGGAAGCGTTTATCTTACTTTATTGTGCCCCGTGTGACTTTAATTAGTAGTTTTTTACCTACTGATGATGACAACTTAGTTGTCGAAATACGTATTTAGGATACGACTAATAATTGTGGTAAGGGGTTATATACCTTTTTTAAACACTATTGTACTTAAACGAATTATAAAGTAGTTGAATAAAGTAGTTGAGTAAGTGAATTTTAGTTCAGGTAAAAGAAACGTTATTAAGTAAGCTTCCTTCACTTCAAGCCAAAACAAATAGTAAGCTCATTGAAATTGTCAATAATGTACTGTCTGATTCTCTTTCGCACGATAAGCTACCTATTTAAATTTGTGTTGTGTTTTATTTTATTAAACAATTTATTGCTAAAAAGTTTCAAAATCTAATAATTTGTTATAATCACTTATTCTTCAATATTTATTAAAAATAATGCCGTTTACGCATTTAGAAAAGTGTGACATGCTAGAGGCATATCGGATTTGTAGAAAAAAATGCAAGACTAATGGGCAACAGAATTGTTGGCCCAGTTTTCTATCATAATACTTCAACTGGAGACCGCTATGTATAATTACTAACAGAAATTCTAAATGGTCTTTTAAATGATATGCCAGTGCTTGATAGTCTCCGTACGTATTTATTTTCGATAAGATGGGATACCTCCCCATAATAACATTAACACTTCCAATTTGTTAAATGGAACGTCTAGTCCAAAATGTATAGGAACCAGTGCCTCCATTCGTTGGCCTGCACGGTCTCCTGGCTTGATACCTCTAGATTCTCATCTTTGGGGTTTTGTAAAGTATGAGATGTACAAGCGGCGATATCAAAATGTGATGGAACTCGAAACTAGTTTTAGATAAACACTAAATAATATTTCTAATCAAACTATTAGAAAAGCTCCTCAAAGCGTCATCGCGAGAGCCGAAGAATGCATTGAACAGCAAGTCAATGTCCTTGAACATTTATTAAGTTAGGCAAAATGTTGAATAAGTAATACAAAATGACACTTATTTGATTATTGTGTATGTTCTTTTTTTGTACCGTGAATTCTGTTATTATTATTATTTTTTTAAAATTTAATTTGTTATTATTTTCCATGGCAGCCAGAATTAACCCTTTCGTGGGCGGTGGGAGATATGTTTCCCACCAATTTTAAATGTCCTTGCAAACGTCAGAATTCGAAATTAACAATTTTTTTGTGGTGGCGTCATCTAGTGGTACAGTTTAAAAACACAAAATCGTAGGAATCTACTTAATTCTTCTTTGTCAACAACCATGAAGTTCATTTGTACGTCGCAGCGGGCGCACTTTCTGCAGTTTTTAGTCGGCAGTTGGTGGTTTTTTGAATTTTACTTGTGTGATTTTTGGAAAAGTAAGTATATAAGCTTTTTCTTTCGATATTTAGTTTTTCTATTATGTAGTGGTCGCAAACATACAAAAATAACCATAAATTTGGTTTATGGACATACTCAAAATGAACTTTGAATTGGTGGGATATATTTTTCCCACCGCCCAATTTACCACAATCATTGAAAGTATCATCTTTGTAGTTCACCAACAAAAATTGTCCAAGCAATATGTTTGGAATCTTGAACACCCTCAACAGGCCGAAAAAGCTTTGGAATATTTTTACAGTTTGCCGGAAGACGAATATAATTCTGAAAACGAAGCTGACTCCGATGCCGAGGAGCAATTGAATGCTTTGGATAAGGAATCGACCAGAAATAACAACATTTATACAAGTTCGCCTGTACCCGCAGTGTCAAGTGGTAGTAACAGCATTTACTCAAATTCACCTGTGACAGCAGATTACGATCCAAATGAAATATCGGAAACAAGTCCGAAATTAGATGTTTCTACAAACGTACAGCTTTCGCCAAATATACATCAGGTAGACAATGAACCAGAGGAGACAGGTATAACGAAAATTTTCTAACTGCAGCTTATTTATGTTTCATTTTTTATTTTTTTGAAACTAGTTCGTCTGGCAGAAGAATCTGATAATATTGCCCCAATATCAGCAGAAGTAGAAGAAGATGAATTTGATCATTCAAATCTGCAAATCTGTCGGTCATATTCGATCAACCACCTACGCCTCATACATCTATAGGGATTTCCAAAGAACTGTCATACTTTATGGAATTTTTCGATGATTACCTGTTTTCTCTGATTGTCGAACAAACTAATTTGTATGCATTACAAAAATCAGTAAAAAATTGCAGTCCTTTGAGCGTTCCTGAATTGAAGGTATATATTGGATGTCTAATTCTGATGGGGATACACCAGTTACCTAGACTTGAGAATTATTGTAGCAGCGATCCATTGTTGAACGTTAGTGGTGTTTCTAAGGTTATGAGTTCAAAACGGTTCAAAAAAATTACCGAAAGGCTCCACTGTAATGATAATGAGACCTGTCCCACTCGAGAGTCCCCAGAATATGATAAACTTTATTAACTTAGACCGCTGATTGACTATCTAAATAATAAATGTCGTTCTGTTTATGATTGCTCCGCAGAATTGTCTGTCGATGAGTCAATGATCCCCTTCAAAGACGTTCTAGCTTCAAGCAATATATGCCGATGAAGCCGATAAAACGGGGGTATAAAGTTTGGTGTCTTGCCGATTCTCAGACCGACTTTGTTTCGAAATTTGATATTTACACGGGCAAAAGTGCCGTCTCAGAAACTGAGAAAGATGTTGGGCTGGGAGAACGAGTGGTGCTCAAACTGACTGATAATTTGACCAATTGTGTTTAGTAGCTTTCGACAATTTTTTCACTTCTGTTACTTTGTTGAGAAGGCTTCATAATAAAGGAATTTCTTCTGTTGGCACAGTAAGAAGTAGTCGGAAAGATTTGTCCGAAATGATGAAGAAAAAATATTAGATGAGTCGCGGTGAATTTCAGTTCAAATGCCGAGGGGTGGTTTCTGCGGTGAAGTGGCAAGATAATAAGCCCGTCACTCTACTTACTTGCTGTGTCCCCAAGAGAAGTGACCACTGTGAAAAGAACCAATAAAGATGGCTCTAAAAGTACTGTATACTGTCCTAAAGTTGTAGAGGTCTACAACAGAATCATGGGAGGTGTTGATCGATTCGACCAAAACAAGGAAGCATACGCCATCGGAAGAAGGTCAGTGAAGTGGTGGCATAGAATATTTTACTTTCTGGTTGACGTAGCGATTGTCAACAGTTTCATTATATACGAAAAATTTCGACGAACCAACATAGATCAGTTGGCATACCGAATCGCTTTGATTCGTCAGCTTATATCTGGATACAGCAGTCGAAAAAGAAGAGGTAAACCTGCTCTATTTTTGGCCAATAAAAAAAGAGTCCCTGACGAAGTTAGGCTGTCAGATGTCGGGTCCCACATACCCGAAAAAGGATCATATAGAAGGTGTAGAATCTGCAGCACTAAAGTGAATGAGAAACGAACACCATATACATGCACGCAATGTAAAGTTCCCGTTTGTGTGCCAATTTGTTTTAAAAAATTACATGGAAAATAACAATAAGTTGTAAACATACTCATTTATTTAAGTTTATATAGTTAGAAATTAAATTTAAACAGAAAATTCATAATTGATTTTTATTGTAAACTTTATTTATTTATTATTTCTCATTAAAACATGGTAAAATAAACGGGCGGTGGGAAATATGTTTCCCACCTCTATTTATTTAAACAAAAAAGAAAAATAAGACTTAGTTATGCCGAAATTTTATTAATCAGTGCTGAAGAAAAGTATTTCTGCCAAAAACAATTTCAAAATGCATCAGCTTATTATTTGCCCGCGAAAGGGTTAAATGTTAATAAATTCCTTAAGCTTTAAACGCTTTCCATTTGTTTATTTTTTAGTTAGAGATAGTTATGTATTTAACATTTTTTGTTCAAAATATTACACTCTTTCAAAGTATGTCAAATATACGGGGTGTTCTAATTTAAAAAAAATCTAAATTTCTTATAAATACGTAATTCAATTGTCTTTTCATGAACTGCATATTAATCAGTGTTAAAAATCCTAATAATTTGCTAATTTAACCAAAACGGTAGCTCCAAAAATAACGGAGTTAGTAATAGTGCACCGATAAATTTGGAAACGTTGTATACACAGATATCTAAAGTTTTCACTATATTTTTACTTCAAGCAGTATATTTGAGTTGAAAATCTAATAAAATAATATTCGGGTCATATTGACGCGATCGGTATATGTGTAACATTTGGAAGTGTACTCAAAAAAATACGTAACACTAAAAAATGTAATATGAAATAATAAAGCCCTAATAATGACAAATAAAATCGCCACTGCCCAAACAGAAAAAAAAATTAAACAAAAATACAATTTAGGATTACATTTTCTTTCGGCTCGAAAAGATCCCTACAATACAGCATACAAGTATTTTTATTGCTAGTGAAAAAACAGATCCGGTCTTCAAGCTACTGCGAAACAACGAACATCTACGTACAGTCCTGAAGATGTCCCTTGAAACAGTGGACGAAACGTTGGCAATTACGCCTAACTCGACGCGGTTCCAACCCGGAAACCGAGATCTACATCTAGAGAACGACCGCGGAAACCTACACCTACATTTAAAAGATCCAGTGTTTTCACAAAAGCGTGCTATAAATTGATGTAAGAGAAGTTAGTGTATGACTTAGTTTGTAAGTTATTTAGTATTTTAAAAAGGGATATTGGGGTCTGACTTGATCTTATTATAACATAAATTTAATATACAGGGTTAGGCAAACGTATGGTTTCATTCGAATATGTTTGATACGGTTACTTAGATTTTAATAAAATTTTTCACATTTAAGTTAATGTAAATACGGAATTCGAAAAACATATTTATTTTAAAGCTTCGGGCCAGAAATGATGTTAACTTTTTTGTTTTAAATGAAGCACCCCGTATAGTTTTAGGAATTTCGAAAGAGTTTTGCTCTGGGAGTTTAGCAATAATAAGGGTTGGCACCCTTTTGTTCCACAACGACAGAGATATTTAATTAAATCTAATAATGGAAATTTTATAGAGAACAAGAAAAATTAACACAAGAAATATAAACACAATCGATATCTGTTAAGAGAGTTTTCGAAATAACGACTGTTCACTTTTTGATAATATGCGAGTCTGTCAACAAATTCTTGAATGCCAGTTGCCAAAGCCTCCTCACAAATTAATTGCACTTCATCAATTATTCTCTGACGTAACTCGCCCAGATTATGTGCTCGTCGAATATAAACCACAGAGTTTAAATTGCCCCAAAGGAACAAAATTAGGGAGACAGTGCAATAAATCCTCTGCGACCAATCCATCGATTTGGAAATGTTTCGTTTAAAAAACTTCTAACGTTAAGGGCATATTGAGGAAATGCTCCATCTTGTTGGAATCAAACACTTACAGGCTATTCCCAATATTCCTCAATATTAGGACCAACCTGATCATGTTAAAAAATCTAAATGTCTCTCTCCAGTTAGTGTAACATGAATGAAAATGGGACCAATAATACGGTTCCTGAAAATACCTGCCCAAACCTTTAATTTCTGCAGATGCTGTGTATGCGTTTGTAACGTCCAGTGAAAGTTATATATTGTCCAATATCGACAATTATGGCGATTAACGATTCCATTCTCAAAAAAAAATGTAGCCTTTTCGGAGAACAGCAAATTGTATCTAAAATATTGGTCATTTTTGCAAATCTCCATCACTCTTTCGCAAAATTAAATTCTACGATCATAATCCCCATCCAATAATTCTTGCACTAAACTTGGTTTATACGGGCGATATATTTCGTACTTCAATATTCTGCCTACTGATCGGCAACTTATATCATAGTTTAGTGCGAGAGATGTAGTAGAAGTTTATGGCAATTTTTCTAATGCTATATCAATATCTTGAACAATAACCTCATTAGTTGTGGTCTCCTGCTTTTTGCTAAATTTTTAATTTAATTCTTGTGGAAAGTCGTATTAAAATCTAAGTAGCTACATCAAAGATATTTGAATGGATCCATACATTTGTCTTACCCTGTATAATATGAAATTTAAAAAATTCTTTTAAAACAGTTCTTCGAAAACTTTCCAAGCTAGAATTTGGCTTATTTGTATAGATTGTAATAATTTTTAGAACGGAGAAACTTATCAAAAATAGAATATATAACAATGCCAGTACTAATATTTAAATTTTGTTTAATGTTTTTGTTAGTCAAATATATATAGCTAAAGTAAAATCAATAAGCGTCTAAAATATTTTTAATTTTTATATAAGCACTTATACTATATTTTAGAAGGTGTATTAACATGTTTCGCTTAGCGTATATCCAAGTAATTAAAAGTAAACATACCGAAATACCTTCATGTGTAGTATGCTAATTTTCGAAAGGTATACATCCACTGTGTAAAATAATAATGGTGGAGGCTAAAATTAAAGGTAAATTATTTTCATTTAAAAACTCAACACAGTGTATTTTATACTAGAAGTGCAAATAAATAGTAAAACCACGTTAAATATTATCACAGAGATTCACAGTCTTCGTCCTTTTAAAAGCTTATATTATTGCAATATACTATTTGTTATTTTTCACCTCTTAGTTGAATCCGTTTATTATTGTTAAATCAATAATAATAATATACATTATTGTTATAAGTGTGACATAGGAAGATCCCGAACCCGGAAATTCAAAAAATGTTGAAACTTTGGGAACATGTGCATCACATATGTATGTATATACTATGCAATTTTTGCAGAAAAACACTGAAATAAATTTTTGAAAATTGAAAATTTTCCATTCTGCCTGTGCGCATAATTCGTTAACGGTAAGAGGTAGAGAAAAAGTTTTAACACAAAAAATGTTTGGAATAGTATATTGCATAAATTTGTCAGCATTTAATTGGGAGCGAATGTGGAGATCTTGTAAACGGCAGCCTTCTTCTGAAGAATACTGTGCTGCTGTCTAGTATTAAAACTCTCACATCAAGCTAATACGAGGGCAAGGTGAAAAATTCTCGACCTGACAATGAAAGACTGCGATTTTCAGTTCTTCTCTCCCGGAAAGTCTGGTAGTTTGTGACAATATCCATCTAAGCCCTCTCAACTTCTTCATTGGGCGCGAAGCGCTTCCCAGAAACAAATTTCTTCAAGTTTGCGAACAGATGGAAGCCTGAGAGTGCCAAGTTAGGAGAATAGTGAGGGTGGACGAGCAAATAATACCCGAAATTCTGCAGTTTTCCCATTTTCAACGCACTCTTGTGAGCAGGTGCGTTGTCGTGGTGAAACATGATTTTTTTATTCTACAAGTCAGGCCTCTTCTCACGAACTTTGGCATCCAGCTGGTCAAGAATGTTTGACTAATATTCACCTGTAATTGTTCTACCTTTTTCAAAGTAATCAATTAACAGGATCCCTTTCGCATCCCAGAAACACACTGGCCATGACTTTCCGGCAGATGCGATCGACTTCGTTTTCTTTGGTGCTGGACCACCTACTACCACCCACTGCTTCGACTGCTGTTTCGTTTCTAATGTATAGTGGTGGACCCATGTCTCATCCATGGAAATAAATCGCCGCACAAAATCGGTCGGATACCTATTGAATCGGTCCAAACATTGCTGCGAAAGTCGTTCGCGCTTTTGCTTTTGAGCGGCATTCAGCAAATGCGGCACCCACCTTGTGCAGAGTTTTCGCATCCCTAATTCTTCGTGAAAGATGTTTCGCACCCTTTCTTCCGATATCCACACCGCTTCAGCTATCTCACTCACCTTCACGCGCTTATCGCCCAACACGATATCGTGCTCCTTTTCGATGGTTTCCGGTGTGGTTGCTGTTTGTGGACGTCCATCACGTCGGTCATCTTCGAAGCACGTGCAACCACGTTTAAAATAAGCTACCCACTTTTTACCGGTTGACATTGAAGGAGCAGAATCCCCGTAAATTTTTATCAACTTCTGATGAATTTCCTTAGGGGTTAGTCCATTCAAAACGAAGAATTTTATGACCGCACAGTATTCAAGTTTATATATTTTAACGAAAAACACGCAAGACGTCTGCTGCGAAAATTCGTGTAAAGAAGCTACCTAGACAGAACAAGTTGAAACTTGTTATACGAACTAATGACAAGTGCACAAAGATAGGAATCATAAATGTTCGCTGATTGCAACGCCATCACTGTGTCAGGCCGAGAATTTTTCACCTTACACTCGTAGATATAAAACTGAAAGATACAACGAGAGTGGTAACCGGTACTGCTAGACATTGCCCCACCGAATACCAAACGTCTCGCTGCAACACAGATTGAATGGGCTCAAATTACCTAGAACATTGATCTTCCTATACACGATAATTCGGAGAGCATCCTCAAGACCCATATCTAGAAGACCGACTTGGCCGGATGTGGAAGTTCGGCACCCCATCAATGTAAGTGATCACTGAATAATCCTCCGCGAACAACACTCTGAATTGAAGAACATAGATTTTATTTCTAATACTTCAGAATCTCTGCCGGGTGTAACCTCCCCAGATAGGCAATTGTCTCAATTAAATAAGTTTAACACAGACCACAGAAATTGCAACTCAATTCTGAATAAATAGAGACTAACAGATACTAGCCTCTGCGACTGCAGGAATATGGAGCAAACTATAACCTACATTGTAAACGAATGCTCTAGAAGAAGTCTCCCTGATGGCATCCACGAGCTGAGCAAGGGACACTCTTGCAGCACGGGACTGGCCGGAAAATTTAGATAATAGTGTATAAATCACCTTAAACACTAATATCCAATTTTCGATTTTTTTAACATCGCTTCTCTCACAAAATAAATAACTGAAATCATTAAATCCGAAAAATCATTATAACATTGAGTTTATTTCTTGATTTTCAAAAGGACATAAAACATCGCAAATAAATTAATAGTAGCTTTTTGAACACGTGTGTTCGTAAAAGCTTAATTATTTTTCGCGAATTTCTTTACAATTTTATTTTATTAATTTTGAAACTACCTGTAATTATACTTTGTACTTTGTAATAGCTTTGTGTTAGTTCTCTCTAGCCTACCTCGTGGTTCTTTGGTTAAGGGCTTTATTATCTCTTTGTAAGAGCTATCGATATTGTACCACGCCGTCCTGTATCTAGGGATTTATTCAACGTTCCACGAATTTTATTGGAATTGTCAATTCCACCTGTAAAGGGGTTTTAAGGTGGTGAAGAGGGCTAATTCCAAATTACCGAAATATAAGCTTTTGTTTCTTCAAAACCACTAGTTAAATACTGGTAGGTATCTTTTTTTTGAAATTAGTTCATTTCTTGTAATTATCATTCGTTTGTTTGTACCCTCGAACAGGTGGTTTTTTGGTTTTGAGTTTTTCTTTTCTATATGGTAGACTGAACAATCTCCCGTCCTTTTTTATGGCCTGCTGAAGGAGTATCCCATTCCCGTCTCGGGCGAAACAAAGAAAAGAAAACCATCAGGCAGCGACAACTCTGGATTTACCCTCGAGGATGCGGAGGGTAGAACTAAAAAATTTTATTCCTTTTGTTTTCTTTTTCTTTCTCTTGTTCATCTAAATTACTAGTTACTATTGTTTAAAAATAATCAATTTTATAAACGCAACGAACATCATTTAAAAGACCTAATTCATATTAATAATTACTGTTAAATCTATTTTTAAGCTATATACATATTTCACACATCAATCATTTTTTTTTATATATAATTTCATTCATAATCTTAATTTAAATTAACTTCCAAACATCATTTATTGCTTCATTTGCTATACCTAAAGGTTTAAATAATTCCATTTGTAAGAAATACTGCGTAATTTCCATTCACGTAACTTTTTAAAAGAAAAGAAAACGAACTATTCGAGTAATATAAGGTTTTCTTTGTATAGTTTTTTTTCTTGTTTATGCAAGTCGCAAACGTGATCAAGGACACGTGTTTCCTTTACATTTAATTGACAAAATTAATCTCGTTTATTTTCCTTGAGCTTTACAACCTAAAATGTAGATTTACTTTACTTTCTATTTGTCGTAATTAAATAATCAATTCATTTTAAAATATTACGGCACCCTTGTCAAACTTTGTTAATTTTTAATCATTACAAATTTTCACACTCCAAGAGAGTTTGGAAAGTTAAGTTTAAATTTTTTATTTATTATATAGATAAGTCTTCGTGCTATACAAGGTCTGCTAAATAGACCATACTTATAATTTGTATGTGAACCCTGATAAATTAAAATTAAATAAAATACTTAAAAATTATTAAAGCGTGATTGAAATAAAGATAGGTTATACTTTGCTGTTGACCGAAATTTTCTTTACTTGGTCGCTTTCGGACGAGTCGGTTGCGCCATTTACCCGCCGGTTGGTGCAGGCCACCATTAATTTTAGTATAGGGTTTCCAGATTTGCGGCGTCTAGTGGTGTTAAATTCGCTGGCGCCCTTTTCCACCTTTTTCTTTGTAGCTCTGGGTATTCCCACTCCTGGGCAGAGGTATCGTAGTAGCCGTGTGGGCCGCTAGACACTGGCGGGAGCTGGTAGGTGCGAAAATCTAAGTTGTCCGAAATCGTAGTTTTTTTCTTTTACTCTTCCTTTTTCTTCATCTTTTTATTATCAACGCTACCAAGAGGCGCCCAACGTCGCAATTGGTCAAATTATAATATTTATTCTTGCAATATCGCATCCGAACTGGAAATCCCAGTCAATATAGATTTATTTAAAATAAATAAAAGTTTATCTGACACTTAATTGACAATAACTTATGCACTTATAGATTTAAGATTTTCCAGGTTTTACTAAAAATTTTCAGACAGAAAAATTATGAAGATGCATACCTGCCTGACTATTTCAAGCTGTTTACAAACGAATACTGCGGATTGTGTGCGTAATAGTTTAATTATAAGAAAGCCTATCGAAACTGGAAATTCATATGAAAAGCAATTTTTAATTTAAGAATTCATGTTCCATAAGAATTTAATTAAAGGAAATACAATCTTAATATACTAAACGAAAACAATATAAATACAAAGTGAAAATGTAATTAAAATTTAGTTTAAAGATTAATTTGAGTTTCCGAGACAATAGAAAGTAGAAACCTCGACTTATATGAAACTTTCGTACTTCTACTGACACAATACTGTTAAAAGATCTTAATTAAGAAGCAATTTGAATGGTTTCCATGTTAACAGGAACAGATTTGTGATTTTAAATAGAAATTATTTGTAGAGTTGAAGTAATGTATTAAATATTCAAGAAGATATTTTCGAATATCTAATTAATATTATGTATTAATAAATATTACAATATACGTTAGAAACTATATACCCAAGTAATCGTTTTATATATGCGAATTATCAAAATACTAAAGTATGGACGAAGTTAAGGGAACTTCATAAGCTTGTCACCAAATAGAAATGTGAATCGTTTCAGTTAACTGAATAATGATATTAGCATGTATTTAACATATATTTATTTCCTAGCTAAATAAGAAAGAGATCAATATTGAATAATGCTAATCTATTAAAAGGGAATAAAATAATTCTAAAATGTATTAGTCAGTACTAATATGAGGGTGGATTAATATACAGGGTGTCATTAAAATAAAAAGACAACGAATGAAAAATGGAATGATGTAATTACACTGAAACAGAAATAAGAAAACACTCTAACCACAATATATAACAATAAATACTCATTTCTGTTTCAGATTACAAGCCACAGTCTACACCAATTTCGGGTAATTATACTCGTGGACAAAAAATTCCGGTAGTAAATGTCTGTTAGGATCATAATTAAAATTAGTTTATTTTGTTATTTTTTCATAAAACATATTGAAATATTATCTATGAAATAAGAATTGGAAATGAAAGAAGATATAAAATATTTAATTTATCAAAACAGACCAAGAGAAAAATAAAATTAATGACGTACCCAAAAAACAAAACCCAACCAAAAAAATCTTTGTACGCTTTCTATTCAGCTTTTGTCTGTTGTATTGGAAGGTTTTTGAAATGTCAGTACTGGCACTTATTGGTGGACAAAATGCAAGCAGAAAATGTAGCCGGAGCAGTAGCTTTGAACGAAGATGGACGCAGTATTCGATACACCTCTCCTGTCCTGAATATACCCAGGAGTAGCGTCCAAGACACAATACAGTGACATCGTCAAACTGAAAAACATACAAGAAGACCTTGATCAGGCAGACCTCGAAGATCGTTTTAATCTGTAAGTTATTGAATAGGACTTTTCATTCGGTTAACCGCACACAAACAATAGATGTGCAGTTAACCGAATTCAACAACTGCGTGATATACTTACAGATGTAGACTATTTATATCGTCCGTCGTAATGACGTCCATTTCAGCCCGATGTGTCAGGTCTCTAATTATAACATAATCGGGTGATGATAGACATCATACCAAATCAATGACGCGCACAAACACACAAACACACACACATACACAAACATAAACAAACGCAAACATACACATACACACACATCTCATATCACAAACCAAAAAAAATTCTCATAATAAATTAACATTTTACCGTACTAATTCAATTTTACGACTCTGTTAATATGCAAATGAAACTGTATACACAAAACATCAAAAAAAGAAAAAAAATCATACATTTTCCATTTTATTTATAGGTACATACAATGCTGCTATAATATGTACTATTCTTATTTTTCGTGTGTTTATGTATATTACTTTAATATCAGAAAACCAAATGTATATTTAATTAGTTCTGATAGAATAAATGTCTCTACTTCTATACTTATATCGGTAACAGGCTCATGTTGCGTCCCTATTCTAACGCATATTCTAATATATTACGAATTACACTCCCATACCGGCGCGCATGGTGCGCACGGAAATTGGTCTGATCTAGTAATAAGTGCGTATCAAAGTTAATTGTAAACTATTTATTTTATGTGTGTTTAATAAATACCTTATATGTCGATGTTTCTTGTTTCTTTTTTAAACTAGGGTTACAGAAAAAATAATCACAGGCCAGTTACCAGTAACAAACAAATAACTAGCAAACAATCACAATCATGATTATTAATGAAAGCTCTAAGAATCCCGTAAACCGACTAGAGATTATCCGAATAATTTGTTTTGATTAATGTCGAATTAAAAGTCATTAATCGTAGTGATGGTATTTCTGCCATGTCAAATTTGAAGTTTATTTGACAAGCATACTACTGCTACCGTGGAATAAAATTGAAGTTTTCAGAGTTGCAGGTAAGGTTGCATACACAACCGGCGTTCGCCAGCTTTGAAGGAAATAGTAATTAATTGATCAGCTGTTATTATTAGCATTCGGAGGCACATCATTACAAGGTTCATCTATGAGTGTTAGCTGATAACGCCCTACTATTTTCTCCATTCGTAGGTGAGAAGTTTACTCTATTGTATGATAACGCACGACCTCACACCGCACGGGCTGTTGAGCAATATTTGGATGCAGGTAACCTTCACCGTTTGCAGTGGCCAGCTCGAAGCCCATATTTGAATTCTATAAAAAATCTCTGGGATTCGTTAGGGCGACATGTTCGGCAACTACATTCAAAGTTTACCACGCCATATGGCAGAAGTCATTACAGTTTGTGAAGGTGGTATGCACTATTAATCGCTTAAATTCTGTGAAAACGTATATGTAAACCTAGGCAATAGAATCAATGAATTTGTTAATTTTGCACAATTACTGTTTCGTTACTCTTTCTTATTTAATAAAATGTTAAGAACCTTTCTTTTCTTTCTCATTCTTACTTTGTAGACAATGTTTCATGTCTTAAAAAAAAGAAAAAAAATAATTTTTCTTATACTAACAGACGTTTAGTTCGATGCCCAGAATTTTTTGTCCACGAGTGTACATAGAATATGAATCCAAAATATTGTGAATCAATAGCGACGCAAACCCCATAATTAAAAACCCCCTGAAAATTGTATCATGTTCCGCCTACGAATTCAAGATATTGAGAATTCATATGTAATAAATATGTACCTCTATTGAAGTTAGACACACACACACCGTATGTTTACATACGTAACGGCTATAGTTATAAAAACTATAACATCCTGCATTCTAAGTGAATTATTATAAATGAAGATGTGTGTTACATTAATTTACAAACCCATATTAAAAGTCAAGCAAAAAATAATTTGTGGACTCGAGAACTGACATAATTTCATGTTTATTATGAGAATGTTTTTTTTGTTGTTAGGAGAAGTAAGAAATATAAAATATGAATATTAATTCAGAATACCGCCACTGTATTTAAAGGCGGCAAAGTTTATGTTTATGAAAACGACAACATTGAATCTAAGTTTTGTTATGGCAAGCGTTCGATAACCTGGTACGAAAATCAAATGAGTTTTTAAACATGATATATTAAAAAAGAATGTAAGATGTATGTTTTACGGGCATTTAAGGTCCTGTTTGGTTTGTTTGGCCGGGTCGATTGTGGCGTGCTAATGAAGGAAATGTTTAATTATGGTCGTGGTGAAGTTGCATGAAAGGTACAGGGCGTGTGTAATAATGCTGACATAAATATTAAATTTATTAAATAAAATAAAGCACAACAAAGTTGTCCTTGAAATTTTCAATATTTACATAGGAAATTGAGAGATTTAAAATGTATTAAGTTATTAAATAAAGAAGTAATAAATATAAGGAACGACAAATAAGTAATTAAAAATAAACACAAAAAATGTGGACGGGAAATAAAGTTAAATTATGCAGTAAATTAAATGTGAATTACATAAGACTATAAATATATTTCAACAATACAGATTATCGGACTGAAGCGACTGGATGACCTATTGCCCCTATAAAACGTTGCCCCTGTAAAACGTTGCTTTTTTATTTAAACCTATTCCAGAACATCCGATGGAAACATGTTCAGATGTCGCCGTTCCTGTAAGGGTTGTTCCATAATCAAAAGCTGTTCGTAATCCTTGAGGAACTACTGTTATATTAGCATTAAGAACTTTAACACTACCATTTAAAATTTTAAATTCAGATAAATCAATATAAAAACCTAGAATATCTGCAGGTAATGTACTAAAAGGTGTACATAATTCTAATAAATCACCTAAATCAACTGTATTATTTGTTTTTTTTGTAGTAATTTGTTGAAAAGCATAACCGTATGTATAAAATATCCTAGACTTTCGAAAAGTTAAGGTTACGTCCTTCATACCTAATGACCTTGGAATATTTAAATATTTTGTAGCAGTTTCACTATTAGCGATAGCATTAGCAACACCCCCACCACTACTACTACCATGTGGATCGGCTGTTGGATCCATAACATCTTGTTCCATATGCATACTTTCATCAAATATATTACCAATATCTTGAATAATGTCCGAAGGATCCTCTTGTACTGGATTTTCTCCTTCAAAATCACCGAAATCGTCTGTAGATGTACCAGCACGTGGAGGACGTCCAACTTGATTAGGAGTTCTACTCGGTGTCACAGCTTCAATTGGAGGAACTCCCGTAGTTCTGTTTCCTTGCGATCGTAACCAATCGTGCCAATTACCAGTAAAACCTCTTTGTCTTGCTAATTGATAATCTCTCCCTAATTGACGTTGTCGATCAGCGTATAAACGTTGTCCTCTATGTAATTCGCCTGTTGTTTTACCGTATCTCCGTGGCATCTACCGTGGCAGTCTCAGGTATTGTATGCGCGGTATAAAAGCCCCACTATTTGCTTGCTCGATTGCATTCCTCGAGCAAGTGTTTTTATTTCCGTCGTTATGAATAGTACATTGTGTGTATTCCTTCATAAATTTAATTCGACAGTGGCTTGTATGGCGGAATATATATTTATATATTATTTCGTTAGACTTCGTTGAAATAATAGCTTAAAAAATTATATCCGCTAATTTCCAAAGTATACTCTCGTGTCTATATGCTATTATACATGCATATACATATATGTATTTATTGTTCTTGAGATAGTATATTTTCTATTCTCTTCTATAAGAGATTGTTTCTGGTTTAGTTTCTTACAGTGTTATTTGGTTACAACGTTTAGTATTTTAAAAAATCCGTTTTATATTGTGAAAATTTGTTTGCATGTTAAATGTCAAAACGTATTTGAGTTGCCATTTGTGTTTCGGCTGCAATGTTCATAGTTTTGCTTTTAGTGAATATAGTTTTAACTCGTATACAAAAAGCATAAAAAAATTTTAATCTACAAACTTGTTCTTTGTGTTTATGATTGATTGTAAAATGAAGTTATGTAGAGTTTGTAGTGTGGTACTGTTCACAAGGTACATTTCATGACTTTAGTTGGAGTACGAATTTAAAAAAAGGACCTATTTTAATCCATCAATCTATTATGATGGATTGGAACAGGTGAAAGTTTATTTAGTAAATAGTTTACCAGATGACGTATGTGACAACGATAATCTATTTTATTTATGGTTATGTTGTGTTTAATATCGGCTAGTGCGTACGCTAATTTAGAAGGTAATGTTCACCCAAATGAAGAATTTTGGTTATTTTTGAATAAATGGCTGAAAATTTGTAAAAACAATCTATATTCTGTGTTGTAGACAACACTTTCTCCGCTTTTAAAAATATTTTCCCGCTGCCGATCATGTAAATCAATGTACAACCCTAGCAACATAACATGTAAGTCGACTATAACATTCGTTTGTAGTTTTGTCTTGACAACGGAACTTAATATTATAACGAAAACTCGTAGCATAATAATGAAAAACTAAGAAGTTTATTTGGAGTAAAAATTAGGAATATGAAAAGTCAACGTTTTTATTTTAAAATATATTCAAATTTACGATTTACTACGGCTTTTTCTATTTCGTCAATCTCAATTTCGCAATTTCAAAACACTGGAAATACGTTTTATGCAATTTTCAATACTCTTCTCCGTTTGTTTATAATGGCAAATATTTGTATGACATGATAATACAGGTAACACGATTCACGAAAGGGTTTCAAATCAAAATTAATTCTGACAGGTGACAAACCAAAAACCAGGTTTCTTAAAAAATATACATTAATTTCCGATGGCAACAGGAAAACTATAAGTCACACAAAATATATCGACTATTAACATTCTCGGCAGGCAACAAACTTCGGCTGCGCCTCAGCTTATACTTGCGTATCTCGAATGTTAATACGTCCTTACATTCCTTGTGTCTTAAATAGCTATTATTAGGTGGTTCCAAATACTCAATAGCATGAAGGACATTATTTGAAATGAATCTCGAAATCGAGGTACAAAACTATTATATTAATTTTGTTAAAAGTTTGCAAATTGGTCAATTACTTTCTTGTTAAAGTTTTATGATATTTCCCATTCTAACGGAGTTTTTGTTAATGTTAACGTTATACTTTTCCCAACATGCAGACACGTATGTCATCCTTCTATAGGATCATCAGTACATGCTTCCTGCTGGATAGATAGTTTCACCATAGCCTTACCACATTACAAAAATCACGAAGATATAGTATAGAAGAACAGTCAGCCTTGCTGATTGACTGTCGACATAACGAACGCCAAAACAACCATCACTGCATACATGACAAGTGTAAGACTAGGTCAGGGGTTTTCATTTGACGGAGACAGCCGAAATCTGCGAAAACTATATTAACTTCCTCTACTCTACATCGGACACAACCGACAACATATACGACAAAATAATTTGAAACATATTTGGGTAGGTAGAACCTTGAAATATTTTGTATGAAACAAAAGAATTTTTATTTTATTAAAAATGTTTTTATTTTATACAAAATATGATGTGGTTTTACCTACACAAATATGTTTGAAATTATTTTATTAAACAAAGTCCTTGTACATTCGAAAATATATGTCACAATCTAAATACAATTTAGTATGCGAATTACATTTAAAACGAACACGAGTGGATATAGTAGAAGGCAATTACCCTAAATATAAAATCAGCATCAACCTAACTAAGTACCTTGTCAATCTCTTATGAAGCTTCGCAATAAAGTATTCTCAGAGGCAAATTACTTTATACTGAAAGGGAATAAGCAATCTACCACCCAAATTTATTTTGAAATACAGCAGCTAGAGAGAGATAAATCAATTTAACTTTTCTCAATTACGCGATCAAAGCGGAATTGTCTTTTCCTTCTATGGAAAGCAATTTTCTGCTTGCACTACGTGATAACCGAGGAGACGCATTCTTTCCTCCAGAATTGTCTGCTTGTAGCAAAATTGGCATCGCGAGTTTAATTGATGGAAAAAATTGTCTTTTCAATTTTTCCACCGCCGTCGGGGTTCTTTTCATAATTACCGCTAGAACGGCTGATTTAATAAAAGCTGGCGGTACGGAAAGGAAGAAGATTGAAATTATCACTTCGAGCCCGACACGGTCCAGCACTTTCATTGATATCCTAGTCTTTTCTGATATCCGAGATGACAATATCTTTCACACATAAAAGGAAGCAGCTACACCAGACTTGAAATAATAATGTACTTTGAAACTATCTTCGAAATAATCATAAGCTGTTCCAACACAATACTTCTTCGTAATTAACGCAATAACTATTCATTTAATTTTAAAACTAACTATGATTTTATAAGTAATAAAATTTATTTAACGCTGTATACAGTTCAGTCACATATACCGTTTAATCATTATTTGTTCCTTACAACCTCTTGAGTTCTTTATATCCACCTTTTATTCTTCTATTATTATAGTGTTATTGATTAGGCGAGTGTATTATATTAATGTACGTGGTTAGTAAGTTATACATCGTTAGTAACCAAGTAATTGGTATATACTTAGAAGAGCCCCTACTACACACATCAACATATTTTAAGGATATTTTTTGTTTACTTTAAAAATATTTTTTTTGCATCTTTTGACACATTTTTGTGCCTTGAAAATTAAATGTAAAATAATATGAGTGATTAACTTAACATAATATTTTAAACAACTTTAATAATAACTAAAGACCGGACACATCGGGCTGAAATGGACGTTATTACGACGGACGATATAAATAGTCTACAACATCTGTAAGTACATCACGCAGTTGTTGAATAGCACTATTCATTCGGTTAACTGAACATCTATTTTTTGTGTGCGGTTAACCGAATGAATAGTGCTATTCAATAAGTGCGTGATGTACTTACAGATGTTGTAGACTATTCATATCGTCCGTCGTAATTACGTTATTTCAGCCCAATGTCTCCAGTCTCTAATAATAACAAAGGACAACAGCCAAAATGTATCAAAAATAAAGTCAACTAAATCTTACTAATTGAGTTGATTTGGTTTTTTAGTCAAACAAATAGCAATCAATAACGGCTACACAGATACTCTAATTGAAAATATTCTGACAAAAAAACTTTTCAAAGAAGCTATCTCTATGGTATATCCTGTAATGATGCATTAGCAAAATTCAAAATTTAGGTTACAAACGTACACTGGGAAACCTAATAAACATATTTCAATGTATTTCAAAACACTTAATCTAAACTCAATTATCAAAACTAATAATAATTTGTCAAAACATATTAAACAAACAACAAACAACAAAACATATTAAACAAAAACAATAAAAATAAAACAGATAAAAATAAGAAATCTGGAGTCTATAAGTTAATATGGGGATGCGATAAGATATATGTTGTTCAAAGAGGAAGATAGTTTGAATAACGCCTTGCTGGACATTGTTCTTCGTTTAGAAAAGAAAACAAGATTCCACTTTTGCTAATCATCTATTAGAAGAAAACCACACTTTCAATTAGGATTTTCAAATTATACATTTAGAAAATAAAGGCAAGAATTTAAATTTACTCGAAAGTTAATAAATTATAACAATCACAAATTTTAGTTAACAATCAATTAGATTTAGATGACTCGTCTTCGCAAAATTTATTCATCTAAAAACTATTTAGGAAATAATAGAAATGTACATTTAGTTTAATTTATACATTATTTTATGCATAAACATGTTTAGTACCCTGTAGTATAACAGTTAGGGCTGACTAGATAGGTCACATTTTCTCACTATCTACAATATTTGTATAAATTCTTAGATTTTTTAGGAAACGCTTGTTGATTTTATATTTTTAACTTAGTTTGTAACGTGCTCTTTAGCTGTAAGTACCTGTGCTGGCAAAAACAATTGTCCTTTTACGATTACGCATTAAAAAAGTGACGATTTTAACCACTAGTTTTATTTCCATATTATATCTTACTATTTTTGGTGTGCTAAAACCGAAAGTAAACTTATCTCTTTAATATTAGTTTAAGTTTTAGATATACTTTATGTCATGTGTCCTTATATATTAGCACTGTAACCGCATGTCTGCCTTGTAATAAACAGTCCTTTGTTACGCCTTAATTTTTAAGTTTTCTTTTAGTTTTCCTTTATTTATTGTCAAACCTCGGTATCTTAATTTGTTTGCGGATCATTTAAATACGTTCAATGCTTATTCATATCGCTATCTGTGTTTAAATTTGGTAACTGTCGTTTTCTATGCAGCGAGTGATTGAAGATTCGACCTCCGACCTTCGTGGTAGTAAGTTGGGTCTTGTAAGTAGTGAAAATCTTCAAAAAAGATATCTATAGTCATACTTCTTCGACGTTTAGTTATATCGCATTAAGCGGATCAAGTCGTAGAAGTGGTTATATTTATTGAAATAGCCAATTTCGTTTGGAGCAAATTTAGTAGTTTGGGGAAAGTCAATTAAACCAAACTACAATTATAATGGCGTTTCGGGCCGTTCTTCGGAAAAAATAAACTTTCTGGTGAAGACATCTTCTAGACACTACCTACACTCCTTTATTATTTGCCACTAACACGTGAGAACTTGCTACCTATGCGAGAAGCAGGCGCAGCGATGGCGTCTGAAGATGGTCAAACTCTAAACAAAACCCGCAGTCGTATCGCACAATGTCTGGGAGCTTTTATTTATTGTGTATGCCCTTAGTCAGTGGAAACGGGTGTGGATGACTAATATTGTAGCGCCACTCAGTTTTGCTTACAGAAGCTCAGTCTGAAAACTGAGAAACGGCATTGTGCGTTCTTAGACGCATGCGCAATCAGACTACACAAAACAAACGCTAAATAATTACAAAATACTATTACTAAGATGCTGCACAGGACACCTGAAAAGAAATTTCTAAAGAGGAAAACCAAGGGCAAAGAAAACGCTTAGAAACAATTAACTCGTATATTGACGTCAAAAATATCTATATTTATACAAAAAAGTAAACTAAAACATTATACAGTTATCAAATTTAAACACAGATAGCGATATGCATATCCGTTGAACGTATTTAAATGATTCGCAAACAAATTAAGATACCGGGATTTGACAATAAATAAAGGAAAACTAAAAGAAAAATTAAAAGGAAAATTAAGGCGTAACATCCTGTACACAAAGAAATGACAAATGCCACTATCGCGAATATTATGGAATTGAATAGAAAGTTCTCAAATCTTCTCGAATATTTTCTAAAAATCTAGAAGCCGTATTTGGGTATATAATCAGCTACAAAGCAGAGAGGTTAGTCAGTCAAAGTTAGTGAGTCGAATCGAAAATGGGTTTCAATATGTCTCTAAAGATCCATTTCCTACACTGCACATCTGCACTTTTTTCCAGAAAACTGGGGAACTGTAAATGATGAGCGTGGAGAATGCTTCCATTAGGATATATCAACAATGGAGAAAAGGTACCAGGAAAACTGGAATGCTTCCATGCTTGCCGACTACTGTTGGACTCTTGTTAGAGACGTTCCAGGAACAATTCACAAAAGAATAGCAAAAAGGCGGCGCATTTAGTGACTCTAAAAGTGTAAAAGTATCTATTTCTTCTTATTATTTGGTTAAAAATAAAATAAGAAAACTTGTTCTTGAAAATTGCGACCAAATTTTTACTTTCATTGTCATTTTTGTATTCAGCGCCCCAAAATTAACAAAAAAAAAACACTTTTCAAACAACTACTACAAATTCAAACAACTAAAAATAAACTAAAAATTTTTGCCCAGTGTAATTTACAGAAATTCTAAAAAAATGAAACTACACAAAATTTCAAAATTAATCTTGTATTAAATTAATAATTATGATGATTAAGGAATTAATAAAGAGCTGAATCTTTACTGGAGTTTAAAACCGCCCTGCATCTTCTTGGCATTGATAGAATAAATTTGTTCAAGTCTTCTTGTAGAAGAAGATTCCAGTGTTGTTCCAGCAGTTCTTGCAACGGTTTTAGATTTTTATAACATCTATATGTGACAGGCAGCAACTGTGAAGCATGTCCCATGCATTTTGAGATTGAGCTGGCCATGGCAAAACTTCAATTTTCGCTTCGTTGAGCCTATCGGTAACATGTGCTTGTGCATTGTCATGAATAAGGGTCAAATTTCAGCCCAATACTTCCGCAAATGGCTGAACAACAGGTTCAAAAATATTCTGGATATATTGTTCAGCATTTAAGAATTGATTTAGGAAAATGAGATCAGTTTTTCCACCCAGCATAATTCCCGCCAGTATCATTACAGTACCACCTCGGTAGCCGTGCACTTCTTGGGTATGCTGTAACGTTGCTGCGTTCCAAGGCTAACGCCAGACTCTTAATCTGCGAGTATCTGGTATTATTCCAAATTGCGACTCGTCAGAAAAAGTATAGTCGACCATTGCTCGAGTTTAAATGTTCCCGAGCACAGTTTACTCAATATATTAAATTTCCTCTGCTTAATGATTGAACCTTATGGGCATCTGGAGTGAAGATTAATTTATTTTAAACCACGTCTGATGGTTTGGCTGTGGACTGTCACGTTATGCGTTGCCTAAAGAAGCGATCTTAACAAAGTAGTAATTACTGAACTCTGTCGGCGAACCTGAAGAGTGTTGTACGGGTTTTGAAGAATAGCAGTGGTGGCGTGTCTTCTTCCAAGATGTGGTTATCTGGAATCACCTATATCTCTGTAATGTCACCATAGTCGGCTAGTTCCGCTCTGTGTTGTCCCTAGTCGCTCCGCTACGTTAACTTCTTACTCCAAATTCCAGCATGCACTGCCCTATTCATTTCGTCGGAATGCAGATGACGACGTCTATTTTGTTCATTAATGTTTATTTTTAACACTATTTGTGCAAAAGCAAACTGAAACAAAAAAAATATTAAGCAAATTAAAAACAAGCAAATAAAATAAAAATTGATGTCCTTAGATTATGTTAATGTATGTATATTGACCTATTGGGAGAAGATACGTAGTTCTTGGCAATAGAAAGTTTGTATTTTGTGTGTATCCTTAATAACATCAGTGAAGCATCCTCTTATGCCAGAAACTTTGCATACAATCAGCGCTTGAAGTTTTCCAATTGCGCATCTTTGTGATAACCTATTTTAGAGAGTTAACGTCTATACCTTTGAAATCTATCGGTGGCAGGACTTCATACTAAGCTTCAAGCTTCTTCATCCATGAAGCATTTCTATTATATATTGTCCAAGAGAACATTATTTTAGACCAATTCTGAGTCTTTTGCTAAAGACCAATACTGAGTCTTCTGCTAAAAGTATTATTGTTTCGTGGTGTGAAGTATCTTTCAATTGTATATAAAGTTTTTTCTCATTTATTTTAAACGTTTTACTGTGGTCTTTGTCTGTTTTTGAAACATGTAATTTCACGTTTTGTCGCAAAAACTGCGACCTAATATTTCAGGATATCTAACACTTCATTATTTTCAAAACGCGAATGCTTATTTTGTTTTCTGCATACTCTCCTATCTCTATGTTCTAACTAGGTTGCTGTGTTGCCATTGAAATACACTGTTAATTTATTAATACTCTACCTTAGGGCTTTAAGCTATTTATCATTTCTTCTTAGTTTCAGAGGATTGTTTTTGGGCCTTTTACTAGAATCGGGTAGTTATTGTTTTTTTTGGAATAAGGTAATTTTTACGAACGGAAAGTTTTTCAATCAACAAAAAATTCAAAATTGGGAGTTTATCGGCCAGAAAATAGTAAATTCGATGCGAAATATGTAAATAATTTAAGGAAACTGGGACGATTTTCAGTTAATGTATGGGGTTAGATCAGTGCAAAAGGGTCGGGAGTTTGCTGGAGAATTGATGGTAGATTTGACCCTACAAATTATTTGAATATTCTGAAAAATGTCATGTTACCTTCAGTAAACTTATTATATCACGACAATTTTGTATATCAACACGACAATTGTCAGGTGCACACAGCAAATAATGTTAAAAATCGCTTTGGAATAAAAAATATTCAGGTTTGCCTTAGCCTCCTAATAGCCCTGACCTAAACCCAATTGAAAACATCTGAGGATTGATTGTGAAAAAGTTACACAACAATAATTTTCAAACTAACAACAAGGAAGAGCTATGAGGAGCTATTAATAGCACTTGGGAAGTAATAAGTGAAGAAGAAATTGTTTTGATAAATTACATCGCATCAATGCCTCGAAAACTTGAGTAAGTTATCCTATAAAGTATATAGCTATAAAGTATAAGAGATACAAATTTTTTATTTACCGAAATAAATTAAAAAAAAAAAAGCATTTATTACTTGTTAATATTTGTTTACTCCTATTGTGAAAACAAAGTGCTTATTAAGCCAGTTACAAAACATTAAAAAAACTTTAAATTAGACATTAAGAGTTCTACTAGACACCTCTATTTTCGTCAATGTTATTTAAAATCTTGACGATTATTATTTTCGCATACGCGGCAACAAGAAATAGAAATCAAAGGTAACAAATTAATATGTTAATTGACTGTGTACTATGAAGTATGGAATCTTGTATAATCCTTAATTTAATATATAGTTGGTCTATTCCAACATCATTGTTATAATTGTGAGATAAAATTATGACCAGGATACTATGTTACGTAATATGTAGTTCATCTATTTACTAATTTAGCCTTAAAGCTAGACGCGTCAGAGTGAACCGGTTCGCTTCATTATCAAATTCCAACGGTCTAAAGCCGTGCCCTGATCATCTTTCAGTCACACCAGGGGGCGTTCTACCAAGCACAGTCGGTGCGTTGTTATCGACGTGTTGTCTGAACACTCTGAACGCCGACGAAAACTAAGACAAGACACAACATCGTTTCGCCACTTTGAGGATGAACAGCTGGTGTACGCAACCGAGCTGAATACCGCGCGGCTGACAAGGTAATGATACGTCAGAAAAATACCGACGATGTAAAAACTGGAGCGGCATTGGCATGAAATTGCTCCGAAATCGTTTTCTTTGTCCAACGGGCATGAACTTAAACACAAGTTTTGATGGTGACCAGACGCTCACAATCATAAATGTGCCTTTCGTTTCGTTTTTTTTTTAATCGCTACTGAAATTGCTTCGGAACGGCGCACCGTCCTCATTGTGTGTCGCAGACCGTAATATGAAATATTGTGTCATTCTTCGTTTCGACTTTTTGTTGGTCTGGAGGAACGTTGGAAATAGAAAAGTATGTCGAACGATTATGTTATGAGGTTCCCCTTTTATTTTTTCATTTTCGTTTAACATTATTGTTCGTCAAGTGGCATTTTCTGGGTTCGGCGTCAATGCTGTATTTACTGTGTTAAGAATATACTGTAATTTATTTTTGTTTAAGACGCAATTTCAAAGTTTAGAAGATTATTCGTAATTCTTACTCAACATTTTTCGTACTTATATAAGGAAAAGTGCACATAATTTATTTATAAATAAAGCTGGGAATTATATGCACACGGAAATTGTATTAAATGCGCATATTGTTACACTTCGGGTATTTATAGGGTGTATAGAAATTAGTGGAAAATCTACACGTGACGTATTTTCTTTTGCATTTTGCTTATAAATAAACTACCAACGGTTGATAATAACTTTACACGAGGTCGCCAAAATTTCGAATTTTTACTACAAAAAATGAAATTTTTCGTTATTATTCTGCTGTAAACAGTAAATTATTATAAATATTAAACGTTTATTTAAAACTATCATTCTAATTAAATAACTGAAGAAGTATGTTAATTTTTTACATAATTTTTCTATAAGGTTTTGATGAAATATCAATGTATAAATTTGTAAATACATACACAATTGTTTCTAATAGGATGCAGGCAGACAGACGAATAAGTACAGCTGTAAATATTGTGACTGATACATGTCATTGCAACCAACTCTTTTAAAAGCTGTTAGCTTTTTACATAGATTCTTTTAATTACAATATTTTCATAAAATGCAATTTATATTTAATGAGTATGCGGATATGTAGACGTTTTTTGGTTTTTGCAAAGGTAACGCCATAAATGCACAAATTGAGTATGAAATACGCTATCCTAACCGCAGAATCAGCGTTTCTGGGAAACTGGTATGTTTGCTCCTAAACATGCTGATGCAGGTAGAATCCATAGTAGACGCACTATCCATTTGGAGGAGCAAATATTGGAACTAGAAGAACAGGAGCCGACTTGTAGTACTAGAGAAATCGCACGACAGTTAAATGTTCCAAGTAATAAAACTGTTCATACTGTCTTAATAAAATCTCTTGTATCCTTATCAGTTTAGAAAGCTCAATTTTTATCAGAAAGTGTTGTAGACTGATGAATATATTTTTGCGAGAGACGGAAAGTTGAGCAGCCACAATATGCATTACTGGGCGAATGAAAATCCAAAGGTCGTTAGAGAGTTTGGTCATCAACGTAGATTTTCTCTTAACATTAGGATAGGGATTATTAACCGGAGAGTGATTAGACCATTCTATCTTCCAAACCGATTAAATGCGGAAAACTTTCTACAATTCCTTGAAAATTTGGTTGATGATTTGCCATTAGCTGTCATTCGGTAGCCATCAAGATCACCAGATCTTAATCCCTTTGACTTTTTTTTATGGGGGTTTCATTAAGCATCATGTTTATGTCAAACATCCCGCAGACGTCAACGATTTGAGAAACAGAATAGACCCGATGGTACAGTTAATCACGCCTGATTTACTACAAAAAGTACAGGATGCTATATTAACAAAATAAACTGACCAATGTCGACATTTAAATTGGGTTTATGTTGTCATTGAATTGCGCTGTTCATTACTATATTATTATGAGTTGATGGAACGTTGCCAAATCATTAATTTTTAAAGAAGTGTTAGGACGAAGCAATTAAAATCGAATTTGCATTTTAGATTTAAAAAATGGCTTAGAATAGTATAAGGAAACACTCCACGTGCAGATTATCCACCAATTTATACACACCATATATAAGAATGTTTTAATTTAATTTTAAATTATATTTCTTCGCAAATATATTTCCAATTTTTTAGTATGAATTCAAACTTAAATATTTTTTGTGTATATTCCGTATTTGCAAATAGAAAGTCTTTCTTTTGTTATCGTACTACAAACGACCCTTTGACATCTACCTGGACGTGAATGGTCAACTAGTATCTAACGCCTACAATATATTCCGTTTTTAAACTTAGTTATTTAATTTAATTACGCACAACACTTCGCATATAATTTTAAAGCTTTCTTCACAAGGAATAATTTAATTATACTTGTTTCATCGATCTCGCAATTCTTAGCTCGCGCCTTTGATTAGTTCTTAATTCAAAACATCAGCTTCACCCCCTCTCCAAACTGGGCCGTAAACCAAAAACCTTTCGACAGCGAGTGTTCTCTTACACCAAACTTATCCTCCCAAGCACCGTTCGGCCTTGCTTCCACATGTCCGATTTCGACATGCTCGCAATACATAGGTAATCTCTTAATTCACATTTAATTTACGCCATAATTTAACTTTCTTTTCTGTCTATTTTTGTATCTTAATTTCTTTAAATACTTATTAGTCTTTCCTTGTATACATAGGTACTTTTATTTAATTACTTTAATGCATTTTAAATAGCTCAATTTCTTATGTAAATATTAAATAAAAACTTTCAACGCTGTTGTGTTTTTGTAATTTAGTTATTTCAGCATATTACTTACGTCCTGGACCTTTGATGCAACTTCATCATATCATTTATTATCTATTTTCCTTTATTGTTAGCACGCCGTCTAGACGAAGTAGCGTGTTCTAAACTATATATGTTTCAAAAATTCAATGAAAATATGTAGAACTTTTATTAAAATATGCAAAAATATGTAAAGTTTAAGTGATAGTTACACAACTAAATTAATGTCAAAATATTAAATAATGTCAATATAAATTTAGATATACCACAAATATGTACTATATCAGTATTTTATTCGAAATTTTACAAAATACATATATAATAATAATAAGAATAAGAGCAAAACAATGTAACTCTTTGTACTTATACTTGCCTTTGTATAATATTGTAAACAGTTTCAATTAAATGCTTTTCTAAATTCTCGAGTAAAATGATCTTCAGCTCCATCCTTCAATAATAGCTTGTTTGCTGAAAAGTTTCGCTCAACGTCAACTGATGTAATTGGCGCTTACTCATATTTGCAAATAATTGATGGAGTCATCTCAATAGTTTCATCGCAGTTTCCTTGCAACACACTAGATATTCTACTAACCTAATTAAAGCCCTCGTTTTTCTCTAGAATTTGTATTAATTTTATTTTGAACCGCTCTCCTATGGTATCTCTCACATTATAAATTTTATTCTTGAAACTTTGAATCAATTCTATCGATTCATTGAGTTCAACATTTTGAGTTTCAAGTTTTCGTAGTGTTTCACTAATAAAACCATAGTTTGCTAACTGTTGGCGCATTTGCGGCTTATGTAGTATATCTTTGCAATCTGCAATTGATATCGAAATCTTTTGAAATAGAGAGAATGAATTTTCTTATCAGTCCAAAGGTATCTGCATAAAATACAGCTGCATCAAGCCACGTGCACCATCTTGTCATTATGAGTTGTGGTGGCAGTGCCAGATATGTAACAATCCTCGCACTCTTGACATGGCATTTTACATAGGGCAAACTTCGCAATTACTCAAACAACGGATTAGTCAAAATAAGAGTGACTGCAGAATTGTGTGTGATTTGTCATTACATTTTAATAATCATAATCAAATTTTGGAAAAGGAGAATCACTATCAAAACAGACTAGTACTTGAAATGATACACATTAATAATGAAAATGGTATGTTAAATTTTAAAACTGACACCAATAGTGTAATTTACTCAAACTTATTAAACAGAGAATATATAGCCTTTTTTAATATTTTTAATATCTTGCACATGACACTGTAACCAGAGAATTTATCTTATTTACTAAAACATTATGTATATATATATATATATATATATATATAGATATATTTTTACATAGATTTTTTTTCTTACCACTTCGACTTTTTACAACCGGATAAAGATCCAACGTAGAAATTGATACAGAATTGTTTCACTTACATATTATACAGACATGCGGTCGAAAAAGGCTCAAGTTTCAAAAATTATTACAGTCTTAGTTTTATTTTAAATGTAATTATCAAGTGTTTAGTAGTGCGTTACTAGTTACAATTATGTGCGAATTAATTAATAAGACCAACTATTCTAGTTACTCTAGTTATAAGTTCCTTTTTGAATATATTAGTAGAAGTGCAAATTATGTATTGTAATTTTATAGTATCTTCTGACGAAGGTATTAATAATACCGATATATTGAGAGAATGAACATTTGAGTTTTAATGTAAACAGGCGGATAACCCAAATATTAATAAATTTATATTAGTACGACCAAAAAATTTTCTATAATTATTATTTTATTTCATTTCAAACTGTTACATACTTAATTATATATATATATATATATATATATATATATATATATATATATATATATATATATAATAACTTCGTGACCTTGGTATGATATGGTAAACCTAATCAGTAGGCGATTAAAGGTCTGTATATTACTTCAAAATATATGTATTTAAAAAACTCTACATGTTTCGGCTGTATACGCCTTTTTCAAGAGAATACAAAATATGAATGACAGGATATAAATGTCAAGTAATTAAGTTGCTATGGTTTAAATTATTCAAAGATACATTCTAGTAATAATAATAAATCATGCCTTAGTATTCCAAAAAATAGATAACAAGGTGTGAAAATATGTGTTGTTCGCTGCTAGCAATTTGTGTCTCCTTCTGGGTATGAACTTGTGTGTTGGTTGCTGCTGGCAGCTTGCGTCTCTCTATGGGTGTGTGGTTTTGTGTGAGAGCGTAAGTGTAGGGTTTTGTATGTCGGTGCGTTCGTGCGTGTGTTTAGTGATCGGTCGCATGAATTTAGAGAGGTCGGATAACCAGCCGTTGCGTAGGGCCGCCAACCCTTTCCCGACAACTTCTTTACAATTCCGTGCAGTACTTCGACGCTATCTCGTCGCCGCGCAATGCACACACCACTAGGACCGGTCCTGGGCGACAACCTGGCTAGGCTGCCGTTAACAGCACACACACGTTCGACGTGTGTGCTATGCCCCCGCTTCGGCGGAAAACGTTAAGATGGCATAAGTGTGACCATCGTCGACCGAGGTAGCCACTAAGAGTTGTTCCCTTAGTTGCGATGAGCAACCCCGTACAGGGTGCGCTTCGCCTGTCTGCGCCTTGCCTCGTTGGGGCGGGGGTCAGACCGTCGAAGTACTGCACGGAATTGTAAAGAAGTTGTCGGGAAAGGGTTGGCGGCCCTACGCAACGGCTGGTTATCCGACCTCTCTAAATTCATGCGACCGATCACTAAACACACGCACGAACGCACCGACATACAAAACCCTACACTTACGCTCTCACACAAAACCACACACCCATAGAGAGACGCAAGCTGCCAGCAGCAACCAACACACAAGTTCATACCCAGAAGGAGACACAAATTGCTAGCAGCGAACAACACATATTTTCACACCTTGTTATCTATTTTTTGGAATACTAAGGCATGATTTATTATTATTACTAGAATGTATCTTTGAATAATTTAAACCATAGCAACTTAATTACTTGACATTTATATCCTGTCATTCATATTTTGTATTCTCTTGAAAAAGGCGTATACAGCCGAAACATGTAGAGTTTTTTAAATACATATATTTTGAAGTAATATACAGACCTTTAATCGCCTACTGATTAGGTTTACCATATAACATTTAATAAATTATTGGAGGTTTTCGGCTTTTATATGAAATATTTACAAATATCAAGTTAGTATGTCCCAACATAGACATTTTTCAATTAAAAATTTCGTATGATTTGCTTTGTAATTTGTAGACAGCAGTGTTTACATCCCCCCTTACTTTGCAATTACATGCATACTAACTTGATATTTGTAAATATTTCATATAAAAGCCGAAAACCTCCAATAATTTATTAAATGTTATATTTAATGAACGGCTAAGAAATTATCTAATCACTCATATAGCTTTGGAGTAATAATTAGCATTTTCAAACATTCAAATCTGACATCTGCTCTCAAAACACTGACATCTACTTTCAATAACTTACATCTAATTTCAAAATAGGCATCTGCTTTCTAATCTGACGTTTGCTTTCATAACTGACACCTGCTTTCAAAACAGACATCTGCTTTCAGTAACTGACATTTGCTTTCACTAACTGACATCTGCTATCAAGACTGACATGAGCTTTCAAAACTGACTTCTGCCTTCAACTTGACATCTACATTCAATAACTGACATCTGATTCATCAACACTATTACTTTATAATGCATTTCTGAATAACTTGAACCTGGGTCTATTGTGGTCTAGTGGTAATGACGACAGCCCGGCAAGCTGTAGACTTGGGTTCGAGTCCCAACATAGACTTTTTCAATTAAAAATTTCGTATGATTTGCTTTGTAATTTGTAGACAGCAGTGTTTACATCCCCCCTTACTTTGCAATTACATACATACTAACTTGATATTTGTAAATATTTCATATAAAAGCCGAAAACCTCCAATAATTTATTAAATGTTATATTTAATGAACGGCTAAGAAATGATCTAATCACATATATATATATATATATATATATATATATATTGCCACATCTGATTTTTGTATCCCTTGTCGCTTCACAGTCCTTCTTTAGAGGTATTCATTTTCGTTCTGACGTTTGTAAAATGTACTGACATTTGAACTATTATAATTTAAAACTTTGTTCCTTTTAATTCGTATATCATATTTCGCACTTTACGCAATAGTTTTGTTTTAATCAAATGTAAATACAATTAAAATATGATTTCATTGGTATTTTTATTATAAAATCACTCAAGAATTTGTTATTTGCTAATGTAAGTACATTTGATAAATTCTTGGAATTTTCGCCTTTATATTAAATATTTTTAAATTAGTATGTTATTTCGCGAAGTAATGTGAATGTAAACATTGCTGTCTACAATTACGACGCTAATTATTCGGAATTTTTATTTGAAAAAATTTCGTCTTAGGTTCGACTTGAACCCATGTCCACCGTTTGCCGAACAATATCTCTAACCACTGAACTACAGTTAGAAATTACTAATTTTTCATCCTTAGCTATTTAATAATATAGAGACAATTTCTTAGCCGTTCATCAAATGATATATTAAATGAACGGCTAAGGAGTTGTCTCTATATTATTAAATAGCTAAGGATGAAAAATTAGCAATTTCTAACTCACAAAATATTAATATCTGTTCTTTATAAGGCGTTTGCAATAAACTTGAAACCAAGTCCTCGTAGATTAGTGGTTTAGAGCGATGGTCCGGCAAACCGTGGACGTGGGCTCAAGTCCCACCTAGGACGAAATTTTTTCAAGTAAAAATTTCGAATAATTATCGTCCTAATTGTAGACAGCAATGTTTACATTCACATTACTTCGCGAAATAATATACTAATTATAAATATTTAAAACATTTAATATAAAACCGAAAATTCCAAAAATTTATCAAATGATATATTAAATGAACGGCTAAGAATTTGTCTATATATATACTGAACATATACATGAATCTCTATAAACTGAAATAGAAATTCAATAATACAAAAGTTACTTTTTCTGTACTTTTAACCTTCTTTTTATATCACCGATACAGAATTCACATTATAGTTTGATTACTTGCTTTCGCCAATAGACCCGCTCCGAAAATGTCTGCAAAAAACTTCAACTCAACTCGCTGAACTTAATTTAGAACTTCATGTTTTATTCCGGATATATTCTGTGTGTAGAGAGACGGCTTATTTACACGAGCCTATGATTGCATTTCCATTTATAATCAAGACAAATTAAGATTTGAATTAAGCCTGAGAATAGTTTCTCAAGAAACTCATGAATAAATGAAGTCTTCAAAAACTTGTGGAAACTTAATAACTACAATAGAATAAACATTTAACGTAATAATTAAGGTATCTATTTTAATAATAAAAGCGAGGTTTCATTGGTATTATAAAATTCTGAATATCTTGCAATAATAATTATAATTATTCGTTAATTGGAATTAGTAAAGATTATAAAATTAATATTTAAATGCAGTATTTAATTAAGACAATGACTTCTAGAGTTGATGATCATGGGGTTCGATTTGTTAAAATAATGTATATTTGTATAATTTAAGCATATAGCAAAAGCTATTTGAATGAATAAAACCTCATTATTGGTACAAAACAAAAACATTTCTAATAATACCAAAATTATTTTTAAAAATACAAACACAAATACATATTCGTGTGAAAATTGTTATCTAGGCGTTTCGTCTTACTATAGGCTCGTCAGTGCAGGATGTAGGGACAGGCAACTTTTATAGCAACTGATTGAGTAACGTCAAAATTTGATTAGTAGAAGTTTGTGATGTCAACAACAAATTAAGAAATTGCAAGATGCCCTGTTGAAGCATATTCGCAAGTTATTTATAACAAATACAATTGACGGGTTTCAGAACTTTAAAATTATAAAATTCTGTGTTATCATTAGTGAAGTCAGTGCAAACAGTCTTCACTGTAAAAACTCAGCTACACGCATTCGCCGACACAAAAATACTGGTGTTATTGCTAGTAAGTAGGTAGTGTGTTAATGAAAGATTGGGATTTTATTAGATTAAAACAATTTTTTAGTGATTATTGTGTCTACAGGGGCGTTACATTTTCACAGGAATTGTTTTAATTATGTCAATAATACATCGCTAGATGCTGAAGGGTCATTCTCTGCATCTAAGAACATTTTATTTTTCACGGCGAATACAGTTACCTAAAGAAACTCTTGAAACATATCTGATGCAGCAAATATTTAACCGATCTTGTGCATTTCGTGCATTTACATAAAGAAAATGCTGTTTAAAAAGGTATGGGTTTATTTGCATTTATTACATGTTACACCCCTTGCACAATTTTAAGCGCAAGCTGTTGACCAAAAGTTCGTAGTACCAACACTACAGGGAGTATCAACTAGATTCAGGTTGCTAAAAATAAATGACGTATCGATAAGAAAAATATGTACGACCTGAACTTCATTCTTATTTATTATTTGAATATTATTTTGTCATCAAATCGACAATTTGGAAGAAATTTGCTTTTGCAGTTATTAATTGACATAAGTATTGTTATCACTACGGATCGCCAGCTAAGGGAACATGACGTCAGTGCCATAGACATAGCCAGGACATAATTAATCCCGATTTAATATTTTTCGAACGCCAATCAAAATACGTAGAGACAACCAAGTAAGAGTAAATACTTCTTCTCCAGAAGGAAAATTGAAGGGTTTCTTCTACTGATCTTTGGAGTGGGCGCCAGTACGTCCAGGTACTTGAGCACAGTGCTCTTTGTACTACTCTCAATTCAAATCCCAGTTCCACTCTGTTAGTCTTGTGTCCTCGATAAAAGACACTATCCTTCTCAGGAGAAGTTCGACTAACCTCGTAGGTTCCAATAGATCTCTTCCGGAGGTTTCTGGCTGAGTTTCTTCAGTTCCTGATAAATGCATATTTCATGAAGGCTAGCTTCCTTGTGTTTTTCACATTTCTTACAACAGGGCAAGCTAATCAAGCTCATGTTGTACATATGCTTCCTTAAAGGACAATTCCCAGTTATTAACCCGGAAATAATTTTAATTTCTTTTTTGCTAGTACAAATAAGGTTGGCTGAAAACCTAGCGTCTAGCCCCTAAGTAGTATTTTGGTATAGCTTGACCTTCCGTTAACCTCCATTTCTTTTTATGTTCTTTTACTAGCAATAGCCAGATCTCCCTTCTAGCGGAATTCTTAGCGATTCTACATAAAAGTCCTGGTCCTAAGAAGCGCCTTTTAATACCATCTTAGCCAGTTCATCGGCAAACCCATCGTCTTTAATTCCCTCATGTCCTGGCACAAATATTAGTGACACAGTATTGGCCCGTGCCAGTCTATTGGGGACCTGTTTAACAATGTTTCACCAGTTTAGACCTGGTAAATGGATTCATAAAGGCTTTAATAGTTGCCAGACTATCAGTCATTATGTTAATTTTTTTTGTTCGCGCAGTGGGGATCCCGAATTTCCTCGGCGCATGGTACGACTTTAAACAATTCAGGTTGGAAGACCGTTGTATGTTTCCCTAGAGTTAAGGATATCTTCGTTCTGTGGCACATTCCACATATGCCTGCAACCGTGCCCCGATTGGATTGTAATCCATCCGTGTACCAAGTGCCGGCACCACAATCACTCGAGCAACATCTTTTTTGTTCCCTGGTCGGTATAGATATGTTCAGCTTAGCTGTAAACATAATCTTAGGTGCCATACTGTCCTCTGGCCTTTGTAATATCGACTCCCAATATAGTTCCTATCTTATCTGAATGGCCCCCTATAACCTTATTAGGACACTATACGCCATTGGCTTTTAGCCTCAGGGTCGCAACCATGGCCTCCGCTTTCACAAATAGTACCAACGAACACCATTTTGTTGTTCTCATAGAGATCGTTTTGTTTTACTTTTACTTACTTTACATATTTAAGGGTTTATAAAATACATTACACTTCTTGACTGTTCACCGTTTATATCCAGAATTTAAATGATAGTAAATCACCAATAATTTTTTCATATGCTCATGTGTTAATATTTGCCTGTCACCGTAAACCTATTTATAAATTGAAAACCACCGTTCGATATCTACCGATGAAGGAGGGGTATATTTACAGTAAAAAGTTTTTTTAGTGACTACGTTCATTCTGGGATAGGAAAAATCTAATTCTATCAAACAAGTCAACAATTCGACGTACAGTATGAAATTCTGGACTGTTACTTAGAACTGCTTCAAATTTACCTTTTACATGGTATCAGCAACGGCTGCTGGTAATTGGGGAAGCAGTTGATGTAGATCATATACAATATTCACGGTGTTATTTGTAGAAAATTGTGGGTTGGTCGACGTAACCTCTGGATGGCGGTTGTTACAGGTATTCTAGAATAATACCCAGGAATATTGCCCAAATTATACCTGAATAAATACCTAGTGAACATACAAAATGTAGATAGCATCATTCGGATCCAGTATGGGATACTATTTCATTCAATGTGCCCTAGCGCGTTATAACATGTTCTGGTGGTAGTGGCACACGTGGCAGTTTTTCACGAATTAAATTCTTGCATGCAGGTGCCTTGACAGAATATATCTATTTATCCACATTCGGGTAGCACGAAATATAACACTTTTTCTTTATTTATATCGTGCTTTTCACTACGTAGGGATTTAAAACAAGTTACATTATGAATTCTGCATTAGTTGTTTCAATTCTCTTAGATAGAAGTAGATGTGCAGACATTACCGTGTCGCTGTCCATCAACTATTTACGTAATAGAACTCAAATAACTAATAAAATCAAACACTAGATCGGCCCGCTACAAATTCATTTAAGTCCCCTCCTGAAATGTCGGTGCCTAGTTATCACTGAGGTGATATATTTTTTACTTTTACTGAAGTTTCTTATTTAATCTGTAATAATAATGTAATGATATTTCATTGTCATCAATTATAATATATATATATATATATATATATATATATATATATATATATATATAAGTACTGTCAATATAAACTAAATTTAATTCTCATTGTAAGAGTTCATGTAACAGCTTCTAAAATATATTGAGTTTGTCAAAAATGTCTGGAATATGGTACCGACTCAGCATTTTATATCCCCTAATTTATTTTGTCCGACGATCATTGTCATGCTGTGCCATGTTCCTTCAGGATAAATCTTTTTCTAACAAAATCCTACGCGAAGAATCGTTAATGTACAGAAAGGAGACAGGAAGCTTCAAACTTTCATTCAACTATATTATAAGTTGAAATTTGTTACAAGTTTTGACAGAAGTTATAGATTAAGACTTTCCACTGTTTCCGATTGCTTTTCTGCGTTTTTCCGCAAGTTTTAGTGCTTATGTATACTATACATGCCTTAAACTTCTAAAAAATTGCCGTTGAAACCAAAGTATATCCCATTCGGAAATAAAATGAGTTATTTTAAAGCTTAATTTTCTCAAAACTTTATACATTAGTATTTCAAGGTAAGTAGTATGGTAGTAATTTTATTTAAATATTTGAGAAAACTGATTACAGATCTATTGATGCTATAAATAAAATATAAACATTTCAAAACTATTTAAATTGAGATAGGCTTTTTAAATAAATTTATTTCTTGAACAGCAGCATAGTAAAATATCGTGTTCTATTATAATAATATAAAAACCTACGTAAAGTCTTAAAGAGTGCTGAAGTAATCGGTAACACATTATACACAGAGAAATTAACATAACTTTGAAATTCAAAATAATTAATTAATATTTATCTATAAAATTTAGGAAGTAACAATTGTAAAAGTAGAATGCTAGTAAAACTAAGTTATTTAAACTCGACTGAATATACTTGAGTGAAAGGTGCACGATCCTAAAATTGTGAGAATATTCCATTTAATTTTTCAGCGAAAATATAAACTTGCCAAAATATTATTTAGCGCATGACTAATATGGCTTGAAAATATACTAGGTGAAAACTAACAGATATAGGAAAGTGAGATTTTTGTACGTATACAGTATATCACAGCGGATATTCCAAAATTATTTACGAGTATACAGGTTATAAAACCCGATTTTTTAAAATGGAATCTATATTTTTCGATATTGTCAGCAAATTCCCTGTAAAATTACCTTCAAATGGTATCAATAACATAATATTTATTAACAGTATTTTCAACGATATTCCACTTTTATGGGAAATACCTTTAATACTATTCAATATGCGGGACACCCAATAGATGATGGACACACCTAGATGGCCATGATTTTCAAACAACAACTAAGAATCTAACGAAACGTCGTCAAATCTCTGCTGAAAATTTCCACAGAATTGCGGCAGAAATCCACTATGAGCATCAAGAATGTATGCAGTGGAATACCCTAACCGTAGAACGTCGGATAGTAAGAGCCTTGACAATTTGTTGGTAAGATTTCTTCGGTCGAGCTCAGTGAATTACTCCAAACATGAGAGGACAGAAACTGTGGTTACAGAAGATAATGAAATGACCAGTCATTTAATCCGTTACATAAAATCTGCACAAGGGCAATTTCGAAACAACATGGAATTACATCCATTAGCAAGAGAAAAACTGGGAAAGAACATGTTTTTCACCTTTGCAAAATTAATATTTACCATGACTTATTACAAACAAATTTTGAAAAGATACTTACGTATTGTGAATGGTTGCTTTTACGATTACGTCAACATCAAAAACTTTCTAGACTATGTACTTTTCACAGATGAAGCAACATTTGCCAATTCTGGAATAATGAATAGAAAAATTTCGAACTACTATCACATAAGTAAACCCCATTTTGTGCAACCTATTTTGTATCCACACAAATGTAGTGTTTATACTTGGGGAGGCATCATAGGAAACTCTATTATAGGTCCATTCTTATTTAACAATAATTTAAATTGTGATGTTTATAGGAACTTCCTATAAAATAATTTACCAAAACTATTTGAAGGCCTACCAGGTAACTTCATGGACAGATTGTGATACCAACACGATGTTGCAACCGAAAATTGTGGAGCTGCTGCAAAATCGCACCTAGATAAGCTATTTACTAATAGGTGGATTGGGGCAGAAGGTCTAGAGAGAAGGTAAGCAGGCCATCGCGATCACCAGATCTCACCCCTTGTGATTTTTTTCTATGAAAAACTTAATTTACATGACACCCTCACAACCGCAGAAAACACGAAGCAACGTATAAGAAATGTTTTTTTCCACTTACACGAGAACAATATGACTAAAAACGTAGGGAGTCCATACAGTGAAGGTTGAGAATGTACATAGAGCAGAATGGAAATATATTCAGTGAACACAATCTCACTAAAACAGAAATAAGAAAAACACCCTAACCACAATATATATCAATAAATACTATATACGTATTTCGGCAACTCAGTTGCCATCTTCAGTAGAATAACCTTAAAACTGAAAAATATTAAACGTAGCGATTTTGGGTAAGGTAAACTGGCGATTTGGTGAAGAACATATCTTCTAAGGTTTACCTTAGCCAAAAACGCTACGTTTAATATTTTTTCATCTTTTAAGGTTATTCTACTGAAGATGGCAACTTAGTTGCCGAAAGAAGTATATAATATTTATTGATACATATTGTGGTTAGGGTGTTTTTCTTATTTCTGTTTCAGATTACAAGCCACAGCCTCCACCAATTTCGGAACAATCTCACTAGATGGCGCAACCGGGATTACAAAGATCTTCATGCGACGCATCATGGAGTGGAGCAACTCCACCGTTATTGAAAGGTAGAATTGTAGAGTTCTTTTCTATACACTTTCAAGTTCAAGTATAAAATTAACATAGTTCGGATTCCAAATAGTCGATTCATACTTCACAATTGCTAACCACAGATGCATAATACGAGGTGCTATCCAAAAATTTCCAGATTTCAAATGTGGCGCGCGAAGGGATGATAGTACTGCTCTATAGCGCTCTGCGTCTATACTAAATTAGACTGTCAAACGGCATTTTGCTAGGTGGTGACAAACAGTTTTTCTGTTTATATTTGGTAAGTTATGTTTGAGTTTATTCTACGTCACTACCATGTCTGATGTGAAAGAGCAAAGTGCGTGCATCAAATTCTGTTTCAAACTTGACAAAATGACAGTGGACCCTCTGAAAACAACAACAAGCTAAGCAAGCATTTGTTGTGAATGTTTTAGGTCAGACGCAAACTTATGATTGGCACAACTGTTTTAAATATGGACTGTTGTCGGTTCATAATGATGAGCATTCCAGTCGCCCATCGACGGAAAACGCACCACAAAATGTGACCGGAGTGCGTGATGCTGTCCTGCAAGACCGAAGGCGCACAATCCATAATATTTATAACATTGTCGGCTTGTCGTATGGCATTTGTCAGAGTATTCTGTCCGGTTAACTCAACATGCCAAGGCTACTCAGCGTTAAAAAACGGCACCACGTTTATGCCTGCACAGATCTGAAAGAAACTGCCTAAAAGGCATGCGAACTTCAGTACCAGAATCATTACTGGCGACGAATCATGGGTGAAACTAAGCAACAGTCATCGCAGTGGATTCACATTAGTTTTGTATCCTCGACAAAAGCTAATATCCGCCTCAGGGGAAATTTTATTACCCTCGTAGGATCTAATGGATCTGTTCCGAAGTGTTTCTATCTGGGTCCGTTCAGTTCCCCACCAGGGCATATTACACGAAAGCTAACTTCATCCTGATTTTTATATCTCCTACATCAGGGCTTCTAACCAAGCCCATGCTGTACAGATGCTTCCTTAAAGGACAATGCCCGCTTATCAAACCCGTAATTATCTTAATTTATTTTTTATTACTACGAATTAGATTGACTGAAGCTTCAGCATCCAGCTCCTCTAGTAGCTTCTTAATATGGAGTTGACCTTCCGTTAGCCTCCATTTGCTTTTATATTCTCTTTTTGCCATAAACAGATCTCTTTGCTAGCGGACTCCTTGGCGATTCCACATGCAGGTTCTGGTTTTATGAAGCTCCTCTTAGAACCTTCCTTGGCCAGTTTGTAGGGTTACCTAATTTCTCCTGTAAATTTCCTTGAAGTTCAATAAAATTCTTAGAAAAATCAATGGAAATTAATAATTTGGCATTGCCAGCAAATATCAAAGTGACAGTAAGAGTTAGGAAAAAAGTTAAGTTAATTACATTACAGCGTTCTTCAAAATATGTTTTTGGAATAGCTGTTGTACTTATAAATGAATTGATTCGGTTTTTACTTGATGAAGATCCATAATTTAAAATAGAAATAAGACTAAAGGTTAAAGTCTTCACTATTTTAATATGTAATCGTAAAACGACAATTGTTTCGTGAGCACAGTGGCTTCAACAGGTAGTTACAGCAAAGAATTTGTAACGTGCTCTTTAGCTATGAATACCTGATGAAGCCACTGTGCTGACGAAACAATTGACGTTTTACGATTACGTATTAAAAAAGTGAAGATTTTAACATTAGTTTTATTTCTATTTTATTTTACTTATACAGTAAGTTTCACTTTCCATGGAGACATCTCAGTATCTTTTTTATTTTGAAAGCAATCAATATAAAATTAGTATCAATTGTGTAAGCCATGACAGTAGAGTATCTCAGCCGATTCTAACACCGCCTCATTGACCTTGATCGCATATATATTGGCGATCAAAGTCAATGAGGAGGTGTTAGAATCGGCTGAGTGGTTAAGGTCATTTAAAGGTCGAACAGTGTAATTAAAAGGTTACGCCAAGGTCAATGTCATTTCCAAGGTCATGAGAAGGTCAAACACGCGCCAAGGTCAACCGAGGTAATTGGAAGGTCATGGCAAGGTCAAAACCATTTCAAATGTCAATCAAGGTTGTGTGAAGGGCAAGGTCGTACCAAGGTAAATGACAATACAAGGTCAAGGACATTTGAAGGTCAAGGACATTTGAAGGTCGATGACATTCGAAGGTCAATGACGTTTACAGGTCGATGACGTTTAAAGGTCAAGGACATTTGAAAGTCAAATGCATTTGAAGGTCAAGGACATTTGAATATGAAGCGCATTTGAAGATCAATGGTATTTGATGGTCAAGGACATATGTAGGTTAATGTGATTTAATTGTCGAATCGTTTGAAGGTCAAGGTCACTTAGACGTCTATAAGGATCTCAAGGTCGTCACTTAAAGATTACATCGGGGTAGGGGTTCAACCGTTAATATATAAATAATAACGAATAAATTTTTCTATCATAAAGTTTTCTTAATATTTGTTAGAACATATAAGTGGATATGGGTGCTGCACACGAAAGAAAAAATAGAGTGGAGATTATAGTGGAATTAGAATGGAGTAGTGGTGATGAGTTAAGTGAATCTGCAGACGATATCGAGGACGATATTGAGGAGAAGCAAGGAGATGATATAAACGAGGTAGATATTGAGGAAGGAGAAATTGAGGAAGACATATTTGAAATAGAGACTATTATTTTAATCGATTATATGGACAGTAGAATGTATGACTTTGATTGATTGGATGGATTTTTTAATTATACATATAATGCTAAGATGTTTATTGTTACTAGTATAAATAAGTAAATGTAATTTATAAGTTTGAAATGATTTCGCACATAAAATAGTATAATATTAAGCATGACCTTCGATGAGGTGTATATATGGTGATGGTCATTCCATTCCAGCAACAGTTGAACCGGCACAGTGGAGGTGTTGTTTTTATTCAGTGCATATTTGGAAAATAATAAGTTAATATGTTTGAATGTAAATACTGTGGGAAGACGTTTACTCGAGGAGATAACAGAAGTCGCCACATGTACGTTGTATGTTAGTGCGCTCGTGCCTGTGTTTAGTGACCGGTCGCATAAATTTAGAGAGAGCCACAAGTTAACTTCTTGTAAAGGGAAGAGAATGAAATTTAGCGATAACGAAGTAGAATTAATGAAATGTGATATCGGTGATGTATATGTAGAAACAAATTGTTATACTGCACATATCCGCAGTACTTTACACCGTACTAAAGCGTTCGTAATAATCGATAACGGTGTAAAGAAGAGTGTTAGCACGTTCGGAGATAGAATAGTAAGTTATCAAGTATGTGATTCGTCTCGCATATACGTTGATGTGGAAGAATTTGCAAATAATATTAGGGAGAAAGTGATAGCACTTATTGATAGTATTTTAAGTATACATACTTCTATGACAGTGAATTTGGAATTATATGGTTTATATTATTTATTGACGAAGGAGAATGTAGAAATAAAATCGTTTAATACTCGAAATAAAGTCATAATCCAAGGAAGTAATTTATATGAGCTATACGCAGATTTTATTTATGAGATTAAGAATAAAATGAGTGAATTTTAGGAGCGGGATTCAGGTAAAGTAAGATTATTGTTAATTCCTCACAGTGTTATAAATTTTTATTATATTTCAGGGTGGACATTGAGCAACGTTTTATGGAGGTGCGAGCTGTATACAAGCTTTGACATCGGTCATATTCCTTATGGAAATGATGGGTCATATGCTGATGGAAATGGTGGGTCATATCTTGATGGAAATGGTGAAGGTGTCGGTGGAGGTGTTGAAAATGGTGAAGTACAAACGTTGGAAGTGGTGAAGGACAAACGTTGGAAATGGTGAAGGACAAAAGTTGAAAATTATGAGAGGAAATTTTTGAATGGAAATTGAGAGAAAATTTAAGAGATATGAAAATAATAAATAAAATTATTGTTTGTTATTTTCATATCTCTTCAATATCTCTTTCATGACCCTTTGCGGAGCCATCAGTGCCGGTTTCGGCACCGGCTGGTTTGGTGTTGCTCATCATCATCATCATCGGATGTTCCCCAATCCGAATTCAGTGAGTGTCGTGGTATTAAGCTTAAATGTAATATCTTTATATTGAGCTCCTTGAAAATGCATAAAATCAACAAAAACGATAATCAATCCGATAACACTATTTCTTCTGACGAATATCACCCCCTGGAAAAGATAATGTAAATATTCCCAAATCCATATTTCCTTACCAGATGTCACCCCAGGATATTGACAGTTAGACAGTTATCCTTACAGTAATATACAGTGTACATTACTGTAACGATGACTGTAAGGATGTTAACAGTTATATTTACTGTAAATATTACTACTGTAAGGATGACTGGAAGGATGGACAGTTATATTTACTGTAAATATTACTGTAAATATTTCCAAATCATTATTCCCAAATCATACTATTATGGTCTGTCTACGTCCAAGGGTCTAACTTCGTTATTGAACAAATCGATAAATCAAAGTCTGGAGTGCAAAGTTTAAAAGCATGTAATTAATTTAACTTTCACTCCAATAAATTATCCAATTTAACTTTCATACCAATAAATTATCCATTATCACTGTCGTCATCATCATTACTGTTGATATGTTCAACTATCAAAGTCTTGATTTGCCCGAATCGATTTTTTTTCCTCCGGTAAAATTAAACTTTCTCATTAATATGAACATGTGGGGATGTTCGTATTAATGGCACCATTATGGAGTTGAAGATACAGGTCGAGGTCTGCGATCCAACCGGATACCTGCTCATTCATATGGGCAAAGGAGGCATCTCTAACTGACGAATTTCTCTCAAGGTGCGACATAATTTTGTCTGAAAGTTCTTTAAAATCCGCAGCGAGAGTGTTGCGTGGTTGACGATGATGTGATGGAAATGGTTGAGGTTCTGATTGGGGTGGTTGTGGTTGAGGTGGTTGATATTCTGGTTCTAATGGTTGATATTGAGGTGGATGATATCCTTGTTCTAATGGAGGTGGTTGTAGTTGAGTTTCTAATGGAAGTGGTTGAGGTTCTCCATTTGATATAGGTTCGGAGGCTTGTTTTTGTCTTTGATAGGGGGTAATCAAAGGCGAAGGGGTAATCATTTTTTCAAATTCCAGTTGCTCTAGCTCTAGCATAAAAGAATCTGAATTGGAAATATTAATATTGGAAATATTTATGAGGTTTACAGGGTTAAGGTTTACAGGGTTGTCAGTATCAGGGGGAAACACCTGTTGCTGTGAAGTGTGTGAATGCGTGAAATTTGGTGTTTCCTAAAGAATAATCAAAATGAGGAAAGGAATCAAATTAATTCGAATTAAATGGAAATTGACAAAAAGAAAATATCAATTTCTTAATTTCGATGACAATATTATTATTAAGAAAATATCAATTTCTTAATTTCGATAATATTTTCTTCCTGTCACTGTTTGAATACTGAATTATAATTTTAAATTGAATTATAATTTTTTTAAATTATAATTTTAAAATTTCAATTAATGGATTATATTTCTAAAATTTCGAATACTGTTCAAAATTACTTTCGAAATACAATTTAATTACTTTGTACTTATTAAGTAATTATCATTATTATTATTATTATTTTATAAAGTAATTATTTCAAATATATTAATATATAAATATTACAGTGAATTATAATTTATTTATTACAGGTTATTTATAATTTATATATTACAGAGAATTACAGTGAATTATAAATAAACAGTCTAACAAAGAAATTATTTAAATACTGATACTAAACTTTCAATTTCAAATATTGAATTATAATTTTATTACTTTTGAGGATACATAAAAGAAGTAATTACTCTCCTACTTTTAGAAACAGAAGAAATAAAATATTTTCAAAATTAATGTATTATAAATATAATACATTAATTTTGAAAATGCTTCATTTAAAATTTTATTCAGAAAAGTATATTACAGTGAATTATAAATAATTGAATAAACAAATACAAGAAAAAACAAATAAAAATATAGTTATAATATAGATGTTTACTTACCATTGTATAACTTGTTATGTCTATCCCAGTAAAACTAGCTCGTATTTATAAGAAAATAGTGCCAATTAATTATGTAAATTAACATTTTAGAAATTTCCATTGATGTCAATTTTGACCTATTACATAATACGTACAAATTTACATTATAAATTTGCATATGTTAATAAAACTTTCCGTCGCATTTTTTGCAAAAGGTCAAGTTTCAATTAATTATGTAAATTTACATTTTAGAAATTTCATTGACGTCATTCTTGACCTATTACATAATATATTGCAATGGATTTAAAAAAAAAAAATATATTTAAAATAAAATATTTTGTGACAGGACTGTATATTAAAATGTTTATAAATTTTGCGAGTAGTAACTAGTGGGAAAAACTGGTTTTCCGGTGTGGATTTGATCTAGAAGTCGAGGTCAATCGAGGAGACGAATTCTAGCCATTGAACGAAGAAGTGCTTGCTTCGTGAAATATATTTTAAATATATTCAATTAGTTCGGGTTTTTGAATTGATTGCAAGTGTTTTATAGTTGATGTATTTAGAGATAACATTCCCGACTTTTATAGAGTTAAATTCTCGTTGTATTGATGTTTTATTTGATTAAGCACCTTTTTCGTGAGAGTCTCCATATTAATTTTGTAAGTAAGAATAAAATTTTTATGACGCCATAATTATAATAATTAAATTTCCATTGTATTAAAGCTAGTAGTTAAGAGATTTAATTATTAGGAATACAGATAATACAGCTTATATATTAAAGTTCTTCGTTATAATTTTATAGATGTAAATTTGTTCGATTGGTTTCAGTTTTTTTTGTGTGTGTCAAGCCACATGCGTAGTTTTTGTTCGCGTATCAGTATCTGATTATACAATGTGTTTTTCTTTGAAGAATCTATTATAAAGATTGATTATTTTAGATAAGTCTTGTTCGGAGTCATTGAGGAGGATGTTATCCATTCATTTAGCGGTCAATTGTCAATGAATGTTTTTACCTTCAGTATCTTTGTTATATGATACTGCATCTTTACACTTTGTAAAGATATATTTTCTATTTTTTTTTATTTTTGTATTAATATATAAAATTGTTATTTTAATTTTTTACCTGTGTTCGCTTTATTTACACATTCCAATATTGCTAATTAATTCATACCTACATAAAAGAATATATTTAAAAGAAACCTAAAGAGAGATTAGTTCAAATTTAACTTATATAAAATAGATAAATAAAATTTTTGTGTACAAGTGTACTGGCGCTCAACTCATATTTTAGACACGTCTTTCCTATGTGGAACCCGAGAATTTAGAGGTCTCAAATTTGAAAATTCACCGGCTGAGAAAACCTAGTTGGGAAAACTAGTTGTGGATGGTGGTGTAATAAATTATCAAACCCATTATTCGTAGCAATATGTACAAATTTGCATTATAAATTTGGATATGTTAATCAAGGTCAAGTGGACATTTTACATATTAGCTGTAACCTTGAACACCGGGAAAATTTCCAAATTCTTCAGTTCTTCCTCGAAAAGTGGAGGGGGAAATTTTCGAATGTGGGTCAGCGGGGGGAGGGGCTGCCCCAATCCTCACTCCGCACTATCGCGCTCCGTGGCGTCGCTACGGTGTGTACTGGTTCGGGGGCTCGCCAATGTTCTCTCTTTTTTCCTTTTTTTTCTTTTTTCCCTTTTTTTCCTTTTTTTTCCTTTCCCTTTTTTTCCTTTGTTGAAACTGTTTATGAAGGCGTCTGTAGATTTTGATTTTGGAGTGGAAAACTCAATTAGTTCCTTGTTAGGTTTTTATAGAAGGGTAATAGAGCAGAATATACCGATTCATAGTGATGATATAGTTCATATAAATAGAGTTAGTGCTATTGATATTATGTGTAATATTGTAGATGGATCAAACATTAATGGTGAATTATCACATATTTTGTATCATTTCTATCCAAATGTTCCACCAGGTTTTAAAATTATAGAGGTTCCGCAGGAGAAAATTTATATGCCTGTAAATACTAATGTATTATCTGATATTATCATTCGAGCTGTAGATCAGATAGGTCAACCAATTGATTTAAGAGGTGAAGAGATGACAATATATTTGAGGATTAGGAGACATTAGGTTTTAAAAAATAAATGTTTTATGTTTTAGGAATAGTAAATGATTTATTGAGGGAAATAATTGTATATATTAGTGAATATTTAAATAATTAATGGATAGTATTAGAACCGTTGTTGATTAAGTAGGGTGTGTAGTAATAGATGTCAAAGGTGAATATTGAATATTTCACTTATTAATTTGAATTATTGATATTATTATAAATTAGAGAATAATGAGGAGCAGTAGTATTAATAAAATGTGGAGGAGGAATAGAAATTATTCACTGAAATTAGTAAATAAGTTGTGGAGGATATTGTTGTTGGTGGGGTGAGGGTACGAAATCGTTTAACAAATGAGAATAGGCGGTTTTTGAAAGGTATGGGATATAAAGATTTGGTGTAGATGTATTTAAGTGAGAGGGGTTTTGGTATTTTGATTTTGGGATATTAAGAAATAAAGAGAGGATTATGATTTAGTATAGTAAGAGGTTTGTCTAGAGAAGAAGTTTGTTGTGAAAGTGTGTTAGTAACAATTTTAAAAATGGAAGCTTTAGATGTTTTAAGAAGGATTCGAATAGATAATTCTATCGTGGAATTGGAATATCATAATCATGTTTCGTTTGGTTCACCAAGATATGAAAATAATGATGATATTAGAATTGTGGTACCAGAAATAGATAAATATACTTTACCATCGGAGTAAGAATTATTAATTGAGGGGAAGTTACGACTGTATAGTGATGAAAGTTAGGCTAGTGCTACAGCGTTTTTAATTAATAATGCGGCAGCTTTTATGTTCAGCAATATCAGATTTGTGATTAGTGGAGTGGAGGTGGATGAAGTAAGAAGTGTAGGTATTACATCGACTATGAAAGGATATCAAAATCCACCCGAATATTTGAGTCCCAATGAGTCCCTTCACCAACATCATCATCCAAATGTACTATTCCATTCTCTCTTTTGCGTATAATTCGCGGTAACACATCTTTACTAAAAATACCCCGAAATTTACCAATTTTCCGCCTTTGAAGATACATCCACAAGCCTTTTTCTGTTAAAGGTCTTCGAGGTAAACTGCTTATCAGTTTTCTGAACTAGCACCTTCTGGTAAATAAACACCACAACCAGATCTATACGGTTTTACATATAATCCACTACCAACAGGTACACCACACCCAGACTTATATGGTTTCACATATAAACCACTCCCAGATTTTGATTCCATAGCAATATTATGTCGCTTTGCTTCATCTAATTGTTCGCTTTCAGCTTTCGCAGAAGTTACTGCTTTTACAATTGCTGCTGCATCACCACCTAATGATCATAAAGCACCTAATGCTGCAAGTAATGGAATTAACTGTAAAATCCACCTTTTTTGGTATCGCAAGTACACTTGATCGCGGATATTTTATTCTTCTTCCATATTTTATTAAACTTTGATATGCAATTCTAGCACTCTCTAAAACACCCTTCTTCTTACCAATCCGTATTACTGCATTCCGTGCTTTCTTCATTGCTTGCAAAAATGAAATAGCACCACCTAATCGATGCCCCTGCCATCTCTTCCTATAACTTCTTCTACTACCCTTCCTTCTACTTTTACTCATTTCTTTCTGTTATCTACTCAAACCCATACCTAATTTTGTTTTAGCTTTCATAGCAGCTGAAACCACAGTTGCAGCTAACCTTTCTCCTATACCTGCGTCTCTACTCTTCACTCGTTCCACAGCCTTTTGATACAATTTTTCATCCGCTTCGTGCCTTTTTAACAATTCACTTGATTGAGAATATGGTATATCGTGCTCTTTACAAGCCTCATCCAAAATATTCACCCTCTTATCACCTCTTGTCAATCGTTTTTCTAATCTCGTTCCTGGACCACAAAATCTATAACCCGGTATGTGCAATTCTACTGGGAGCTTATTTATCACAGTATTCAACAATTCACCACCTTTCCTTCTGCGTGCCTTATTCAAACTACCACTTCTGAATACCATGACAATCTTATATATTAAACTATCTTAATCAACATCAACAATCTAAATGACAAAAACCGCATCTACAATTACCATATATACAAATACTTATTAGTCGATTTCACTTAATCCTGAAAACCCTTAAAATTTGTCTTACAGGATTAATTCCTTACAAATTTTAAAAATAAAATACATTAAATTTATTTTAATATTATATTTCATAATCATATATAATTTTTCCTCAAATAATTTACACCATTTTTAATTTTCTGAGGCCAATACATAACTAAGTCCTTCATTATACAAACACATTCGGATATTACACCACTATAAATTCGGTCGATTTCTACATCCACTTCTCCACCACTTTCAGCTATACATCGGACCATATCATTATAAAATACATTATATTTCATGTCTTCTAAAGCAGCTGATCGACAATTCAATGTTTCCTTCAACCGCCATAACTCCGATAAAATTCCGAACGTTAAATACACATACTCACCACCTTTTTCTATCTTCACAATTCTACTCATTCCATCAAATGATTCAGGTTATATTCGAATATTCATACCTCTAAAACTTGGAAATATACCATTATTAAAATCAAAATATTGCCTTAACTTTGCAGTCTCCGCGATGACCCACATCCATTCCTTTGAATTAAAGCATACACTTTGTTTTTTTACAACAATTTTTAACCTAGGTTCAAAATCTTGATGTGGTAATAAACCAATACATATCCATTTTGAAGGACTTTTACTTAAAAAAAAAAATGTTTCTCCTACTAATGGTAACTCTCAAATTGGTTCTCTAACATATTTTTCAACAAATCTTTAACCACTTGATGCCTCTCGTGCAAAATTCTCAGCAGCTACATCTATATGTTCCCAAAATTTATTTGATTCAGACATTTTCGTAAAAAATTCTTCAATGCCCAAGTCTACCTCAATATCTACAACCACTTGTAAACCTCTATCAATACTATTATCTTTTACCAATTCACTTTCTTTCACTACCAAGGGACCACTATTATCTTTTTCCAATTCACTTTCTTCCACTATTAAAAACATAAAGAACTCTGTGGTATTCATTAAACTTCAGCTTCAACATATTCTCTAATACTAGCATCTATTTAACATAAGCAAACTTTATATACCCTAACATTATCCCCACCCTAACATTCTTCTTTATTCTTTAAACTTCAAATGACCTTGCTCAACCTCAACCAATTCTTAAACCTCCCCATCGACATTGATCACTAATATTATTCTGGAATCTCCTAATTTACCTTCACCTCATATACACTTGATCGCCAATATATATGCGATCAAGGTCAATGAGGAGGTGTTAGAGTCGGCTGAGATACTTTACTCATGACAATACGCCTTTTCGTATGAATAGAGTTTTTAAAAAGTTAATATCTAGCCAACCATAATTAAAATAAAAAGTAGTATTTCAGGCAATGTCACACTAGCGATTAAGATAGAGCAAAAAAGTATTAGGAAAAGTTTTTACAAATCTCTCAAGAACCCCTAATACCAAATTTGGCTGAAAAATTCCCACTAATTTCAATGCATTTATTACAAGATTAATTAATAATTATATACTCTTGTAAAAATATTCTGATGTTTCCCCTTCAACATGTTGCATTATGACCGTTTGCAATTCAATATCGTCATAAAAATTACGTGTTTTTTATGAATAGTAAAATTGATAATATCAAGAGAGCATGCTCAATTTTTTTGAAGGCCACGCTCGTTAATCTCAGTCTATTAAACAGCAGCAGTACGAGCGCGTGTATTGTCATGTAATACTAGAATACATTTTGACAATTTTCTTGAACGTTATTCACGAATATTGTCTCTTAATTTATGTTATAAGCAAGGATAACATGTGGCGTCGACAGTCGTATTTCGATCTTTAAAGTCATTTAACAAAATTTCCTTAGAATTTCAAATTATTGTTACCAGAATCTTTCTCGTTTATTGTTCCATTTTTTTCTTTATGGCATGAGCTTCACCTGGTCGCCGCCATTCTATCGTCTCGTCTCTGCACGAACCCTATTCATACCTAAGTGGTCGTTCAGAATTGGGTTTCAGAAATATTAGACATTACTGATAATTCCTTCATATTCAGATTGTGATCTTCTGATCACCTTCTGATCGTATGCTGTTCAGATGCTTTCATAAAGGACAATGTCCGGTTATCGAGGGGGTAATAATTTCTATTTCATTTTTATTACCACGAATTAGGTATGCTGAAACCCTAGCTTTCAGCTCCTCTAGTAGTGTATTAGTATGAAGTTGATCTACCATTAGCTTCCATTTCTTCTTATGCTCTCCTTCTAGCCATAACAAGATATTACTTCTAGCGGAATCCTTAGCGATTCCACATACAAATTCTGGTCCCATGAAGTTTGCCTTAGAGCCTTTCTTGCCCAGTTGGTCGCCCATCTCATTGCCTTTAACCTCATCATGTCCTGGAGACAATATAAATGACAGAGTATTGTCTTGTAACAGTCTCTTGAGGTTGATCATATGCAAAGCAAGACATATAGCTCTCGAAAATTGGGCCAAGTATGGGAGGCTTTTCTCATAAAACTGTTTCGTTCAATTAAAGGATAAAGACTAGAGAATGTAGTCTAGCGAGGAATAAGGACTAAAATAGTTCTAAGAAGGTCGCAGTAGAATAGATTCCATGGCCTCCTCTAATAATCTATTTATATATCTATTTTTTGAATTCAATATAACATTGGAGGAGATGTCACCAGTACTATACAGCAACATGTGTTAGAAACATTACATAATATTGTATTTACGTAAATTAAGACTGTTAATGTGTATGATGATTCAGGAATGTAAATTCAACTGAGAAAAAGGCTATCGAGCAGTGTACATATTAAAATATGCTTTCGCAAATTTTCATTGACAAATATTTTGACGTTTTGCTACTCCTGCGAGTCTATTATATCTCTTTTAATGCGCCAATTAATATTGGTGTATTTAATTAAAGCCGCCAATTACGAAAAATAACAAATCACCTAAAAGTACAGAGTATGCCAACCATATTTTTAATGAACTGACCTTTAAAACCGTGCTTGCAAAAGTGTGAAATAATTGGAATTTTACAGCAGTTAGCAAAAATCAACTACATAATTGGTACTCATTGAAACGAAATTCTCTAATTAAACAAATTTTAATTAATTCCGAGCCAGTGCTTAAATAAATGACGAAATAAAAGACGAATAGCATCGTATTGTTGCTTTTAAAATTCATTTTCAGTTTATAAGAAAGCATTATGATCATGGAAACCATAGCTAATATTATTTGTATTTAAATATTGAAAATTATTAGTTTAAAATAAATTTACATTTTTTACTTTATTTTGAGTATTCGAAAAAATAATCTGATATTTATGTGAGAGCTTTTACTCTTTCAATTAGTCGCATTTGGATATAAAATTAAGATATTGTTGAGTAGCAATGAACATAGAACAGTATAACAGCTACGCCGATTCAATGCTAACTAACCACGGAATCGCTTGCACGCTAATTTATACCACTGGAATCGATTGCTGAGGTGAAATCTCAGGAATCATGATATGAAATCATAGATAGATTACTGAGCCGCATAAGTATTCTGCAATTTCACAATTAAGACAGATATTTACTCTGCAGAATTTTTCTGTATAACATATAGATCACAATTAAAATATGCAAATATCGTATCATTTACAAAACCATTCTTTCTACGCATATCCTAGGATATCATGCATAAATATTTCATTACTAAGTTTGTAATTATAATTACAAACTTAACTGATTACAAATGAATTATCCATATACGCTCGAAATGTTCAATTTTAAATTTTATGAACATCAAATTACTGTGCGCCGTGTTTTATACAGATCTTTGCTTCTCATACAAATTATCGAAGATCATCATCATGATACATTTTGTTCGATTTTAAAATACAAAAGAAATTAATAATTCTTATCAAAGTAACGTTAAAGTAAAGAAAATAACTAAACTTACCATTTTCATGATACATCTTGTTTGATTTTAAAATAAAAAAGAAATTAATAATTCTTATCAAAGTGTCAACAATTATGTACAAATTTGTATGATTAGAGTAAATTTTAGACAAGTTAGCATCGTTGCCGCCAATAGAACAGAATAGAATTCTTTCTTTTCCGTTTTATTTAGTTTATAGCCTAGGTGACGCTTAGAGTTTTTTAAACATAGAAAAATATTTTATAACTTCCTTTTTGAATGAACACCTCCCTTTAAAACCTATTTTGTTATGTTAATTCTTAAATGTTTTATAACAGCCTGTAATCAATTGAATTTCGTTTACAATATAACATCATAATACATATATTTCATTAGCTTTCGATATCCATAAGTTTCAAATTTGTATTTTTCATAGTATTTCTTCGGTCCTTGTTCCACTTATAATATGTTGTAGCTCCTTGATGCGTCTAACGCATTTTTAAAAAAATTGGTTCCAACATCTATATGGAGGTCAACGACATTCTCACTCTGGCGCATTGTTACATTCATCTTCCATGTTTATTTTATTCTAACTGTAAACTGTATATTTTTGAATTTGTAACCTCCAAATAGAACTAAATCTATCATTTTGTTTTGTAAACATTATGGACAAAAAATACACGGTTCATTTATAGACATCATATACCATATAAAGAATTATTTAAACATTTTAATGTCTCTTCGAAGCTTATCAATATTATTGATCCATTTTCCTTGACTTATTGTGCCTGCTTTTCTGGTTCTGTAAGCGTTAGATACAATTCTTGATATTTATGAACCTAAGTACATTCAAATGTTATGAAAATACATCTTATACAATATTTGCAACATCTACAATTGTTTATTTTCTTTTAGGTTGTATTATACGATATCAAACATTAAATTTGTTTCCGCTATTTTCGAATAAAAATTGACCAATTAAATATCGTGTTACCAGAATTATAGTTATTAAAATAAAAACAAATTTGATAGTGTACATGAGCTTTGGGATACTAGAAATGATCTTTGATATATCTTTTATTTAATTTTGGTACGTAAGCACCTATTTTTACTAAATTTACACTATTTATATTGTTAACTCATAACATAACCGATAACCTATTGATACTATATACATATTAGATACAAAATTCGATTAGTAATATATAGATGCATTCAAACACAATCTATCCAATTCCATTCTGTGCTTATTCCTCTGCGTTTAGTTTGTCGTAAGAATACAGTTAAAAATCTCTTTACTTACTAGCATGAATTTCTGTACCAATAATTATACTGGCCGCATTTAAATATTTCATTGTCATTTATATTCTATTTCATCCATTTAATTTACATTTCTTTGGAAAGAACATAGCAATATGTTAGAGTTATTAGTGAAATATGGCCGAGTGTTTTGTTCTCAACATTTAATCTATCTCAATCTAAGTCAATAATAGTAATATTTCATCGAAATATGGCAAATTCTACACACATACTAGCAACGTACGCACACAATTTAATTTAAAATATAAGAAACAAATTTTAAAACGTGGAAAAACACTTACCCCATTATATATACAACACGCATACTAATTAGCAACTTAAGATTCCTTTCATTCGCACGACTAGCTGCCGATATCAAACCCGATAACAAGCGAAATATCTCCGTTTATATTTGTGGCATCAATATGCCATCTCAACTTCTAACAGACAAATTGTGGTATACCAATCAGCGTTCACGATTCCCCGATTATTTAAAGTTATAATTTCTTGCCACCTGTCTTATAAAACTGAAGAATCAAGCCATCGTTTGCTTTGTAGTATTGCTTGAGCAATACTGCAATCTTCGTAGGAGGATTGTAAGATTAAATCCAAGTTTCGTCATTAATAACGATGTTGTACTAACTAAATTTGGATGACCTTGGTTGAACTTTTTTAGTATAGCTTTAAACCATTTCATTTTTGAGGTTCTGCTAAAGTCAATGTCTGCAAAACTACTGTACGTTCAAGAGCTTATGTAAAATCATATGTATTGCTTCCATGTTAATACCGGAGAATGCTGCAATCCCACTGTATGAGGTATGCCAACATCGTTCAATGATTGTATGCACGGCATGAACATTAATGACAACTACAAGGATCAATAGATGATTGTCATAAAATGCATTCCTAAGAGTTGTAGGTCCATGCTGAGAGGTGGAAAACCAACTGTGAACACTGTTCTAAAGACGCTTTATCGCCAAAAGCTGAATAAAGTCGATTATCAATGATTGTGCCGGTGTTAAATCACATTTTAGATTGAAAAGAATTAGCCTAAATAATTTTCACGCAACTGTTCTATTTTTGAAGGTTCTATTAAATGAGGTGTTAGTACATTTACTAACCCCTCATTAGTTTAAGGCAACTTTAGTTCACCTATGTTCGCATTTGACAATTTAAATTAATATATTCGTGAAAATTTTCCCAGCAGCCCTCGTACGCTGATGGAAACTAGAAAAAATTCGAAACCCGTACCCATACCTAGAAGTCTCAAATGTGGAATAAGTATACATTATGTACAGGGTGGCGCAATATAACCTTTAATGGTTTGAATATAACTTTTTAATTTAAATAAATTTGTGTTTAAGATTGTTATAAACAAGACTTCTATAATTTAATATGGAAGGATGTACAACAGAACTTTATTTTGAAAACCAACGGTCTATTGTTTTGACGCAGTGTGCATATCGTCGATATTTCGATCTGCTGATGGCGCTTACAGTGCCAACAATACACCGTATGGTTGCAAATTTCGGTGGGTCAGTAAGGAAGCAATACAGGAAGACCTTGTAATGCGCACACAAGCTAAAATATCAAACGTGTACTGGAGAGTGCATAGGTTAGTCCAGAAACATCAACAAGAAGACCCTCGACCTAAGCCGGACTATTGTATAGGTTCAGAGAATTTTAGCGACATTACATGTTGCCATATAAGGTCCAGCTTGTGCAAGAATTGAAACCAACAGACTTCGGGCAACGGATGAATTATGCTATTTCGTTATTTGTAAAACAAGACAAGAATCCCGATTTCATTCACGAGTTGATAATGAATGATGAAGTATATTTCCAATTAAATGCAGGATATGTGCTAAGCAGAATCCAAGGAGAGTCCATTAGCGACAATTACACTCACACATATGAACTGTTTGGTGCGACATATCATCTGGGAGGATCATTGGCTCATATTTTTTTCGAAAATGGAGCCGGTGATGCAGTTACGATCAATGCTGCTCAACATCGGGGATTGCTGAAAAACTTGTTAAGGCCAGCTGTGTAAAACCATCCACAGCTAAGGCGCGCACTGCAAGGATGAATTGCGCAAATGCACTATTTCGCGAATTAGCGACTTTCACTGGTCACCGCGTTTAGCAGTCTTAGCCGCTTCTGACAGTTGTGTACGTCAATAAGCCAGCGACCATCCTCTGCCTTAACCTTTTAAAGGCCGCATATGGCAAACTCATTAAAAATATTTGATATTGTCAAAAATTGCTAAATATGCTTAATTGTAACCGCTCATTCCAAAAAAAGGGGCGAATGCGAAGTTAGTTTCGTCAATAAATGATGTACCCAATTCGGGAACGTTAGCATCTTTATAACAGTATACCCATTCGATACCGAAAGGTGTAAAAATGACGAAGGGGGTACATTATGTACTCTATATTGCAAGTAGGTAAGTATACTTACAAAAATCGTGTTTTTACACAAATGACACATTTTTATACTTTTGCGATCCTTATTACGTGGGCATAAAATACACTGTCACGAATATTTTAGTTGATCTTGTGTGTTGTTAATTTGTGCCTGTGGTGAGGGAGCCAATTTGTACATGGCGTTCACAACAAGTTTGTGTAATCTTCTAGGATTTTTCAGTCTTCTAGCCACATGTGGTCTAATAAGTTCCTGTCCTAAAGAAAGAAGAAACAAGCAGTTTCTTCTTTCTTTAGGACAAAAACTTATTAGACCACTTGTGGCTAGAAGACTGAAAAATCCTAGAAGATTACACAAACGTGTTGTGAACGCCATGTACAAATTGGTTCCCTCACCACAGGCACAAATTAACAACACACAAGATCAACTGATTATGGGCAGAAACTAAAGCAATACCGATATTACTGATTCACCTTGGAAAAGAACACGTGATACAAGGTGTTTTCGTTAAATTGCGCAATGTTACCAGAATTTTACTTGGAACATGCATGCCGGATGGGGGTACAGTTCTACCCCATGCATAATTTTATTCAATTTTGATAACACAGACCATGAAATTATGCGTATATAATTTTGGTATACATTAAAAATAAAGACAGCTCAGTTGGATTAGTCGAAATTGCAACCCTAATGCAGAGAAACAAGGAAAAATAACTGTTTGGGGTACAGTTGTAACCCCATTAGGTATCGGAAGGTTAATGAGTACATCGCAATTCTTTACTATCAACTAATTATTGCTCTGCAATTATGTACATTTATCAAAATAATATAGAAAACTATTAAACCGTTTTACACACAAGGAATAAAACAACCAAAGGACATAGAATTTATTATGTTCGTATATTTATTATCTCCGTAAGCATTGCACTCGGAAGTGTGATAACCACTAACACTGGTCTTCAGAAAAAAATTATTTTTTTCTCCTCATTGTTTTCATGCATGATTACATCATATTTGGTGCTCTTATCTCGGAATTTAACATGCAAAAAAATACAGCACATAGATTTTAAATATAGTGTCCATTTAATTAAAAAACGATATTATTTTAGTAACAACAATTACAAAAAAGTGAAAAAAGACTACGGTCTAAGTTTTACAACGAAAAATGCTAATTTTACAGTTACAAGTTATAGAAATATCAGTATATTTATCCCATTATGGTAATATAATTCAAGTTATTTTGTTTTTTTTTCTTTTCATCGTTTCCATCGAAGTTTCTCGGCGAATCGACCAACAAAAATCAGCAAGCATTGCTGCTGAACATTTTCCATTGTAGCGTCTTTCAATATGCATAATATCCTGATGAAACCTTTCACCATGCTCATCAGATACGGCACCGAGATTTTCCGGAAAGAAATCTAAATGCGAGTCCAAAAAATGAATTTTGAGTGACATATTGCATCCTAAAGCTTTATAAGCAGAAAGAAGCTCTCGAATGATTTGTCGGCAGTTGTCAGCTTTTGTATTACCTAGAAAATTATGGCACACTTTTACAAAATCCACCCAAGCTTTTTTTTCAGCTTTGCTCAACTTCGAATTAAAAACTTCATCCCTCATAAGCTCTCGTATTTGCGGACCTACAAAAATCCCTTTTTTCAATTTCGCGTCACTGATTCGAGGAAATTTTGTTTTGAGATATTGAAAGCCTGCACCATGCTTGTTCATAGCTTTCACTAAGTTTTTCATGAGCCCCAGCTTTATATGAAGTGGTGGCAAAAAAATTTTGTCACTTGGCACTAGAGGTTCTTGAGATACATTTTTAAGTCCAGGTGTCAAGCTTTTTCTTTGCGGCCAAGTTTGAACTTTGTAATGTTTGTCTCTTGCGCGACCGTCCCACTCACATAAAAAACAGCAAAACTTGGTGTATCCTCCTTGCAATCCAGTAAGTATAGCGACAACTTTTAAGTCAGCACAAATATTCCATAGGTATTGAGAATATTTTATTTTTTCAAGTAATACCTCCAGATGTATATAATTTTCTTTCATGTTTGTTGCATGTGCTAGAGGCACTGATGGGTATTTATTTCCATTGTGAAGTAAAACGGCTTTCAAACTAATCTTCGACGCATCAATAAAAAGTCTCCATTCGTCAGAATTTTCTGGGAAACTCAGTTCTTTAAGAAGCCCTGTAGCATCATTACAATATACTAAATCATTTTCTTTGGAAAAGTAACTCGTAATATCTTCTTGTCTTGTGCGAAAATATGAGACTCTTGTACTTTTATCCAACAAATTCCACTGTTTCAATCTTGATCCGAGTAATTGAGCCTTAGATTAGATAGCCCCAAATCTCTAACGAGATCATTTAAATCAGATTGTTTAAGAAAGTAAGGTTCTTTTGATGGGCTTGAAGATCCTTATGAAGCGTATGATGATGAAGATGTACAGGACGAAATAGAACTCGATTGAGGCTGTAGACCAGAAGTATTTTTATTTTCCATCTTCTCGCTATTTTTTGTAGGTACTGGAGGTGAACTGCCTTCACCACGAGGAAGTGGTCTCTTTGCAGATGCGATGTTTGGATATACAATCTTGTTTTTATTTTTTTTCGAGAATCCTCGTGTTGATGTCATTCAGAAAAAACAGTCATTTTCATGATTCTGAGGTTCACTCCAAAGAATTAGCATCGTAAACGGCATAGACTTGTGACTTCCTTCAAGCCAACCTCTCAACGTTCTTGAACAACTGTTACAGCAAATTTTTGGGAACCAACTTTTATCCCTCTCATCGATAGAGAATCCAAAATAAAGCTGATAAGCTTTTTTAACAAGATCTGTTATCGCATTTCGCTGTGTTTTTAGAGTAAACTCACCACAAATGTTGCAAAAACAGTCGGTAGAATTCTTAGAAGCGCGCGGCATTTTATAACCTAAAATTGAATGGAATTTTTTTTTTAAATAATTTTAAATTTCTATTATATATTTATTATCTATGTTCATAAAAAAATGGATAACCTACACATAAAATACTTAAAATATATGCATAACATGAATTTTGTGCAAAACTTACCAAAGTATTTGATATAGAACGTGAGCAATTAAAAGACAAGTTTTCAACTAACTGTTGTAAAGATACAGTGTATACTGCGCAGGCGCATATGTACTACCATAGAAATCACTTTCGGGACTTTCCTTCTTTCTCTTATAACTAGCAAAAACCTATTTCGTATGTATATACATTGTTTATAACGCATATAACGAATTAAAAAAAAACGGAATTTATGATATTTTGGAAAAAAAAATCATATCGAAAAAACTAGACGTGATAGAAAAAATTGGCCATAGGGAACAGATTCAGAGCATCGAAATCTTCATATTTATGACATAATTTTTTGAAGGAGGATTTTGTTGCAGGCCAGTGTAATCAATAACAATCCCAGAAACTGGGTAACGTCCTCTTCGGATAAGCTAAAGTTTTAGCAATTTCTATCCCTTCGAGCATAAAGTTCGCTCTATTCCCGAATAAATGTAATAATTTCAGGAGTAACGGAAAGAGAAAAATCTCATATTCTGAGCTACCAGCATGCTCTTCGCCAACATTGTCAGGTTCACCTACGTTTTGAGTAATACCTACATTTCTGTTTTTCTCCACGTTTTCTTTCTTCGAATAGTACTTTCCTTTGGTTCTTCATCACTTTCTTCCTACTGTTCAGCATGCACTTACACTTCTCCTGGAACGTGGTCAAATAAATCACGCTCATCTAATATTTTTTCGTCGACTTCTTCTTCATCATTTCGGATCTGTAGATTAATAAATTCTAGTGGTAAAATCACTACATCAACTACATCTTGAGATACAAAAGCTTCCACAGCATCAAGAGCACTTGCCAGATATTTATAGTTTGTAATAGAAGTTCTAAAAATGTACATATCTAATTGGTTCTCTTTCTAGAAACAAATTTATATTATAAACTTACCCATAAAATCTCTGCGGACTTATCGGATCCATTCTTGAAAATATAATCTCCACAACACTAGCGATGAAATGAAAGCACGCTTCACTAAAAGAAAAGCAGGAATAAAAAAAACCGCACGTGCGGCAAGTGCGCTGAATCACGAATACGTAGAGCAAATTTTACTACACCGCAACGGCCAACGTTCCCAAACTGAGACATGTAGCCTTCTGGCCTTTGTATTTCAAACCCAGTTACAGAATTGCCAAAACCTCATACATAACAAATTGCACAAAATGTTGTTAAGAGATAAAATAAACTTTGAGAATTTTAAAAAAAAATTGCGCATTTAGACCGGCCGTTTCTGAAACAGCAAAAGAATATATCTTACCACGTATTTAGAAAATTATTTTTAATATGAGGTCATAACAAAAACTAACTTAAATAATATTCTAATAAAAGTAGAGTATCTCGGCTATAGAAATCAATAACTAGCTAATTTATTTTTGAAATCCAAGTGGCTTTAAAAAAATTTGAAAAGTATATTCCCAAAGAGGCAACGTTGGCCTTTAAAAGGTTGATACCAATATTCGCAATGATCCGTGCAATAATACCGGAAATATTTGCGAAAAATCATGGAAAACGTGTTGGAAAGAGCACGAATGTATTAAGAAAAAAATGACCTCCATATGCGAGATGTAATCTTTCACGTTTAGCTCGATAAAATTCTTCTTCTCTACAATATATTTTTTCCAATATGTATTTATTTCGCTCTAAAACAAAAGAAAAATTATGACAAATTGAAACCATAAAGATCATTTTGCACTACCCTGTATATCCATGAGTACACATACAGATATTTTTTTAACATTTTTTGTGTTGTTGTATTTTACACTTGTGTTAGTGAAATATCAATGTGCTATCTTTTATATGGTAGTATATTTCTAATTGTCTTTGTTTTCTTTTCTTTTTGCATTAAGAAATATAAATAAAACATAAGCGCACTTACTCCTACCTACTTTAAATCAAAACTTTTATCTTTATTTTTAATGTATTCATATGCAAAATTTATGTGAATATATATTATGTTAACATATCCTAATTAGTTCTTAGAGGTTGTAAAATAAAAGAGAAATACGGTAATAGTGCTTTTTAAATCAGTGCTTATTTACAGAATACATAACATCGTCGTTGTTCCAAAAAGGACATCAAAGGTATTTGATATACATTTTACATGTGCAAATCCGATAGAGAAAATCTTGCCTGTATCTTTTTACAGCGGCCTATATACATGACTCTCAAAAGTACAGAAAAAGGAAATTGAATTTACATGTTTTCTCAGTATATTTGAAATTTGAAGTAAGTACATGAGGTGCGCATGGATGTATAGGTATATTGAAATATTTATTTACGGTCTCCGTTTGATTTAATTTAGAATTTATATATTTCATTTATGGCGACATATATTTCTCTTTGATTTCTTTAGAAATACACTGTTAATGTGGAGAATCTGAATAAATCCAAATTTTAATTGATTCGATTTTTTCAAATATTTCTCAAGATTTTAGGAAATAATTAATTGGAATTACCAAATTCGGGGATTTAGACGTGTTAAATTTTGCAGAAAGGTTATACTGACGTGCGGTGGCTTCATTGCCGCCATCCTCTATTGCTTTTTAGCATAACTTTTGCTTCCTGAATCAGGATCCGACGTTAATTTTTCCACATCACACCACATTTTTTTAAAATTATATATTACGTTTTTTCATCACATGCACTAATGCACGCATTGTTAGGAGGAGTGTTGCTTTAATTAAGATTTCCAGATTAATAGATTAATTCCATGTCCTACAGTAATATACCAAGCCTGTATAATCACGCTCACAGACTAGAGCCGGTAACACTGTACAAAACAGCAGGTTTTGCTTAGTAGCGATATTCTGTTGTTGTGCTTTGTTCGCTATAGTCAGAGTTGTGCTTCGCTTGCTGGTGAAAAGAGAATTTTGTCTTCATATACTGCTACCTACGCGATCTAAAATAGTAGCGCACGCTAACAACAAGGCTGACGCTTGATGTCCAGCGAATACCTCTCTCTCTCGGACTGACCCACCTGAAGGTGGACGCTCCACAGAAATGCCCCTACCGACTAGCTCGTATGAAGGAGAGCGTGTGGGATCAAAGATCGCTCGTTGGTAAAAGAAAAGGCGCCACCGCATAAAGTCCACGGCAGGCGCACCCCGTATACACGGCTGCGGGTGGAACTAGATGGCCTCAGTCGCAAAAGAGAGAAGTATTCCCCCACACCTTGTTGCTGCCGAAAACGTGAAACTGTGATCTCTTTAACACTCGCAGGGAAAGAAATCAAACACGCAAATCCAACAACAAATATCTTTAATAATCTAACAAACAACAATACAAACGTTTTCTCAGGTTCCAAAAATAACAAATTACAAAAAAAAGTAATCAGGTATCTAACATCAATATCAGAATAAATCAAAATTCCAAAGGATGTTCGTATCTTCAACTTGGTATAGATGGCTAAGTATAAAATTAGCAAAATGTATACAAAAAAGGTTAAGCCAACTAAAAATTTAAATTACGAACGAGGTTAAGCCTCTCTAAATGTAATGACAAAATAAGTTGTAAGAATATAAAGTGACTAGAACAAAATTGAATGTCCACAAAATATTTGGACACCGGGTATATAAACTTACAGTATAAGTAAGGTAATATATAAAATATCTATCATAGATAACGCTATATGAATCTGACTAAAACAAATGTGCCCGAAAGTAAAACAAGCACAGGTACACTAAATGTGATAGCAACACCCTGTATAACAGGTTAAAATTAAATACAAGAAACTATACGTCAAATTACAAAGAATAGGTAATTCGAGAGAACGGTAGTGAGAATTCTACTGTAGTTCTGTACAAAACGTTTACAAAAATATAAGGTAATCACTGATTTAAAATTCGACGTGCTCACAAATTAAACGGTAGCTCCACTCATGGTACGAGCCTCAAGATTATATTATTGCCAAATGAAATGGTTGCAAGATTCATAAACTACTAAAGATAATGAAAAGTAAATGAGTTTAATCTAATTATATTTTACCTTACTAAATTAATTTAGGGGGTGAAGCCCTTAATTTGCTTAAACAAGTGATAGGATCACAACTAAAATATAGTAGAGAAAGGAGAAGCCCCTCTCTGTAGTTTATTAGAAGTAATAAAACCAAAATTTACAAAATCACCCTAATGATGATTAAAAAAAAAGTTAGATTTTAATTAGTCTCCAAACAAAAGATGTCTCCTTAAAGACACCGAAAAATTCTAAAGCACACTTAGCTGGCACCAAGATTTCGATGAAACGTTTCCCCGGAGTCTGTCTTCCTGGATAGTTCATCAATTAAACGGAATGTAAGGGTTTTAACCCACCATTCAGGAAACTTAGTCCCAAGATGGCCTTCGATCACCACGTGGAAATATTTCTTTACAGAATAAGTACAAAATGGTCAATCATGCCATTCCGACTGAATATACATAAATTCCAGAATTATACCAAAATTAACCAGATAACCAGATAACCAAATAACCCGATAAAATCCTAGGAAGAAAATTCGAAATAAGTAATACTCAATATAGAAAAAATATTTCTTACCGCCAAACAAGCTCCTTCGAATACAAGAGACACGTTATCGTGGCGATGTCTAAGGAAGAAGTAATTGCAGAAAGCCGCGTGTTTCACACAATGGCCGACATACGTCATCATGAAAATTCGGAAATATTAATAAAAGAAAACAAAACTCAAAATCTCCCAACGAATAAAGTATGCCTAAAGAGTTCAAACGAGCCTACTTTGTTAATAATTAATTTTCAGAAAACGGTAAATATCAAAATCAAAGGTAATTAAACATTCAAAGTAGAATTCTGTAACTGAAGGAAAACAAAATTCCGAACAGAGGGCGCTCTAACGAAAGAATTAACAATTAATAAACTGAAACGGTAATTCAAAACTAACGACACTGCGTCAAGACGATCTTACAATTCAAAAGGCGAATTTCCACATAGCAAAATTAGGTAACGGAGTTACATGTTTCGAGGTAAACGGAAAACACTGCCAGAATGATTTACGCGGCAAAATGAATGTTTAAAGAAGTGTACTGCGTCAAATATAGCAACTTCAACAATATCGGAACCAAAATTATATAACGGAAAATATAGGGTCGGTCAAAATAATCGAACCCGAAATTAGAATTAGGAAGAATTTAACTTTGAAAAGCTTAAACGACATGATAATTAATAAACTAAAAATATAAAATAGAGTAATTTGTAACAATTGAAAAATAAGCGGATCACGATGACTTGAAGAGCCCAGAATAAGAGTAAAAGGAATAAGAATTTACCAGCATAACGCCGAGTGATTTTCTATACGTAACAATACTTCCTACTGGGTTAATTATTTTATTAAACTTATATCAACATACCACATCGTGGCTTTAAGTACAGCCTAGATACATTCTACTATGTGAGTAGAGGTTTCGTGCCGATAAGACAGCGGCGCAATATAACCAAATTCGTGAGAAAGGCCTACTATGCCTACTTCGGCATCAAACTGGGAGACAAGTCGTGGGCAATACAAACCGTGGGAACCACATACGGTTTGTAGAACCTGTATAGAGCAATTACGGCAATGCGTGAACGATAGACGAACAGCGTTGCTATTCGGAATTCCAATGGTGTGGCCGCAATCTAGAGACCACAGTACTCACTGCTACTTCTGTTCTGTGAATATGAAGGGATTTAACAGCAAGAACGAAAGTAATATTGTACATCCAAGCAATATTTCATCCGCAATTTTACCCGTTATATACCCTTGATATACCTGTACCGTGACGTCCGGAACATTTACAGAATTGTTTCTATTCTAAATCTGTCGCAGAAATGTTAAGGCCTATCTCTGACTGTCAAAAAGGCCTGAAACATTTCAAGCAAAGTTCGTTAAATCACATTATTGGAAACCTTGGCCTTACGGAGGAGTCTGCAGAGATATTCGGATCTAAAACTTCGTGAAAGGAACATGTTGTCACCAGGGATGACGTTCTATTGGTAGAGATATCGCGAACAAGAATTTTCTCCCTTCTTTTTTGAAGAGGGAATTTTGAATTACAGCAACAACATTTTGTAAGTTATGCTGAAACTAGGAGTACCACAGTATGATCCTAACCACTTGAGACTTTTTATCGATGCCTCCAACCGTAGTTTGAAATGCGTCCTCCTTCACAATGAAAACAAGCTTGCATCTGTTCCCGTTGCTCATTCGAGAAACATGAAAATCTTGAGATGATATTGGGTAAACTGACGTACCACGAACACATCACGAAATCGAACGCAGATATCAAGGGAAATGGAACAAAAATATGCTGACAGATCTAAAAAGAGATGATCCAAATACACCTCACACGCGAAAAGCAAGAAAAAGAAGTTTCTTAAACTAAGTCAGACATTATAAAATTGAAATCACCATTCTCAATATGTTATGAGGTTTAATGTACAATAAATTTTGGTCAATTTGGCTGTTCTGTTTTTCAAATCTGTTTACACAATACATTACACATCTTCTTATTTTATTCATAACTATAACAGTGTAATATATGAGTGAAAATAATAAGAAAAATCATGCCTTACATGTGATAATAGTAATCTTGAATTAACGCTAGCTTCATATTTCTCATATTTTCGTTTTGATTTTGCAAAAAAAAATTATGCAATATAGAAACACGGACTTCAGATTCGGAATCAACATGTTAAAAATACAAAAAATTACTATTAAAACATTACGCAATGATCGGAAAGTTTAAATTCGCAGGTCAAGGTAATTGCCTTAACTCTAGGATGCACATCAGGTATAATATCTACACTTACATAAACCGGGCTTCACAACCCTGCCTATTAAAGCTCATTATAAAATGCGACAACACAAATTTATTGAAATAAAACTAAATTCTACACATTATTTCACAAAGAACAAACAGTTATTATATAACAAACATTGTTTATGGATTAGAATAACCAGTAGTGCATATTCTTACACTGTGTTCATTACATATATTAGTTTTGAAATTAGCAGATATCATGTTGCTTTTGCGATCTATTTTTGAAGGACACAGAGAGAGAGCATTTTCTTCATCGTTTCATCTGTTTGCGCTGGATCACAGGTTGACCACATATACCAATAATTTTTTTCTCTCTACATTTCGACGTTAATTGATCTCATCAAAGCTGGCTTGTAAAATTATGTCTGCATTATTATAGGATGTACAAATACCCATGTTCATTCAGTAGAATCTCAAGGTACACTGAGTGAAGTTGTAGTACAAATGGTTGAAATTTAATTTTAGCTGGCGGTTCTATTCTTCTTTCCAGATTGCTTGAAGAAATATAAAAAGTTACAACATGCAATGTTCGGTTTGGAATTATCACTATCATTAATAATTTCTGCATTAATGCTATGATGATCGTCATCGCTACTGGATTCAGAGAACACATCACAATTTGCTTCGAAATCACCGTCGATGACGTCATCGTTTTCTACTTATAAAGCGTCACTTTTTCTAGAAGTTGGATCATTGCGTTCATTTACGCATTACAACAACCTTTCCTTGAACTTCGGAGCACCAAACTTTACACTTTGTAGACACTTTTTCGATGCCATTATTGCTTTTGTACTACAACTTGCAACAATGCAGCTTGTGATTCAACTGAATAATAAATGTATACAGCATGGGTATTTATACATCCTATAATAATCATTTCGTAAACCCGCTCTGATGAGTTCAATTAACATCGTAACGCATGTTTCTGCGGTTAAAGTGGCCACTGGTTAAATATCCATGTGTACTGGTATAGATATGGTTCATACAAGTACGCTATTTTTAGGTTTACATGAAAAATATCTTACTGAAAACATCATTGCTTCTTCAATAGGAATATTTTAAATTTATTTAAAATATACGAAGTTTTTCTGCGCGTTTATTTATTTATGAGAGCCAGTCCTTATCCAATTATTTAAAAAGAGGATACGGGTAGAATTGGCGGCTCGATTTGTAAAACCACCGAATCCCTTGTTATACACCCATAATTGCTAGTTATAAATACCGGATTTATAGAAAATATGCTCGTGTTTAAAATTTAAGGCATAAAAATATATTTAAAAATATGTACGAATCAGACAAAAAGAAATTAAATAAGTCCAATTTTTTACGCTTTTTTAAAATTTTAATACCTAATATTTTTTTATGGCATTTTAGAACTTTTTCTGAATATTTAACCCCTTTTTTACAAAATTTATTTAATTGCGAAAAGAAATTTTCGCTGCGCCATTGCACATTTGTTTCGTGAATGAATTTGTACGTTGTAATTCCTCGTTGTGCCATCTGACGTCGGATTCCCCGTGCTTACTGCGATTTGATTTGCGCCGAGTCATTAATGAATGCATTTAGTTATGTTAAAGATGTTGAGGGTATGATAGTGTGAAGTGCGTTCTTAGTATAATGCCGAAACAAAAGCCCACCGTTGAGGAGTGGATTAGAAATTAAAAGGAATTGAAATATGAACGCAGTTAATTATTTTGGCAAGTGTTCAAAAATCGTAAGTTTCATTTGCATTTAAAATTATAAAATATATTGCCGTTACTAAATTTCATTAACCAGATTAAATGTGACAAGAAATACAACATAATTCAGTATGTCAAAACGTCGTTGCACTGGGAAAAACTAAAACTAACTCAAAGTTAAACCAAGAAACAATAAACTATATCTACAGCTATGCAATCTGTGGCATAAACTTCCGGCTATATTGAACAATAAAAATTTCATTTTAAATTTTGCAAAGCTTTGATAAATGCAAACCCGTTTATAAATTGAAAAACAAATAATTCAAACCGTTATTAGAAACATATTGCGCAATGCACATTCCTGATGAAAGCCATCTCCGAAAAAATTATGCAATAGTTCAGTGTACAAAGAATTTAATCAGGAAAAAAAAATTATTGGAAATAATTGGATATGTATATGTGTAGACGAAACAACATATGCATGTAGACAATATGTGGCAAAATGGTGCTGTCAGACGCAGCGGCATCTATGATAAAAGATTAATCTAATTTGAAGATTGTTTTATCCGAATTTAATTCATTGTACTTGCTTAGAGCTTGGATGATCGAGTAACTGAAACTATAAAATTGAATTTCCCGTTACTATATAAATTAATAACATGTGTCAAACAAAAATTTCGTTCGTTTAAAGGTAGAAATGTTTAGGGACAGATTACCAAATACACAACCAGTTCTAACAAGATGGGGAACATATTTAGATGCCGCTATATACTATACGAATACCTTAACCCTTAACTGGTAAATGCCCGGCTTAATTTTTACCCTACCACCAATTGCACCATGCAATACAAGATTGTTAGGCCGTACTAAAGCAAGTAGAATTACAAACTAATTTGGCATTTATAAAAACTAGTTAAAGTTATGTAAGTAGAATTTGCCTTTGGTTACTGCAGTACAGATTAAAAATTTTCAAGACAGCAGGTATATTGTACCATGACATATTAGTCAAATAATTATAAATAAATTAAACAACGTTCTACGTAAAAATAAAGGATTCGATACATTACAAAAAATCGGATCAATTTTAAATGGTAAAATTGTTATTAATTTTATTGTGAATTACGAAATTTAAATATGCAATATAACAAGTGTGAACGTACAGAGAAGTTTTTCGGCTTACAAGAATATGTTGTGTGATAGAAGATAGGTACAACTTATAATGGAAAATTTAGAACCGTGTTTAATAATAAGTCGTTTTCGGGATTAGTAGTTTCTTTTATAAAAGGTTGGTTTGAAAGTGTATTTTTTCTATTTTGCGTTCGAAATGAACTCATTATGAAACCAAAATCAGTATCGAAATGAGCTCTATTTCGATACACTTTTTTTCATTTTTCAATGTTGGCGTTGTTCGAATACAGAAATAAATATCATTGCTGTCATATGATTTTAAGAATTTATGTACATTTGACAGATATGATATATGTCCGTATTTTACACAAACAACGTATGTTGTATACAATTGACAAAAACATATATATGTTTCTATGTCACTCATGTTTATATATTAAATGAAGTATCAAGTAATGTTAACGAAAATTAATAAATAATATGTAATATAATATACTTCGCGGATAGCAAGATTTAAATTTGAAAATGTCAAGTATCAATGTGACCACCTGCATGCTTTATATAAAAATTATACTCTAAAGTTTCAAATTAAATAATTCCAATTTAAGCAATTTATTAATGTAAAAAACGCCAAATAGAAAAAATAGTATAAAAAACTCGTTTCTTAAGGCCTTTTGCCGCACTCGCTCTTTAAGAAGCTGACCTCGTGCGGCAAAATGGTGCCTTATGAAACTTGTTTTTTAATATACTATTTCATGAAAATAAAATATGTTTTATTAAAGAAATACGCCTTTTAAATCCCTTTTTTGGCAAAATATTTTGCCTTTTTAAGGGCATTTTTCTGTTTTTTTTGGTAGTCCGGCTTTTAGTTGTAAAAGTTCTTTAATAATGTTTTTAATAAAATAAGTAGCCATTTATTTCAATTTACATATTTTGTGTGCAGTAAAATAGTATATTAAAAAACAAGTTTCATAAGGCACCATTTTGCCGCAAGAGATCAGTTTAGAAAACGAGCCGCGATAGCGGCGAGTTTTCTAAAGAGCGAGTGCGGCAAAAGGCCTTATGAAACGAGTTTTTTATACTATTTTTTCTATTTTGCGTTTTTTACATTAATAAATTGCTTAAATTGGAATTATTTAATTTGAAAGTTCAGAGTTTAATTTTTATATAAAGCATGCAGTTGGTCACATTGATACTTGACATTTTCAAATTGAAATCTTGCTATCCGCGAAGTATATTATATTACATATTATTTGCTAATTTTCGTTAACATTACTTGATACTTCATTTAAAAATATGTCACATGAGTGACATAGAAACATATATATGTTGTTGTCAATTGTATACAACATACGTTGTTTGTGTAAAATACGGACATATATCATATCTGTCAAATGTACATAAATTCTTAAAATCAAATGACAGCAATGATATTTATTTCTGTATTCGAACAACGCCAACATTGAAAAATGAAAAAAAGCGTATCGAAATGAAGCTCATTTCGATACTGTTTTGGGTTTCATAATGAATTTATTTCGAACGCAAAATAGAAAAATATATTTATATTAAACCTCTCTGTTTACTAAAATATTTATCTCTTATATGATATTAATACTTCTCGGATAATTATCTGGAAAAAACGAATTACTAAATACCTTTGTTTTACTCATTTCAGTTACACATACTTCATTCAAACTCATTAACGTTTGTCAAGTTAAATTACATAATCACCAAATTGAAGACCACATAGCTTTGTAGTTGACGCATTCTCTTGTGAAAAATACAGCGACAAAGTTGTTTGGAATTACAGAACGTGAAATAAATATTCGCCGCATTTTAATATGAGGGTACTGATTATATCCCTGAGGCTGTCATCAACTTTTGTTACAATTAAGAAAATCTACAGCACTAAAATAGGCTGCATTCATAGTTAAGCAACCAGTTTGTCTTGCCACTCAAAATTCGTTAAAAGAAGTAATTACTGAGGACAATAGCACGTTTTGCTCACGGCAATTTTGCACTCGCTTTTATTATACATTCTTATTTGTTACTGTAATTATAAATGCAATCTCGTAATTCTTATAGAAACAGTAAAATAATGCAATGATTTATGTGGAACAGTGGATATTTTTTCTAAGGTATTAGTTTCAATTATTTCACGCAATAAAATACACAAAATCATTTGCTCTATTTTAATAAGAATTGTGGATTTTATTATACGAAACTGTTGAGTAGTAAATGATCACGTAAAGTATATTATTTGATACTATGTAATTTTCTGCTGTAACTTTAATCATTTACCCTCTTGTTATAATACAGCAAAACCTGTGTTATATTTCACCTATCTGAAGCGGCCACCTGAGCTAACGGACAGATCCAATGTTCCCCTAACCGAATATAAGGAAATTCACATATACGAAAACCCGTTATTTACGGCCACTCTTATAAAACGATCTCGGGCAAGTAAACCCAAATTTTTACTGTCTATCTTCATAGAAATTTACCTACCGATGTCGACCGCACTATTTATAATGTATCTTTATTCATAGAAAGAAAATATCAAATATTATCGTATTCCTGCGAAATTGCTTATAATTATATATTCCTAGTATGTGCACATAATTAAATTGAACTTGTGGAAATGAATGCGATCTCAGTCCGGCACACGCTCCGTGCAATGCGTGCATGTTTATGTTTGATCAAACAGGGATCGCCTTCATTTCTACAAGTTTGTACATAATGTGGCCTTTCAGTTACTTGGTTAGTTTAAAATTCTTTTTCGATTACTTGATTAGTTTAAATTTGTCTCCGTATTCGCAAGGATCTTAATTAGATAGGTCGCTGAAATGAAAACGCTAAAAACCATAAAAGACAAAATAAATATAATCGCGGAAAGTCAAAAGTATGCGTTAAGTTTGCGAATGTTGACAGAAAGATAAGGCGTGGCAAAAACTCAAATTAACGATATTATGAAAAATATTGGTTAATTAAAAAAATAGTAGAGCAAGGTGATAACTTGGACCAAAAACGAAAATTTCCTAAGTCGGAAGGATAGGCACTGGACCAAGTCGTCTACAATTGGCTTTGCAAAGACAGAAATAAAGCAATTCCAATATCTTGGCTGCCACTTAAACAAAAAGTGCTGGAGGCAGCAAGCAGTTTAAAGATAAGAAAATTTCGCAGTATCAACTGGATGGTTGGAACGTTTCTACCGGCGACACAGTATAATTTTTAAATCAATTTGTGATGAGACCGCCAAGGTCAATTTGGACAATATAGAGGACTGGAAAACCAAGTTACTGTTGATTTTAAGGAATTATTCTCCCCGAGATGTCTATAATGCTGACAAAATGCTGTCTATTGTTTATTACCACGCCATACCAACTCTGGCATTTCTATTAAAAAATGAGAATTGTGCATGGAAGAAGGCAGCAAAACAACGTCTGACTATTTTACTGTGTGCAAATATGGAAGGTGAGAGAAAAGATCCATTAATAATTGGAAAAAGTAAAAACTTTCGCCGTTTTAATGGTATTTATGTTGACAAATTACCATTAGAATGGGTTTCTAACAAAAAGGCTTGGATGACAACAGAAATTATGGCAAGATGGCTGCATAAATTTAACAATAAATTGAAAAAACAAATAGAAAAATGCTTCTTTCCTTGGATAATGCAACGTCAGATTCTAAAGTTCCATTAGAGAATGTTAAACTAGTCTTCCTACAACCAAACTCCACTACGCATTGTCAGCTCTTAAATCAAGGAATAATTTAGAATTTCAAATTGATTCACCAAAATTTTTATTGAATGGCTTCTAACGTTTATCCATTGCCAAACCCTTTCCTACAGTTCGTAACGAAATAGTGGATTTAAATGAATTTGAAGTCAAATGAACTTAGTTTAGACAATAATATGGTATGGTAGATAGTGTCGAAAATCTTTGCGAAGTCGATATAAACAACATCGACTTGTTCTTTTGAGTTAAGACGTTTACTGTCCATACATTATTTCACTGTACATCCACATATGTCCTGCATAACAATATCCCATATACCATAGATGGCACATTGGACTCTGTGAAAATTGTTAAACACAACGTCCTATGACGCATATATGTTTCACACAAGTTAGGACTTTGCATGCAGTATTTTAGACCTTACTTGAATGCAGCAACACCAGGTTAAACATTATTATAGATATCTGCTATTTTAAATATATTTCGTGACTAAAAAATCAATAAAATGTACGCTTATAATAGACCACTGACCATAAGATGAAACTGACAACTTTAGTGATATTAATGATAAATTAGAAGACCCGAATTATTCTTCCGAAAATATATTTTCAAGTAATGAAAGTAATGTACAATCCGATCAGGTAATATAGGGAAAACTTTGAAGCCAAAACGTTGAAAATGATAACATTGATTCAATTTGGTATACTGAAGTTATGAATATTGCACGGTTACTCTTCAACGCTTGATCAGGCGTGCAGTAGCCCATCCAAAGCGATGGTCTGGAGATTCGATCAATCGATGTGTCTAAAATAGTAATTAATGACGAAATTTCCTATTTAATTACTTTGGAAACCAATAAATACGCGCCACAACTGTTGCAGTCGAGAAGACTATCTCGGTCCAGTCGTCTGTTCCTCTGGAAAGATACAGATAGGGAAGAAATGGAACGATTTATTGGCAACTCTACTCTACGCTAATTAGAGACAATTGGGTCTAATGACACTATCTTAGATTTACTTCTACTGATGGGCATACTGCAATTTCCTTCCACAGAAAACTACTGGAAACGGAATATATTATATCATCAATCATCATACCCTGTTCCACCGTGTGTCGATTAGTTACAAGAGATTCATGTTGTTGATAACAAACAAGACTATGAAGGTAGGCTCTACAAAATATACCCCCTGATAGACACAATTATAAAATCAACTCAACATTTATATAGACCTGGAAATACTGTTGTAGTTAACGAGGCTATGATTCTTTTTCAAGGTAGGCTAACTTTTAGGCAGTATAATCCATAGAAAGCCCGTAAATATGGCATTAAATTATTTAAGGTATGTAGAGAGAATGCGCAATGAATTGGGTGAGTTCATTATATCCCATTTGATCCTGTTTAGGGGTGCTTGTATAACAGTTGAGTGCTGATTATTTTAGGGTTTATGTTTTATTGTTGCTTCTTTGAATATAGTAAATTATCGTTATTTAAATAACTGTCTTTATCAAACTTGAAGCTTGAAAACATTTTTGTATTATTCGATAAGTAAGTTTAAAGAGGATAAATTTTATTTTTAAGTAAATAAATAGATATTATTTATACAGTGATGACTTCGTCATTGAAGAAAGTTGGAATAAAAAACAAAGTATACATAGCCAAGGAAGAGAAATTATTGCCAACGTTTTAAAATTTATGAAGGAAGAAGCAGAAAATAGGCATCCGATAATTCTTTTAACAAATTATAAAGAGAGGTTAATGAGAGCTGTTGGAATTTCTGATATGATATACAGAAGTACTGCTAAAGAAGTTGAGGATATAAATTTTGGAAAAGTTGTTTCATTTAGTACCCTACATAAAGCACGAAGAATATATCCATATAAATTATAATTATTATGTCTGGATTTCTTTACAGGAATTTATAATAAGATACTAGAGAACGGCATAATATTTATGGGTGGGCTTACAATTTTATCGAAGGTGCTGAAAAAGATGGGATTTAAATAAAGAATAGTGCTTCGATAATAAAACAAGAAATAAATAATGTATTTGTTTCTAGATTGCAAAAAACAGCTGACAAGAGAAAAGTTTTATTGGAATAATATGATATACGTGCCAAACGTATAAAATATTTAAAACAATTGCAAAGTTACATACATGAAAACAGACCCCTAATATTTACAGATGAATCCTACATTCACAGTACATATACGCAATCAAAAGAATGGTCAGGTAATTTTTTGCTAGGGTTGAAGAAACCAATTTCGAAATGTAATCGTATGATAATGGTTCATGCTGGTGGAAGAATGGGTTTTATTCAAAATGCTTTACTCGTACTTAAATCAGGTATGTACATATATATATATATATATATATATATATATATATATATATATATATATACACGTACATACAAATATAATATTTTCGTGACCTTGGTATGATATGGTAAATTCAATCAGTCGGCGATTAAAGGTCTGGTTTACTTCAAAGTATATATATTTAAAACAACCCTATATGTTTCGGCAATGGTGCCTTTATCAAGGATATAAAATATAAAATAAATAAATTTTATATTTTATATCCTTGATAAAGGCATCATTGCCGAAACATGTAGGGTTGTTTTAAATATATATACTTTGAAGTAAACCAGACCTTTAATCGCCGACTGATTGAATTTACCATATATATACATATATATATATATATATATATATATATATATATATATATATATATATATATATAAGTATTACATAAAGCAATAACTGGCTTTATCACGATAAATTAAAACACAAAATTAAATTTATCACAGTTGTTAAAATTATTGTTGCTATTATTTCCATTGCTTTTATAGGAATAAAATTTGGCAATTACCATGATTATATGAATTCAATAAACTTTTTCACTAGGGTCAATATACAGTTACCGCCTAATCTTCCAGCAAGAAGTGTACCGGTAATCGATAACGCATCATATCACAGTGTCAAAATCGAACGTGATCCAACATCATTCTTCAAAAAGGCAGAAATGATAGAGTGGCTCGTAGCAATAAATATGGCGCTTGTTGTGAAGTGGACAAAGCCGGAGTTACATGAATTAATAAAGTAAAATAAATGAGGAAATCCAAGATATAAACTGGATACACTATTGTGGGCCCCTAAACATAATGTATTTTGAGGTTGCCTCCTTATCATCTGGAGTTAAATCCAACCGAAAAGATATGGGTGATTGTAAAGAATTGGGTTGGAACCAGAAATGTTACTTTCAAGTAAGCACACGTCGAAAATTTGGCCAGAGAAAAGTTTGCATCTGTAAATGGAGAAGAGTGGACATCTGTTTGTAGCCACGTAAATAAAGTTTAAAATTATGTACAGAGCATTTCTTAGATGATGTAACAGATAATCTAGTTTTTATAGTTAATACAGAAGAAACTTATAGTGAAGAAGATAGTTATTGCGATGATGACTCTGACATTGAAGATTATGATGGTGTTCAATCACTGCCAGAAGAAGTAGAATAAAAAGATAGGGCTAAAACAGCCACAAATGGATATGCGGCATTGGATGTTCTGTTACTTTTCTTAAATCTTTTGTAAAACTTCAAATTTAAAAAATAGAACAACTTGTTGCTTTTTATATCACACATACATATATATATATATATATATATATATATATATATATATATATATATATATATATGAAGGTGTAGTTTCTCGGGTTGTTGGCCGCGTGTGAGTTTTGTCCTGAAAAGGACCATTTACTCTACGTTTCAACGAGATCGCACTCGTCATCTTCAGGAGCTAGTCGGTCTGTCGCTGGTTAGAGCTGGAGATCGACTAATGTGCGCCTAGCACTACCTCTTGTTATATGCTGCTGTGTCGGGAGGGGGCGTCCCACCATTGACGTCATGCGTGCGCGGCTTCGTGTAATTGGTCCGAGTGCCTGTAAGTTCCCTGGTCGGTCCGTGTGTCTGTGTAGGGGTTGCGATCTGTCGGGATTTGGTTGTGATTTTATCTGTCGGTGAACTAGTAGCGGTTTCCATGTATGCGGCAAGCGCTGGCCGTCGTCACGTTTATTTCAGCACTTAGGACGCTTTTTTATTTCTATCGCTTCTCTTGTAATTCTCGTCGTTAGGTTTTCACTTTTGGCTAGGATCTTTGTGTTTTCAAAGTCGATAGAGTGCCCTGTCAGAAGTTTATGTTGTGCTAACGATGACGTTACTTCTTTCTTGACGACCGCGTTTCGGCGTTCTTCTCTTCTCACGCTAACTCGCCTATTTGTCTGCCCCACATATGATTGATCACACACTGAACATGGTATTTAGTAAAGGCCCTGATCTTCTAGAGGAATTCTGTTTTTCGCATTACCTATTTCATCGGCTATTTTTCTGTGTGTTGTGAAAACGGTGTCGATGTTGTGTCTTCTTAATAATCTACTGATTTTGTTTGTAGTTCCCTTTATATATGGAAGGAAAGCTCTGGACGCGAACTCTTGTTTTTCTGTTTTTCTGTTGACGTTAATTCTGGCTTTATTTATTGTTTTTGATGAATAGCCGTTCGTGATGAGGGCGTTTCTTATGATCCTTCTTTCTTCGTGTATGTGTTCCTTGTCTGTTAGTCTCTCAGATCGCCGTTGTAAAAACACTAGTTTTGCGATCTGAGAGATCGCAAAAATAAAGTTTTCTGAATAATTTCATCTTACAGATGTTAACTTGTATTAATTACAATATAATCTTTAGACAACATGAAATATTTATATGTATCTTTATTGCAGCTTAGAATAAACCAATATCTATTTCAAATTATAATCATTCTGATTTTATAAATGTAAGATAAACTTTAACTGCTACGCTGAGTTCAAAATAATTCTCTAAAATAAGAAAGTCTATTGAAAAAGTTATTGAGTTAATTTTATTTAAATTATACTAGCAGCAATATTCATAACGAGGTAGATTTAAAGATTCACATTAATACTTCTGTAAATAATAATTTGCTTCCCCTATATCAATTAAATTCATTAGAAATATTCTAAATTTATGAAAAAAGATAATTCTCACAACTATAAAGTTTTTCAAAAATCATCCCTATATCTTTGCCCTCGAAATCACCTACGCCCCTGGCACTTTTTGTTCGAACAGCTTTGTGATGACGTATGTGCTATTCTCTAAATGTTTTCACTATAGATCTGAAGATATTACCTGGAATGTATCTGTATACGGTGGATTTAGTGAAAAACTGCCAGAATTTGATGTAACAGGTTCAACAGTTATTAATCTTACCAAAGTCTTGCTAAATGAAGGACAAAGGCAAAATATTTAGATAATCAAAACACAAATCTAATAGGCACAGTCAAAAAGCATAGAAAAGGTTTAGATAAACACACCATTGAAAAGAAACTCCATAAAGGTAACATTTCTAGCGTACAGCAAGAGTATATAACATTCGTAAAATGGAGAGATCCGAAAAACGTCTTTATGATACCTACTTGTTATGTTATGGTGATGAAGTGGTTGATGTAGAAGCTGATAAAACATTTAAACCCAGAATAGCCTTAGAATATAGTACAGGCAAACAAGGAGTAGACATTTCCGATCAACTTTTTAGTTACTACACATCTATAAAAAATCCTTAATATGGTAAAAGGAACTCGCAATTGAGCTCGTATGTAGTACTACAATAGTGAATAGTGATTTGATTTATAATTCCCATCCTAGTGAAAAAATGACTTTACTTGAGTTTACCGAATCCGTTATCAAGAGTTTACTTCGTGTAGATGATAAAACCAGTGTAGATCGGCCTCCTGTTATAAAAAGTAAGAAAGCTACTCACAAATTGGAGAATGTGAAAGATGATAGTGGCAATCCAGTGCTACCTAACATTAAAGGAATAAGGAGTCAATTCCAAGGAGGCAGGAAAGAGAGCTAAAAGAGTGAATACCATTTGTAATGAGTGTTCCCAAGCCTATTGTCTTCCGAATAAAATGCATTATATGTATTTTTAATATTTCCTTGCTTAGTTGATAATATTATTATAGGTACTTATATTAACATACTATCTTAAGTTAGAAGTTATAAGCAAATGTACAAAATATTTGTTATCTATTCATCTGTTTAGTTGATAAAGTTACGTAGTATATTTGAACACATTTATATATTGTAACACCACTATTACATTGAGTTTTTGTATTTTTGTTTTGACCTTTGAAATAAATCTTCAGTTGGAGAAATTTTTTTTTATTTCAAGTTTTATGAACCAAATATGGCCCACATCTGCGCTGGTATAAACTTTAGAAATTTCAGTGCAGAGATCCATGTAATTTAGCCAATATAAAACCGATAAGCCTATTTAGGGAAAATCACGGTAAGTGTGAACTAAATTTTACTACCAGGACCTATGAGCATCGTAAGGTATGAGCTATATATGGCTCAAGAAACAGTGAACCTGTTAATAGAGAAACTGATATACTTACTGCTTACTGCTGCATAGAGATAAAATATCGAGTAGATTTAAATAATCTGTCATAAAGAAGATGCTCAAATATTTTGGAGCAGCTGGATAAAATAGTAAATAGTCTGTTGTTAGAAATATAATATTTTCTACATTTTTTAATATATAGGTGTAATCCTGTTCACCTTTCGCACATCCGGAACCGTAGATTTGCGGAGAGCAAGATTCAAAATTAAAGTGCATAAGGATGGCATAGAATAGAAGCGTAATCCTTATAAAGTTAGGTACTCCAGCATAATCAGATGTATAGTCGGCCTTGAAGAAGTTTATGGCTGTTAGCGTATCCCTCTCTGAAAAGTTTCTGATGTAAAAGTTATTCAGTATTGCCTGAAGAGTAGACGGGTATGAAATTGCCCGTGGTTGATAGGGGAATATAAGGCAAAATGACATACAAGGCAAAATAACGCACTGATTATTTCTTCGCGCTATTACGAGGATTATGTTTTCTGTGCATGGCAGCACTACGACTCTCCGTGTCATGCCCCTTGTTAGACACGTAAAAAGTGATTTCCGTTATCATTATAACAATTCATAAAAAATATACTTGAGGTATGCCTTTCTCCACCTTGATTCTAGTGATTCAAAGCCTAAACAGATGCAATCGTTGTAAGTAATTATAGGAATTTTTATGGATATTTTATAGATATTTAGCAATGCGCTCACGGTGTGTAGCGGTGTATGGGTTCCATATAATGCAACAATATTCCAAGATTGGCCGCACCAGTGAACAGTACAATTTTGTAATAGCAATAACATTTCTAAAATCCCGTGTCTGGCGCTTGCTGAAACCACAGATCAAGTAGTAAAAAATATACTTCAGGTATGCCTTTCCCGGTCTTGATTATTGTGATTCAAAGCCCAACAGATGCAGTCGTTGTAAGTAATTATAGGAATTTTTTTCGATTTTTAGCTTATAGAGTATGCATTTTACCATGTTGGGTTGAATTCCCTCAATGCGCTTACGGTATGTAGCAGTTAATGGGTTCCATATAATGCAAAGAATTCCAAGATTGGCCGCACCAGTGAACTGTACAATTTTATAATAGCCATAACATTTCTAAAATCCCGTGTCTGGCGCTTGATAAAACCACAGATATTATTTACTCTACATAAGATATCGTCTATGTGCAGGTGGTACCTCAATTTAATTCCCAGATCCCGAACCGACTGTACTCTCTCAAGAGGAGCATTATTCAACAAGTATTGTGCTACCGAAAGCCCATCCTTCTTTTTAGTAAATGATATGACTTTACATTTTTTAGTATTAAGGGGCATGATGTTTCTAATAAACCACCAATAGAAGGCATCTAGATCCTATAGGAGTGTAACACAATTATTTGGAGGGCAAATACGTAAGAAAAGTTTCATATCATCGGCAAATAAAAGAAAACTACAGAAATGAAGACAAAAGCTTATATCGTTTGTAAATATCTAAAATAAAATAAGACCCAAATGACTCCCCACAGGCACACTGGATGTAACAAGAACATCTCGAGACCTGGTGCCACCCACAACAACACTCTGAACACGGGCGGTTAAGTATGATCTTAACCATATCAGAACATTCCCAATTATGCCGTATTTTTCTAGTATTAGTAGTAGTAAGCAATGGCTAACCTGATCAAATGCTTTTCTAAACTCAGCCTATACACAATCCACATGATAATCCTTTTCAATGTTCTCCAAAATATAGTTATAATATGTCAATAAGTTTGTCTCAGTACTACGATCGCCAACGAGTCCATGTTATTCCGGGGTAATTACTTCAGAATAAGATGCAAGTACTCTATCAGTCACGAACGATTCAAGCACCTTGCTAATAACAAGCAAGTTAATACCACTACTATTTTGTTACTAATTTTGCAAAAAAATTATCCCATTGTTGTCTGCAGCTGTTATTGTTCGACTTTCGATTGCCGTTAAAAACGATCTCCTGCACAAAGATTCTAACTTAAAAATTGACGTAACCGTGTCTACAACGACAAAATGACATATAGAGTGTAATTTTACATAAATAGGGAGACTGTTCTTTTGCCTTACCTTAATTTCATAACTTTCTTTTTGCTTCAGATGCTTTCTAAAAAAAATCGAGTCGATAATCTTGGTCGAATGAAGACATGTAGAAGGGGATAATTAAGTTCAATATTCCTCAAGCGAGACAGCGGAGACACGCCCAAGGAAAAAATATTCATGCCTGTGGTGTAACAAAATGTCTTCAAGAAAATCACTCAGTGGTGATCTGAAACAAAAATTAATCGCACATATGTTAGAGCTAGAATCACGACTGTTTGGCCTGACTACCTATGAATTGCGAGAATTAGCATATAAGTTTGCCGAACGCAGTGGATGCTAACACCAAGTTAATAAAGCCAAAAAACGGCTAGTAGACAATGGGTTCATTGCTTTATTTCTTGGCATACGAACATATCCTTAAGAGTTCCTGACGCTACCCCAGCTGCAAGAGCCCAAGCCTTTAATAGACTTCAGGTTCAGAATTATTTCACGAAGTTGGAAGAAACAATTCAAACTTATAATATACAGGCAACAATGATTTTCAACATGAACGACACTAAAGTAACAACTGTACAAAATACTAAAAATGTAATCGCCAGAGAGGTAAGAAGCAAGTTGGTGCAATTACTTCTGCCAAAAGAGGTATTCATATGACAGCTGTGGTGTCTATGAGCAGCGTTGGAAATGTTATTCTGCCGGCATTGATTTTCTCACGGAAAAAAATATCCGGATTTGTATGATGGAGTTCCAGCAGGTACCCCCACGGTATAATGAATAAAATTAGCATATATGACAGGAGACCTCTTCTTCAAATGGATTAAATACTTCGTGAAATGATGCAAGCCACAAAAATCTGGAGCCGCTTGAATTTTCTAAAAAAAATCACGGCATACTTTTCTGTTCCCAGCCCATTACACACATCGACTCCAGTCCCTAGATGCCGCATTTTTTAGAACGTCAGCTACCTATTATGATCAAGAAACCAGGACATGGCTGAAGACACATCCAGCGGGAACTGTGTTAATATATAAAAATCTTTATTTACAAGAGCCTACCATAAGGCTGCCATCGTTGGAATAGCTCTTAGTGGATTCAAAGCCACTGATATTTCTCCATTAAGCCCCAATATATACCCTGACCATTTATATCTACCCAGCGCTGCTGCTGATATCGTTGAAGATAACACAATAAACGAACAGTAGCCAAGAAATAGGAAACAAATACTCAGTAACTCATCAAATGGTACCGTTTTCTTATAGGACGTTTCCTACCGAGAGTATGCCTTTGAATGAACTAAAAAAAATAACTGGAAAGAAAGAGAAAGGGAGAAAAAAGAGAGAACTAAAGTTACTAGAAGTATTCAATAGACTCTTCCGGAGATGAACCAGCATTCGATAATGACGATACTGATTTTGATGTTGGTCGTTTGTGTTACAACGAACTATTCAGCAAATCCAGACAACATAAACAATGGATTCAGTGCCAGCAATGTTGTCAATGGACTCCTGCTGAGTGCGCTGGAGTAAGTAAAAAGACCAAACAATTCATTTGTGATCTGTGGCAGCTCCAGTGTTTGAATAAGTGACACCATGTTAAAGAAAATAACATGCGTGTGTCATTTTGCCCACCATGTTATGCAAAACGACACATTTGTTGTTCTTTTTTTGTAAAATTTGTATTTCTTATACAGTATTTTTTTAAGTTAAACTATGTACTTTGTTTGTGAAATAAATAAGGTAGAAAAACCTAAAGCCGCATTTTCGGTGTAATCTATAGTAAGTATTTACAGATGATTTTTAGAACGTATATACCTGAAAAAGTTTTAGTAAATGCGTCAACTAATTCAACTTGACCCGTCAGCTCAATATCGCCAAGCTTATCGCCATGTTATCAAAAACATTGTAAAAATTCTGCAAATTCATTTCAACAAATGCAGAAGTCTAGTGTCTGTAAGGAGAAATATATTTAAAAAATATGACGATATTTTCTAAATAAAATATTGTGTTTTACACATAAGGCTCAATTTCATAAGAACACCTTGGTATAGACGTATAGCAATAAATTGAAGAGAGATTTCTATTAAATTATTTTATCGAGGGAAGATATAATCATTCCTTGACTCATAATTCTTTAAAATGAAAACTATATCAAAAAAGGTCTTGCGACTGTAACATATATTTACAGGGGAATAAAGAGACGTTTCTTGTGCTATGTATAATAAAAAGTAAATCCCGTAGCAATCAGATAAGCATTGAATACAAGTCGGATCTTATTGTAAACTTAAAGTTTCTCAAACTTGAATCATTGTTTGGAGCACTTACAAGGGTCGTTATGTTTCAAGGGTTCCCCATAAATTTATCCCATTAGTACATTCGAAATATAGACACTAGTCGGACTGTACAAACCTTCCTCCTTTAGTCCGGTAATCCGCAGCAGCTGTTCGATTCGAACAATTTCTCCACATAATGACGTTTTATGTGTAACACGACGGGAATTCTCTCAATGTGACTGGTATACAAAGAACAAAAAAAAAAACGAAAAAACTACAGTGTATACATATACACTTAAGTTTTACGCGCCATCACCTTTTCCTAAAGAATTAACAGAATACAACAGGGGTATGATGCAGGTTCCAAAAATATCATATAACGCGAGAAAAATCAGATAACAACGTCAATGGAATTTAACTTCGCTTAATTTCCTTTCGAGTCAATGATTTTTGTACCCAATTTTAGCCTTGAGAAATAAAAAATTCAAAATGTTTGTTCTAAAGACTGTCACATTTGATATACACACCTTTAATGTGAAGATCCTGCTCTGATAAGCTGTAATTCAATATACGATGACTCGCTTGTTTAAGTGGGAAGATAATTTATATATAATTATTACAACGAAATTCATATTACCTGTAAATTTACATGGTTTCTAACTTCTTGTTATTCATATTCATAATAAGCAAGCAGTGATTTTATTATATAAATAGATTATATAAATAGATAATTTGTTCATTGTATATAGCAAAATAATTTAACCCTTTATATGTTAGCGGCATTTATATAGGTTTCTCACGTAATCCGTTCATTAAACGTTTTCTACGTTAACGCCTTAGGATACTTTTGAAAATTTATGGCAGGTAATCTTGATACTTGATGTGTTAAAATAAAGTATTTATACTCATGAAGTTGTAAAGTACTATAACACTTTATATTTTGGCTTCTTTCGAAAAAAATTAACCGTTTTTGAATTATTTTGATTTTTCTAAAATTTTTAGATTTTTCTATGTACTTTTCAAAACCCTATAACTCAGGCGTATTTGATCTTAACTATGTCATATTTTTACTGGTGACAGTGAAAAGTTTAAGATTCCGAATAATGTCTAAACATTTAATAAATGTCTTACAGAGATGTCAACTTTTTAATGAAAGATGGCCACAAATAAAAACAATGAATAAAACTAAATTCATGCGAATAGTGTCAAATTTCATTCGATTTGGTATTCAAGTCAAGAAGACAGTTCCAAAACCGATTACGGGGGAGGTAATGAAATCGTTGTTTTGCGTTATTTTCATGCGCATCCAACCAGTTCTATATTTGCGGCACCTGCAGATATAGGAATTTCATATACATCAAAAGATTTTAAAGAAAAATAAAATGCATCCTTATTCTGTCCAATCAGTTTAGGCCTTTCGTCTAGGAGATCGAGATAGAAGAATTCAGTTTTGCGAGTTTATTATAACTGAAACACAAAAAGATCCCAATTTTTTCTCTAAAATTATCTGGACAGATGAATCGAAAATTAACCGTGAAAAGACTTTTAATAGAAGAAATTGTCAGAGAAGCAAATTTTCAAGACACTTTTGGCTCTAATGTTTTTGCAATAATTATACATAACTACTTTGAAAACGAAATTTGTAATGAGAATTTAACAAGCGTATCATTTCTACAATTGTTAAGGAAGTAGTACTTCTATTTTTGAATAACCTACCATACAATCTGATACGGCAATGTTGGTTTCAATTGGATGGAGTACCCGCTCACTTTTCACATGAGGAATATCGGGAATTAACCAATATTTTCGAGGATAGGTGGATTGGCTGCAATGTACTTTGGTTCTAGCCACCTAGATCCCCCTATCTAACTCCCCTTAATTTATATTTATGGTATCAAATAAAAAATGAGGTATATGCGTCTCCCATGCAAAACAGAGAATAGCTTACAACTAGAGTAAGAGACGGTTTTCGAAACTTGAACGCTCACCAAGTAAGAAAAGCAACTACAACAGAGTTATGCAGAAGAGTGACGCTTTGCTTAGATCGGAATGCAGGTCATTTTGAACATTTGCGAATATCATTCTTAACGCATTATGTCTTTAATATGTTTATTTTATTCACTTTTTTGCTTGTTAATGTATGATTATTTTGAACAGGTTACGTGAAAAACCCTGTGTATGCCATTTCCAATACAATCCATTTATAACTATTAGCAACACGGACAATCGTCCTAATATGTTTGTTAGTGTTGGTGAATGGTCAGTGGCAATCATTCAGACCACATTTCAAATAGAATAGGAGTTATGCTATATATATATATATATATATATATATATATATATATATATATATATATATATATATTGAAATATAACGTATAAGGTGTATAAATAAATGTAACTTACGTTATTTTTTTAATAGAAATGTAAAGAATAATTAAGATTATGTAATTTTTAAATATTGAACCCGCTAGTGAAGTTCAATATTCGTCCTATAGATGCAGCTAAGGTTTAAGTTTACAGATGTCGCTAGAATTAGGGGCAAAAACATAAATAATACGTAAATTAAATAACTTATACTTAACTTAATCGGTCCTTTCAAGGTACATAATCTTCTTGTTATAATCTTTAAATATATTATTACATGGGCGCCAATTAGCTCAGTTCGATGAGGTGAATTTATAGTTTAATAATAACAATAGTGCGGGTCTGGTACTTAGTGTAATATAGATGTGTGTGAATAAACAAGTTAATATATAAATAAATTCTGGATATGTAATCTAATAAAGAAAACGAGAGAGTGATGAATAAATAAATGATTTAATTAATAACTCTCTCTTTCAAAGGTAAGTGTTTACATAGATATATGATAAATTAACCTATATATGGTCCCGTGTTTATGTTATATTTAAAAAATTAGGTTAATTTTATTTTAATGAAATGATACATAACTACATTGACTAAATTTACTTGAATAAAACACAAGGGAACTGTATTTTTCTGATATTGAGGTATACTTATTGATAATTAAGGTGTTTTGCAGAAAATTTATGATATCAAACGATTGTGTTTAAATATTAATATAAATAATTTTGATGTTGTAGAAAGTAGATTAAAAAGGTACTCAAGTTTGGTAGATTGAGGCTTCTGGATATTCAAACGGTTGCAGGATCCTTTTCTACGGGATAAAGGTTCTGGTTAAGGAATAAGGCAGGTAGCGTTTAATATCTTCTAGGTAGGAGTTGGGATTGGATCTTGCGTCTGTCGATGCTTTAAAGGTTGGTGATTCGTAGGATATGACTTCGGGTATGGAAATTGTAATTTATTTAATAAATTTTCACTTAATTCTTGGAACTCTTTTTAAAAAAAATTTCGACGCGTACAAATTAAAATTCAACAACAACCCACGCTAACTAGCGTATGTTTTGTATCCAGGCTTCTTATTCGTTAATTCATGTTTGTACTTTTTAATCTAATTTTAATATTTCTAAATGAGTTAATTTAGAACAACAAATCGTTTAGACATCTCACATAATTAATGAATTTAATTTTGAAATACAAAGAACTAACCTAGAAATATACAAACTTTCGCTATGCGCCTGTACAAAATTGGAATATTTCCCGCCGTAAACAATTCAAATAGGTACAGTTATTTCTAAAGTATATTACTATCAAATAATCAATCAATCAAGTTAAAGATCATCGGAATAACAACAATATTAATTAAAATGACTAAAGCAAATGAAAAATAGAAAATTATAAGATACATGACTCAAATTTAAGCAATTAATACGTTGAATTAACTTCGTTGATTTGACATGTGAAATATACAGTTCCGAAAAATTCTTACATACTAACCTATTATTACAAGATTAAAATTACCAAGTATTTTTGTTCCAGGGCCTCTCATGTAAATGGGAATGCCCCACCACAATATATATATATATATATATATATATATAAATATAATTATTTCGTGACCTTGGTATGATATGGTAAATTCAATCAGTTGGCGATTTAAGGTCTGGCCTTACTTCAAAGTATATATATTTAAAACAACCCTACATATTTCGGCAATGATGCCTTTATCAAGGATATAAAATATATATTTATATTTTATATAATTGATAAAGGCATCATTGCCGAAACATGTAGGGTTATTTTAAATATATATACTTTGAAGTAGGGCCAGACCTTAAATCGCCAACTGATTGAATTTACTATATATATATATATATATATATATATATATATATATGAAAAAATGTGTGAAAGTCGTATTCATCCGGGATGTGCAGACATCGATGTTTCATACTCATTAGTAATTGTCAATACACCTTACCCAGAAATAGATACGACTTTCATTTCATTTCATTGATGCAACGAATTAAAGCGGCAATGGCATGTATGTGAGAATTCAATAATTATGAGTTCTCATTAGCATTACGTTTATCATATATATATATATATATATATATATATAGTAAATTCAATTTGTTGGCGATTTAAGTGTGAAAGTCGTATCCATCCGGGATGTGCAGACATCGATGTTTCATACTCATTAGTAATTGTCAATACACCTTACCCAGAAATAGATACGACTTTCATTTCATTTCATTGATGCAACGAATTAAAGCGGCAATGGCATGTATGTGAGAATTCAATAATTATGAGTTCTCATTAGCATTACGTTTATCATATATATATATATATATATATATATATATATATATATATATATATATATATAGTAAATTCAATTTGTTGGCGATTTAAGGTCTGGTTTTACTTTAAAATATACCTATATATTTAAAACAATTGACAATGACAGTATATTAATGTCATACATTTGAGCTGCTATGGATAAAATTATTCAAAGATACATTCCAATTGAATAATAATAAATCATGCCTTAGTATTCTAAAATAGATAGACAACAAAAACAGGGAAACGAAAGACATGAGTTATTATTATGTCTGCGCCCGTGGAGCGTCTTAAGATGTAAAGCTGTCGGCATTCGCTTTAAACGAGAAGGAAAACCACGAAAACCTACTCGGACAACCAGACAGAAATTGAAACACGGAACTGTCAGCATGATCAGCAAATGTATAGATATTTAATAATATATGTTGCTATTATATAATTATATATCTTAAGTTATTATACATGAGAAAGACCTACAGAACTGTAATATAATTGAATCATATTCCGATTCTGATGATTCTATGGCTGATCCAGATTCTCAACCCAAAAAGTAAAAATAAATACGTCGTCTCAGAAAGTGACGAAGAGGATGAGACTCGAGAAAGTCACATAGTTGACGACCGCGAAATGAATGTTCAAGATAAAAATGCCTGTATGGCGAGGATGTCGACTGTGTCTACGTTGTTTGTAATGTTTGCATCGTTGGCTGCTATGTTGCCCCTTCTTTTGTCGCTTAATTCCCCATATTGCTTAGTTTTTCAGCTTACCATGTGTTTGGGGTTCGTTTAGAATAGACTGTCAGAAGTGGCTGGCAGGATCGCCATATGATGCCTCCTGGTCCTCGTTATAGCTTCATGACCGAGGCGGACCCATTGGAGGCCGGTTTTATTAGCAAAATAAATAATATACTCAGAAATAATACAATACAACATTTAATAAATGCGTAACAATAACATTATATGTTACGATGTTCACATGTACAATATCGATTAGATAAGCTTTACAAGACTGACTCGTTTTTCTCTGTCTTAAGTATATATATTGAAATGTTGTGTTTTTACAATATGAGGCTTCCACGTTTGGGTGACATTTAAAACGTAATAAAATATTTTTATTGTAACAAAGAAAATTGAAATTGATAAGCTCTTAATAAATGTATATCATAGCAATAATTTGAGTAGCAAAATATGACTATTTTTTAAATTACAAATGTAAGAGATATTTCTAGATTTTTTGTACATCGTAATTATATGCTACCTCGGTTAATCAGTGGGAAATACTTAATCAGCAGGACTATTAAAGAGTCAAATGTCGGTCCTAGAGTAAACAGACCTCCGTTAAAATTATAAAAATAATAAAAATCAAAACTTATGAATACTCAACTTATATATATATATATATATATATATATATATATATATATATATATATATATATATATATTATCGATACCTTATTTACCGTTAGGTGTTAAGGTTGAATACAAAAATCAAACAATTCCTTAAAGTTACAGTACATTAAATCAGTAAGTGCAGCCTATCAGAATCTATCATTATTATTTTATTCTAATTTCGTTCCGTATATCATCCTTGCCCATTCTTTCTTGTTGCGTGCCATTCTTTTCGCCTCTCTCCCTGACATTCCCTTGGCTCTCAATATGTCTTCCACTTGACTGTCCCACGAATTCCTAGGTCTACCTCTTGGTCTTCTCTGATATCTTCTTGCTTGCCATACTTTTCTTATTGTTCTCTCCTCTCCCATTCTTGTCAAGTGTCCAAACCATCTTAATTGACTTCGTTGTATATCTTCCTTCAGCTTCCGTACTTTAAGTTCTTCCCTTATTTTGCTATTTCTTACTCTGTCTCTCTTAGTAATTCCCATTATTCCTCTTAAAAACCTCATCTCCATTGCTTGGATCTTGTTTTCCATTCGCTTCGTCAATGTCCAACTTTCGCTTCCGTATATCAATACGGGCTTAAATATAGTTTTGTAAACTGAGGTCTTAGTTTTCCTTGACACTTCTCTTCTTCCCAGGAACGATTTGTTCAAGGAGTAATAAAGTGCTGATGCTGCATCTAACCTGTCATTCAATTCTGCCTCCATAGTTCCTGTTTTGTGTATTTTCACCCCTAGATATTTAAATGTTTCTACTTGTTCTATTTTAGTGTCGTCAAGTTTTATTTGTAATTCATCATATTTTTTCCCTATTACCATAACTTTGGTTTTCTCTGCGTTTATTTTTAAATTCTTCTTTCGTGACGCCTCTGCCCATATATCTAGATTACAGTGAAGATTGCGCTTATTTTTCGCATAAATCGCATAAATCGCCAAATCGCATAATCGCATATCGCATATCGCATATCGCATAATCGCATATCGCATATCGCATAAATCACCAAATCATCCGCAAATATGCTCTCTGCTATTTCTACCGGTTCCATGCTCCCACCTTCATTTTCTTAACTTTCATTTTCGCTTCTTTTGTTACATCATCCATTATTATATTAAATAATACTGGGCTGAGGTTGTCTCCTTGTCTTAATCCCTCCGTCGTTGCAAATTCTTCAGATCTTGTGTTCCTGGTTCTAACGTAATTTCTTGTGTTCTTATATATAGCTTTAATACAGTTTATTAATTTTTGCCCGACTCCTCTCCTTCTTAGACTGTTCCAAACTAGTTCCCTTGGCACACTATCAAAGGCTTTCTTGAGGTCTATAAAGGCAACATATATATTGTCATTGGTACATTTCTCTATTAATTGTTTCAGTGTGAATATGTGGCCCTGAACTCCTCTTCTCTTTCTGAAACCACTTTGTGAATCTTCTAATTGTCTTTCCACTGTTCTTTCTAGTCTTTTGGTCAGTATCCATTCATAGAGTTTGGCTATCGTGCAAAGTAAAGTAATACCCCTGTAATTAGCGCAGTCCCGTTTATTCCCTTTCTTGAATATCGGTATCAATATTCCTATCTCCCAGTCATGTGGTATTTGTTCCTCTCTCCATACTTTGTTTAATAGCTTTACCATTATTTCCACAGCTTTCGGTCCTAGGTTCATTATCATCTCCGTATATATTCCATCGTAATACTCAACTTAAATACTGGAAATAAAAATGGTGTATAATATAATAGGGGTATAAATAAACAATTTACTCGTGCATATTTATAACCTCAAATTTTATAAGAAAAACAGTAATTGGCAGTTGTAAATGCTGTGATCACGTGGCTTACTACATGTGTTTTACAAAAGTGATTCTCACAGGCATAGTAATTGAATTATAAACGAAAATATATAGACTTATGATATTAAATTGATATTAAGAGAAAACCGCATATTATCAGGTAGGTTTATTTTAAGAAATGTTTTGAATTTTAAATTTTAAAATATATCTAAACGATTGGTTAGGTTAGTGATAATTTTGAATGTTTATTTTTAGGAAAAGTTGTTAAAATACTTATAGATTTGACAGGAACAATTCCTAGTATAGACAAGAACTGTTATCAGGTCGATACAGAATCTGTACCTTTTCGAAGGGTCTTGAGGGGATAAACGTTGACTGGGTTAGTTTTTGAAGGTTTATAACCTCTAAAACTCGCTTGAGGTACTATTTCTGTTGTAAATTGTAGTAAATGTAATGTAGTAATGTAGTAAATGGTATAAATTACAGGTGAGTAATACGTTTGTTATTAGTTTTATTTAATTTTTAAATTGCTACCACCGATTTAAGGAAAAGACGCCAAGTTCAACGTTTTTCTCCCGGGCCTCTCATTCGTCAAAATTTTGTTGCAATAAATATTTAATTTTATTTTCCTATTTAACTAAAATTTATATAAAATACACGTTTAAATAACTTTTAAAATTTTTCATAATAATTTAGACAGGTTATTAATTTAGTTTCAGGTTATTTTTAATATACATAGACGTCACATGCGCATATTTATATATCGTTAGTTTCCCGCGATTTATACATTTATACGGTACTGATCGGTACAGTTGAATCAAAGGTTTGTTATATAAAATTAAAGCAATCAAATAAGTTAAAAAATCTCCGGAAATACAAAATTATGAATGAATATAATTGCAGAAAAGAGAAATAAGAATTTTTATAAAAACAATTAAGCTCCTTACAAAAAGAAAACCGCGAAATTAACTTATTTGATATTTAACACTTTTAATGTACGGTTTGGTTCTTACTAACATAAATTTATTTACAATTTCTTAATGTATTAATTATTTTCCTCCTTGTTCGTGCACTCGTAACTGATAGCTTGCTTTCGTAATAAATTTGTATGATTTGTAAACATCGCTGCATACTGTACGGCGCCATAATAAATTTGCCATGTATCACCATATTTAACTGCCAATCGCAAACTTCCAATATTCTCACAAAGCAAATGGCACACAATTCAAATCAGGAGGTTTAATTTGGATCTAATACGCTTTAACTATTAAATACGATAATTTTACACCACCCAAATTTATTTGCATCTCTTAAAGACGTATTCATACCATCAAAAGTTTATACGGTACTGATCGGTACAGTTGAATCAAAGGTTTGTTATATAAAATTAAAGCAATCAAATAAGTTAAAAAATCTCCGGAAATACAAAATTATGAATGAATATAATTGCAGAAAAGAGAAATAAGAATTTTTATAAAAACAATTAAGCTCCTTACAAAAAGAAAACCGCGAAATTAACTTATTTGATATTTAACACTTTTAATGTACGGTTTGGTTCTTACTAACATAAATTTATTTACAATTTCTTAATGTATTAATTATTTTCCTCCTTGTTCGTGCACTCGTAACTGATAGCTTGCTTTCGTAATAAATTTGTATGATTTGTAAACATCGCTGCATACTGTAACAAAAGCAAGCAATTTTCATGTCCTCTAACTAAATTTCTAAACCCAAATTTCTATTTTAAAGTGTTTCCATTTTAGGAAGTGTGTTTATTTTGAAACATACCAGCAGTCTATCATCAACTCTAATATTTACGTGACAGTAATTTATCACAAACTCAGTATTCAATCATTCACATTGTATATATGCAAATGTAAGTTGAAAAGATTTGCGCGCGTACCTCCTATTAACAAAGGCGCATTCTCTTCCATTTCTTAATCCCCATGTTCATCCGACCGGAAATGATCCTCTAGCATCGTTAATCTTGTTAAAGTGTAATACCTCTCCATCAGTTTGCTATTTCATTTTCTAATCTGTTTATTGCCGTGCGGGAGGCTGGTGAAAGTTTCAGGAGTTGTGCAGAAGATGGGACGAGTGGGATGAGTCGTTGAAGGTTGAGAATTATTCAGTTTTCAGACAAGGCTTGGAAAGTGGTACTGGCGTCAAATGCGCTTCCGCCGGCATCGGGAGAAAGCGGTCCGTTAAAACCAAGATCTCACTTCTAATCCGACTGTGCGTGAGGGTAGAGTTCATCTCTCAGCAGACGTATTGCAATTAATAAGTCATTCTGCTGATGCTCGAATTGATCAACGAGATGTTAAGTTTAAACAGGTACAAAGGCGGGTCGTGTTTACGGATTTGTAATCAGATTTCATTAAATTTCGTCTCGTTTGTGCTTGTTTAAACGTTTTAATTATTAATAGAAAGAGCTCTGTCTGCCTGCGTTTAATCTCTGCTGGTAAAATTGAGATTAAGTATGTACTACTAGTTTATACATACATAAGTAAGACAAAGAAGCCTACGTACCAGCAGTATCTGGTTGTTGTTGATTTAAGAATATGCATTTATATTGCATATTAAACAAATATATTTCGAATTAAAAATAAGAATGTAATTGCACCCCTTAAAAGTCGCAGATTTATATTTTAAGTAAGTACTGAATACAATATGTTTTTTCTATAGGAGAGTGGAATTTTAATATCTCAATTCGTTTTAAATATTTCCTTTCCAATGGAAAATACATGATATACGTACACTCTCATTCTACCTAAAAAATTTAAAGCTAGTGTCTAATATATAAGTAAAACAGAATACAGGTTATACAAAAATTAGTAATACCTTCAGATACTTTTTAACTAATGTAATAACAAATATTTATCGTGTATTAGCTTAGTATAATAAATGGATTCAAACTATTTAATAAATACTTCGATCGCATGAAGCATTGGATCGTGGCAAAACTTTTATAGTTTCTTTGAACTTAAATGCAAGCAACGGCCTACTTAATGTATATAGTATTTATATATACACGTACAAGCAAATTTATGTATTCTTTCGAATATTTTTGATATGGCTATTTAGATTTTAATAAGACTTTTCACAATTAATTAAATGCAAATCGGGAATTCGTTGAGTATATCTGTTTAATCACAGATTAAAGAACATCATAATTAATCTATTTAATCTAGTTTAGTTTCATATTTTATAATTATCATACCGTAAATTTTACATTTGATATTAAGCAATCATTTATTCCGCAAATAAATCGCATAACCAGGTCAGGTATTTAATCTAAAATAGTTCATTATTCTGCTTATTCGTAAATATCATCGCTTAAATATTATGAAATACAAGAACTACTAATACGTAAAAATCCGTTATAAGCGTCCGTTTTGAACTCCTTAATATAACGAGGTTATACCAGTGAACGCAGACAAGAAATATTCTTTGTCCTAGACTTTAATTACACTTATTTAATGTATATAAAATTAACATGTTGAAAACTGCTAGAATTAAGGTGTAAATAGAATTTGTGTATATACCGTAATTTTTGTTAAATATATCTGAATCCGATTTAGCTGCGATGTTAACTTTTTTATTTTAAATGAAACACCTTGTATATTTTTACGAATTTTAATAGAGTTCTGTTCTGGAAGTTCAGCAATAATGAGGTGTTGACCCCCTTTTGTTCAAAAACGACAATGATATTTCATTCAAACTAAATTTTATTGAAAACAACAAAAATGAACACAAAAAGACGATTTAAATCTGAAGACCGTGCGGGTCATTCAATGAATCTTCTACGACCAAGCCACCGATTTGGGAATGTTTCGTTTGAAAAACTACTAACATTAAGGGCATAGTGAGGGGGTGATTCATCTTGTTGGAACCAAATACTTACAGGTAATTCCCCATCTTCTTCAGTACCAGAAACAACCTGATCACGTAAAACATCTAAATATCTCTGTCCAGTTAGTGAGCCATTATTGCAAAAAAAGGACCAATAATACGGTTCCTGAAAATATCAGCCCAACCGTTTAATTTCTGTGAATCTTATGTATGCGTTTCTAATGAGGGTTATCTATTGACTAATACCGAGAATTATGACGATCAAATAAAACGTAGCCTCTTTGGAAAACAGCAAATGGTATGTAAAATATAGGTCATTTTTGCAAATTTACAATCTGGCAAGATTCCTCCTTTAGAAGAGTGTAAACGCAACACGTCTCAACGGCACCCATCCAGGTTTTGTGGATAATAAAAAAATGTATGAAAACCAGCCCTGTCCCGAAACGTGCACATATCGATATTTCACTGCCGTTATACACTTTCGTGTATATATACACGAAAGTATATAAAGTGTGCTGATGATCTGTAACGACAGTGAAATATCGATATCTGCACGTTACGGGACAGACGTGGTTCTAATACATGTTTCTCCATTAACAATTTTCCGTTCACAGAATCAAGAAGAGGTTCCTGAAATATCTCTCCTTCAGAGTGACTGGCACTTATTCTGAACTAGAACGGCCTACAATAGTCCGTTCCTCGTTAGGAGTGTCATAGGATGCAATTTTTATCTTGTCGTCAGTGTATAGATGTATAGCGTTAATTTTTTACTAAATCTTTTCTCAAACCAAATCGATTACCCAACGATATTGGCCTATATTGACTTCATTGTATCCACTTTTAACACTCCAAACCACTACTTTTGGATTATCTAAAGCCAAAAAAAGAAATTTTTAAATTCACCGGTCTATATTATGTGTAAAACTTTTGGAAAGATTTAGAATTATGTTTAAATTACTTATTTGTTTATTTTTATATACACATAAAAATAGCATTAATTTACCATATTGGTTAATATTTATTTTCTTTTTTTATCTTTCTGTATATGTATACGATCGATCAATATTCATTTAATTATTTCTTTTTCTTTTATATATTATTAAATACTATTGTGTACATGTTTTTATGAAATGGTGATAATCTACGCCACAAATGATATACTCCATTTTTGTAGGGAAACTGGGTTCGTGAGCCAACAGAATTCTTAGCGATCCCAAGATAACCAACTTCTGCATCTCTCTCACAATTGTTTTCGTCTTCGTCACCCGAATTTTTATTCTTTTCAGGTTTTTGAAAAGATTACTTGTGACTCCTAGTACACTGATTATCACCGGCACAAAGATAACCGTTAATTTTGGATAACTAAGTCTTGTTTGCAGAATAAGATCCCGATACTTAATCCCTCTTTCACGTTCTTTATCCAAGATCTTCGTCTCCGCCGGACATAACATCTCCACCACGTATATGGATTTGGTCTCTAATGCCATAACAATGTGGTTGTGGAGAAGAGAAAACTCCAAAAGGTTCTAATTTTGTTATTAGAGACAATCCTTTTGAAGACTTTTTAATTTTATTTATATAATTGGAAAACAAACGGGTGGCGATATAAAAAATACTAAATTTTTAAAATTGTTCATTTTGTAGTTCAAGTTGAGGAAAGGAGAACTAATATTAACTAGTAATGCCTCCTCAAGGTTCTCTTCTGTAAAATTTGTTTTCTTTGAATGAAATACATCCTTGTAGATAGAAAACATCCTTCCTACATTGCATCTGGTGCATACTGGAAATATTCTTTTATTTCAGCGTATTTAGCAGTTCGATTTGGAGGTCCCCATACACAATTGCTGCAATGTTATTAAATCTGGATTTTTATTAAAAACTGCGTCTAACTTTTGCCGAAGGCAACATCTAAAGTCACTTGGAATATTTTTCAAATTATTAATAGCCACATCTAATGTGGTTAATCCATAAGTTAATTTGAGATTTTTATTTTCCAACAGAATTCAAATAGAATTGTTTTGGCATATTTTCAAAGTGTTCCTGCAGAAAATAGAAACTTGGAATTTGTAAAGAGCTAATCTCAATTATGCTTTTTTGAAAATTTTTTTAAAAGCGGATACAAGTCTATCAATTTCCGGAAAGCAAGTGCTACACAAGTAATATACAGCATATGAGGATATGTTTCCTTTAATAGTCTGCCTGTTTTTAACATATATGCAGCACTATCACTGAGAAATAAAAGTATTTTTTCTTTGTACCTGTCGTCCGAATGAAGCATTTGGTGCATATTCACGTAAATGGTTTTAGCTACTGTTTCCGCATCAACTGTATTTATATGTTGCTATTACATAATATGTAATAGTAATAATGTAATAATATTCCATCTAACGCATATTATGCGTTAGATGGAATAGTTGGATATAGTACACCAGCTACAACATTTACCACACAGCGTCCTGTTTCGTCGGCACTTATCCATAGCTACTGATTTGATGGCGTCTAGTGCGTTCTACTGCTTTCGTGTAGCACATAGAAACATATTATTTGCGTACGGTGGATTCATCAGGAACATTTCGACCAGTATATTTTTGGAGAAATGTTTTTAAGGTGGGATTGTTAAGTTTATTTAATGGAATATTTACCGCTATTAAAGTTTCATAGAGTCAGAATCAAACAGGTCTAATTATTGTGTATGTGTTTGCGATGCTAAGTGACGTTTTACGAGCAATTTCTTGGAATTTTTAACGATATTTTACAGACTTTGCAATAAATTTTGGAATCACTGGCAATTGACATACAATCAGTTTGACCTTTAATCCAACTGGCCAATGTTTCACGATGCCATTCTCAACGCTGTTCCATATCATATCTCAAAAAGTAACTAAGCAATGTTCTAGGCCTAAATTAATGAAAATTAAAAATGTATGCGTAAATTACACAGGCCTGCATAAAATTTGTGATGACGTGATTTTGTTTGTTAAGCTCAGTTTTTATATAGCAATAACTAATTAAAATACAGTTGGTCTCTATCCCCCACAGATTTTTTTTGCACAAAAGAAAAAGAAAAAAATAAATTAAAAAATATCATAATAGGCGTTTTAATACATTTTAAAATGAATGTACTACTAACCCAAAAATGATTTTCTGTTGTGGTTTTAAAGAAATTTGTTAAATAGGCTCTCATTACCTGATATAAATCTTTTATTACATGTATTAATTTTGGACAAGATTTCCGGGAATTTTTACCTGCTAAATCCTATTTATTATGCTTTCACTTTATTAGTACTGCGAAGAAGGATTTCAAGTTTATCACTCCAAACAAAATGTATATTTTATTGTCATTTACTTCATTATAGCTCTGAGTGTCGATCAGTAAACAAGTAAAATTAATTTGTCTTTAGTGTTGTGCGTGGTATTTGGTAAATAAACATTGCTTAAAAATATCTCTAGCCGGTGTTGCAAAAACAAACCAGATGATTTCTGATATATTTGTGGATATTTCGTCTTGAAAAAGTTTAAGAGACCAATTGGTGAATTTGTGAAAAATGCATATTATGCTTATTTCAAAATCAAATTAGGAGATCAAGATAAAGATTGGGCACCGCACCTTGTTTGTAAGGTATGTGAAGAAGGTTTAAGACATTGGACCAAAGGGAATAGAAAAAGCCTTCCTTTTAGAATACCGATGGTTTGGAGAGAACCGCAAAATCATCATGAAGATTGCTACTTTTGTCTTTGTGATATTAAGGGGCATAATAGAAAAACTTTGAAACATATTTTGTACCCAAACAATATTAAATCAGCTATCAGACCAGTTCCTCACAGTGATCATGTACCTATACCTATACCCCCCAAAGTACTACAAGAAGATATTGAAACCTCTTCAACTTTCGGCTCCGTACAGATGGATAGTGATTTTGAACCATCAACCTCAGGTCAAAACCAACCTCAGCTATTTTCACAAGCCGAACTGAATGATTTAGTAAGAGATTTGGGACTTTCAAAAGATCTTTCTGAAGTACTGGGGTCTAGGTTGAAACAAAAAGATTTGCTTGCCCCAGAAACTACCTTCAGATCTTCCTTTAGCTGAATATGACAGAAAAACAACCAAACGAAGCTTTTCTGAAAAACGAAAACGTTGTTTTAAGAAGCATAACGAATAAATAACTATTTCTAATAGTTTCTAGGTGTATATTTTTGTATTTTTTTTAATATAATATAAAACTAGCTTATAAATGAAATAAATCGTGTTTTTCTATATTTTTTGATTTTACTGGTTTGAAAAATACCTTATGTGATACAAAAAAATAAAAGCAGATTTGAAATCAGCGCTACCCAATTCCTAGAAAACAGTTAAAATTTTTAAATCAACATTCAAAGAGTTGAAAAATGCAGGCCCGTGTTATTGATTATTTATGTACTTGGTAGGAATAACACACTTGGCTATATTTAACAAATTTTATTATATTTTTCTAACATATATGTTTCCGCTGTTATGCTTATATACATAGTTTTGTGATATAGTGGTGGTTAGATGATGTTTATAATGGTGTCTATGATAGGGGTGTTTATAAGTTCTAGCTGTGATTATTAATTACATTTTCTTTCTAGGCTATTTAATTTCTAAAATTTCTAATAAATCTAATCTTTAAGTTTTTATTGCATTATGTACTAAGCTGCAGCTATTTATATCGGGCAAATGGTTTTGTTCAATACAGTGTTTCGAGAAACCTGTAGTTTCAATGCTATATTTCACGTATCTTGCATGTTCTGATATACGTTTTTAATGGATCTTCCACTTTGATATATATATATAGGCGTCACAGACTTGACATTTAATGGTATATACTACCAAATTTTCCGGTTTACCTATTTTATCTTTGTTGTTATTTAATATAGTACCTAATTTTGTCTTATTGTTACATATAATTTTAAAGTCTAATTTTCTTAATATTTTGTTTACTTTGTCTGTGATAGGGGAGATATATGTTATTGCATACCAGATGCATACCTTTTATTACCAATTGTGCTCCTTTCTGCGATTCGATGAAGATCCTTTCTGCATACGATGAAATTGTTTATCGGAAAACCAAACTTATAAGATGATATAATCATTTACTGGTCTCTGACTGCAAAATTCCCTAGTGTGAATCTTCTCAACAGGATGAAATTATTTACGGCTGCTAACACTGTTTTTAATTCCTTTTCATTAAACAACTTCTCGAAAATATAATGAAAAAATAATCTTCTCATGATAATAAAGTTTTTAACATGTTTGATTGTTGGCAGAATACAGAATTTATCACCTTAAATGGGTTTTCTAAAAATTTTAAATATAAGTAAGCTTTTCTGTTCAGACTTTCCAAAATATATTGACTTTAATTTATTTAATATATTAGTTCCAAAATTAACTTTCAATGACTAAAGGTTACTTTGGTATAATTTCTCGTTACATATTTAATTACGATTCTTTTAAATTATTTTAATGATTTAAACAATTTTATACTGTCCGTCAACTCTGACTGACGTATATCAAACACAAATACTCTTTCTGAATTTATTATGTATACTAACGTACTTAATTAAAGAAAATTTAAATAGAATGATAACTAGTCAATTAATTATCTGAACAAACTTTAGCATAGAAATACTGAATTTATAATATATAACAATCATTAATATATATATATATATATATATATATATATATATATATATATATATATATATATATATATATATATATATATATATATATATATATATATATATATATATATATATATATATATAATATATATATATATATATATATATATATATATATATATATATATATATATATATGCAATAGATGAGAACACACAACAATTGTTATTGGCCGTATGTACGGAAACTTGATATATAATTATACATAGATAATTAGTTGATTCCGAAATTATTACAAAACTATTAGATTGAAACTCAGAACATATCAAGTTTAAACGTTGAACATATATGTATATAGTGGAGATATAATTTAGATTAGAAAATTTAGGATCGTTCTTAGTGGGGTCTTACATAATCTTATGCATGATATTTAATAACTCGAGTAGGTAGCTAGAGACGACCCACTATAAATTAGAACATAGCCTCCGCGTCGGACCCTAGGGGGCACAGTTTTTCATTTCATGCATCTACATAATGTTTTCTTGGCGTATTACAAATGAGTTCTCTGTATACGAAACTATAGAGCTTACCCATTTATGTGATAATTAACCCAAAAACAAATTGAAATTAACTGTTGACTGGAAGTTTAGACCGACCTTTTTTCGTCTTTTCGGTTCGAAGTAGATAAACTATGCATACTAAACAAAAAATTACTTATACTTGCAAATTGCCTATTTACAAAATTAGGGTAACTCAATATTCTGAGGTACCGGATGATATTACATTATATTATATTTTTTCTGGCTCGACATAGAAGGAATAGACTACTAATCTATTTCAAAAATTAAATTATCTCTGCCTTAATTTCAGCGAAAAATAAGATTTCTCCTACATTGAATCTGCCTTTTTATAATTTAAGATTCCATAAATTTAGTTATGAAGTCATAAGGAAGTTTGTTGAATATATTTTTGCCTAAAATATGCGAACACACTTTTCGGATACGTAATTTACTCTGGTTTCAACATATACCGGAGCGGATAGATAAACAGGGTGACAAAAAATTGGGGATTTATTTTTAACTGAAAATAGTACACACTAAATAATTGACAAATGAAAAAAAATTTGTGATAAAAGTTGTAATGTAACAGAAATATTAACACTTACAGTTTAAGAGACTCAGCAGTAATTGTTAATAGTACTCTCATCGGACCATTTATTTTATCACATCGTTTACATGCCAGAAATTATTTAATATTTTTACGAAACAATTTGCCAGAAATTTTAGAAGAGGGGCCTTTAAATGTGCGTTAACATATGTGGTTTTTACATTATGGTGCTTCATCTCATACAGATACGAAGTACGTGAGCATCTAATAATACGTTTGGTGATCGATGGATAGGTAGAGGTTGACTTATTGCATGGCCATCCAGATCACCCGACTTGAACACAATGGACTTCTGTGTATGGGGATATATGAAAAATTTGCTGTACAATAACGATAATGAAACTGAAAATATTAAATTATTAACCATACGTCGTCAAACACAATAAGCGGACAAGATATCCGAGCGTGTTATAACTCGTGGATACGGCGAGCACAAGCTTGTATTCAAACAGGAGGCGGTAACTGTAAAGATTTGCTCTAGGAGCAGTTCACGTGTTGCTGGCATAAGTGTGAATATCTCTGTTGCTTTACAAGTTTTATCACAATTTTGTTGTCATTTGTCGTTATTTTATATGCTATTTTCCGTTAAAAATAATACTCCAATTTTTTTATCACCTTCTATAAGGTCTCCAACTCTATAAGATACGAATAAGAAAAGACAAAATAATAGAACCAGTCGCACATAATCACAATTTAGTGCAACACCTTTATCCAAACGTTGAACTCATTGCTTCATTCCATATATGAAACTTTCTTTATTTAGGTACTGTTAATCCAATTTCGAACAGTAGCCCAAAGTTCAGTGTCGGATGAAAAAATGCCGACCTTTCAATACCTTTAAGAACAACAAGAAATTGGTGGGTACCAAATCAGGACTGTATGGAGGGTACGAAGCTGTTGCTGCAATACGGTCTAGCGTTCTTGCCGACCTTACTCTGCAGATATACGCCGTTCACGATTCGAAGACGTGCATGTCATCAACAGAATTTTCTGAATCACCAACACAACGACAGTAAACGATGTATAATATTTATATCAACAACACTTTGGGATACCGCTGTTGCACATATATAATCAAATATTGTCAACTGGATGTTCCCCTGACCAGTGTAAGCTGAGTAAAATAACGCCCCTCTTTAAGAGTGGGAATATAAATAACATAAAGTCCTACCGACCGATTTCTTTAATTAGTAGCTTTCCGAAGATCTTTGAAATAATTCTCGCTGATCTTGTCTACAGTGAAATAGTTACACAATTATCGGTTTCGAAACACGAATTTCTAAGGGACAGATATACAACAACTAATTTAATAACTGTAACCCAATATATAGCAAATACATTTGATCAAGGCTTGCAAGTGGATACTGAGCTAAGTAAGGCTTTCGACAAAGTTCATCACATTTTAACCTCTAAATTAAATAATTTTAGTATTAGTTCCAATTACGTCAAAGTTATTACTATATTACTTATCTGTTACTACTTAACAGATCGATCTAATTTTGTTGAATGTGAGGGCACTAGAGCGCATAGATTTCCTTCGAGAAGTGGAGAACAGGTGTCCATTTTGGATCCTCTGTCCTTTGTACTGTACATATATAAATTGCCAGCTATGCTCTAGTCAAACTGCTTATTGTACGCTGATGATATAATAAAGATATATGGTAAAATTAACACTTTCGCTGACTGCGAACATCAAACTGATTTAAATATTATAAATGATTCGTGTGCGAATAACGCGAACTATATGTTAACAAGTGTAAGGCTTTGTATTTTTCTAAGAAGGAATTACAGTTCAGTGCCATTACAATGTAAATGGCAATCGTTTGGGCAGAGTGGAACTTTCTAAGGACCTTGGAGTCTGGTTTGATAACTCGCTTACATTTAAGAAATATATCCGTCAAATATTCAATAAGGTCTACAGATACCTTGGTTTCCTTTCTCGGAACATCAAGGTGTTCAAAACAATAGAGGCCTATTCTATCAAAGCTATATCAGAAGTACGCTGGAGTATGGAAATTTGATTTGGTCATAATATTACGTGAAGGCTGTTGATGATGTTGAAAAGGTTCAGCGGAAGTTTCTGACAATTATTTATTTTCGTAAGCATTGTATCGACGCACAATATCAGAGTTGCTTTTCGGGTTTAAGCTTATTAATGGTGTTATCCTTGACTCCCACCTCCTATCTCTACTGAATCTCTCGGTTCCTCAATTTGCCTCAAGGTGTTTTAAAGCTTTTTATGTCCCCAAGTCTCGCTACTTATATCATCAACATTCGTTTGTCATTGATATAATTTGGACCATTTTCTTGTTTTTCGTATTTTCTAATTTTTTTTTTGCACCTCATTTCATTTTGTTTTGTATAAATACTATATTATCCTGTAATTAGTTACTATGGCTGTTGGATAATAAACGTATTATTATTATTAATATTATTATCACCTTGAATGTATATTTATGTTGGTGCGAATGTTCACTATTGACACATATCGTGATATTTTACATCTGTTTACTCTTGGTTTGTAATTCCGAAAGCGTTTCGCGGCCAATGTAAGCGACTTGTTGCATCCGCGATTGCAAATTGTGGATCAGAACGCGATAATGATGGACCGTTGCTGCTTTTATAAGCTGTGAGAGAAGTATAATCGTAATATTCTCTTCCATACTCATGTATAATTTCATATTATATATTGTACTTATAACCTAAATAAACGTTTACTACCCTAACTTAAAATGTAAACAAATAGATTTTGCTCCATTGTTTTGACATCGCTGATGACCTGCACGTCTTGAAATCGTGAACGGCGTATACGATTCTTTAGTGATCGTAAAGTTTCGTACTATGTTATTGAATTAACCGTTAATTAAGTCGATGGATATTCAAACCCAAAATTCGTCTCCAGTGGTTATGAGGAAATCATCTCCTTCACTTCAATACTGGTTAACAAAGTTCATGACAAATGGTGTTTCTTTGCTCTTTCATACCATCCGTTGATTACCCCGGAACCCATCTGGTGCAAATTTTTCTGTAATTAAACGTCCAAACAATGTACTGGACTCTTTCTTGATTAATGCCTAATTACGCGGTAATTTGTTTTTGTATATACCGGCGACTTCCTTGATTCAGTGCCTTCACTCAGCTCTAATTCTTCTCATGCTTCACTTATACTGGTCGACCTGATCTCTTTTCGTCAAACACCTTTATGTCACCTCTATGGAAGAGGTTTGCATACCAAAACCGCTAGCAGATATTCTTCACACATATACAATCGTTGGCATAATAAACAGCTATCAAACGCCTGTAAATGTTGATAGGCGCCCAAACTTCCAGCTATTAAAGTTGTATCAAAAATCGTTGCTTGATACGCATCTCAGAAATCAAACTCATGTAAATGACACTGCTACCCAACGACGATACAGAAAAATAATTTGTAGCTAAGAAGGGATACTTCAAATTACCGTTTGAAGGTTAGAATTTGTTTCTATTCCTACTACTCGGGAAATAACGTTGTTGAATGTCGAATGGTTCACACTCATCGTCTGCTTCAAATTCCTACCATAGTCAGTGAACGATTTTAGTATTGACAAAATTTCTGCCTGCGTTAATACATTGAGTTTTGTTATCATATAATAACATTGCAATTAATTATAGAACTATCAAAGTCTTTTCGCACAGTGCTTGAGCAGCCGCTAACACAGTATTTTTACAAGTACTGCCCAGGTTAACAATTTAGTTAGCGGTGGAAATAAAATACTCAAATATGTGAAAGCATATACCCTAAGGGGAAAGAGTAAGTATTATTCATTAATTTATTGATATAAAATGGCAGAATATAGCTTTATATGACATACAATGCACGCCCGTCGTGTGTCACAAAATTATTAAATAATTTGAAACTGGTTGTTTTGTTTCTCTGCGCCATCAAAAAAGGATTAGGCGAATTAGGCGATTAGGCCAATATTGCCAATTATGAAGAACGAAATACACTTATTTGCGCTAGTGTAGAAGAAACTCTGACCACATCGAGCAGAGTCATAGCAGAGCAATTCGGTGTTACTGCAAAAACAGTTCGCAAAATATTAAATGAATTATTTCCGGATAACAAACAGCACACAATGGAGTTTTGCAATCAAATATTTGAGAAAGACATGCGGATGCAAATTTCATAAAAAAATATTTGTTTACTGATGAAAGTATTTTCATATTGCACGATAAGCATAATCTATCAAAAGCACGATGTTTGTCTAGAGAAAACCGTCAATTATATTGCACTACAAATACACAGCATTCCCAAAACCGAAATATGTGGGCTGGGTTACTTGGAGATAATATTATTCGACCATTTTCTATAGGTGGGATTTTGACTGGTCGGAAAAATTAACATTTGCTGAAGAACTATATTATATACCTGCCATTGGTGAATTGCTCCACATTACTTTTGATGTAACATGGTTCCAACAAGATGGATGTCCTGCACACAACTTCAGAAATGTACAAAATTACTTAAACAATATCTTTCCTGGACATATACTAAGTAATTGGAGTGGAATATATTGACCAACTATTTCCCCGCCAAACGATTTCTTTTTGCGGGAGTATATAAAATCAGAAATCTATGGTTTTTAGCAATTTAGAGCCAGAAATTTAGCAGAACTAAGGAAAAAATAGTAAAAATAGAGGCACTTCATAGGATTACATACGAAATGTTACTAAATGTTCAACAGGGTTTCCACGACAGATTAGGTTATTGTGTAGCTAAAAGGGATGGTCTGTTTGAAAATTTGTTGAAATAACCTATTTATTGTCTAAGCCTTTTTTTAATTTTATTTTTTCCGTTGGAAGAAACTATTTTTGTTGTTTTAGAGTTAATTTTTTAATGTTGTCTTTATTTATTTATTTGCCGTTTATAAAATCAATTTGTTGAATAAACACATACAAAAATAAATACGTATTTAACTTACTTGAAAAAATATAATTTGGTTACTGTTCTGACAAACTGCGGTGACAAATAACATGACTATATATATATATATATATATATATATATAACCGTACTATACATAGTACGGTACACCCAAATTGTTGTGCGGTATTTTCAGTTTTCAGTGTTCCGAGTTGTCTTTACCTTACAATATAACCCGTTTTTTAAACATTAGAAAAAAATTTATGGGGTTATTATTCGGGTTATTTTAAGAGTTTTTTTGTCATCAGATGGTTTTCGATAGGATCGTTTCAAAGATACAGGGCGATAAATGTACCTCAAGGAAAATTATGGTGTACGCTGCGCAGGGCCTACTGGATATTTGAAATGTTTCCGGCCTTTTTAACAAAAACACATATTTCGCAGCAAAACAAAATTTATTTTTCGACGTAATCTGCCTGCAACTCGATACGTTTGGTTCAAAGTTTTTTCCATCTCTTCAAACCGTCAGAAAAAATTGATTGTCCAAACCTGAAAAATACTGATTTACTGTGTCTTAACATCAGCATTTGACCCTAATTTTATTCCGACGAGATATTTTTCAAATTCGGGAACAGGAAATACCGCTGGGAGATAGATCTGGCGAATAGGGTGGATTCGGAAGTAACTCAAATTTCAATTCGTTCAATTTTGACTTTGCAACCGGGCACACGTGAACCCGAGGGTTATCCTGGCGAAACAGGACTTTTTTTTTGTCGAATGTGGACGTTTTTTCATAATTATGGTCATCAATTTATCTAGCAATTCAGCGTAGTACTATTCATTGTTGGAAGCTAGTCGACAAGAATTATTCCTCGACTATCCCAAACAAACTGTCGCCACTGATAGTCTTAATATGTAGATGAATTTAAAAATGAAAAATTATCAACGAAATTTGGTATTAAGGATTCTTAAATGATTTGCAAACACTTTTCCTAATACTTTCTTGCTCTATCTTAATCGCTAATATGACATTACTTAAAACACTACTTTTTATTTTCATTATAGTTGGCTAGATATTGACATTGTGAAAACTCTATTAATACAAAAAGATCCATTGCCGTGGCCTACAAAATTGATAAAAATTTTATGTTGATTACTTTCAAAATAAAAAAGTTATTTACGTGTCCTCATGAAAAATGAAACAAACTATATATATATATATATATATATATATATATATATATATATATATATATATATATATATATATATCAGTGAAATCGGCTGGGCTCATATGATTGCTTTTAAAACCACTTACAAATCTTTCAATGGGAAGGAGCAGATTCATTACAGTATTTTTGTAAGGTTTATTAAATTTTTTTTGATGATTTTTCCACGTCGCAAATTATGTTCAATTTACACATGAACTTATTTTTTCTAGCTGACAGATTTGGGCGAAATGCTAACAATAGCCTCCTTAAATATGGCTGAAGTCAGTAATATGCCCATGAGCTTGCTATCTTTTGAAAAGTGAGTCTCCCGTCAAATTACCCTCGTAGAAGCTGCTGAGTTATTGTTTTTGAATTTTCATTGTTTTTTTTTGCTAATTAAAGAATTAAGAAAATATCTGAGAAGGTATCAGGTGTGTATGTCTAACTAAAGTTATATTTTGAAAGTGAAACATAGTTTATTTTTCCATGCACATCATTCTCTAATGCCTACACTAAAGTATTAAGTGGTTTGATTACGTAAGTGGTTCCAGACCCTTGTCAAAATACCTTTAAATCAAAAGGAAAATTAGTTAACGTTTAAAAACTTAAAAATTACGCTCCCATATGTGTGCATATTTTGTATTTAATTGGATATTTGATGGATGATAACTACTTTTAAAAATTTTACCTGCCTGTTAAAGGATCCCGCTCCGAAAGCAGGTGAGAATTGGATGAAATATAAACTATCGACTTAACCGGTTCGTACTCTATTGGTCGCAGCATGGGCATTATTTCTGATACCGGATATTATTTGTTGCTTGATATTTGGAATTATATTTTATGTAACGTCTGAGCATAATACTTACAAAAAAATAAAACAAGGTAAGATATAATCCTACTAATCGGCAGCTAAGGTAATGCAATGAAATAACACCCGATTTTAATGAGTCTGAGATTTCAGAAAATTAATGATAATTAAGTACTTATTCTAAGGAGTAAAGTAATAGAATGAACGAAGGTAAGATTTTTTAAAGATATACATTTCATGTGAGATAACTTAATTTATCAATTTAGTTGTATTAAACAAAAATATTTTATAATATGCAAATATTATAAAAATCGGGCATGGAGAACAGATACAAGTGCAACAAATACAATACAAGTTATATGTGTATGAAACATGTTATCCAGACATGCAGATACGTGTTTCGATTTGCTACATATTCGTCAGTGCATGATCCTGAAATAGGCAAAATTTGCTACAAAACTCCCTAATTACTAGAGACCGGACGCATCGGGCCCAAATTACGATGGACTATATAAATTATCTATAACATCACTAAGTACAACACGCAGTTATTGAATAGCACTATTCATTCGGTTAACCGCACATCTGTTTTTCGTCGTTGAATTATGACGCAATTACTTCGGTATAACAGTTAAATTTCTTTCTTCATAGGCGTAGATAGCGTGAGGAGTTTTTAAAGGTTATTTTATTTATTAGTTTATATTTCGTAAGATAAATAAAGTACAGTGAGTTAGTTTCTTTTTTTCATTATTTTAACTGTTAATTACATAGGTACTTCGTAATTTTTGCAATGGATCCTGTTTGATTTCATTTCATCGAATATACTTCTTCCAATTATTTCTTACGTCAAAATAATTGGGAGAAGTATCCAAAAAAATCTCGTAAATATCGTTAACTTTCAAGAACTTACGCATACATTTTTAATTTTCATTTCTTTAAATCTAGAACATTGTTTAAGTTACTTTTTCAGATTTGATATGGAACAATGTCGAGAATGGCATCGTGAAGCAATGGCGAGTTAGATTAAGGATCATACTGATTGATGTATATTGCTAGTTATTCCGAAATTTATTGCAAAATCTGTAAAATATCGTTAAAAATTCCAAGAAATCGCACGTAAAACGTTACAACAAACGAAGTACAGTGTGAAACTTTAATGGTGGCATATATTCCATTAAATAAACTTAACAATCCCAGCTTCAAAACATTTCTCCAAAAATATACTCGTCAAAATGTACTAGATGAATTCACCAAACGCAAGTATTATGTTCCTAAGTGCTACACGAAAGCAGTAGAGCACATTAGAAGCCATCCTTCAAATCAATATAGTAAGCGCCAAATAAGATGGCGAGCGGTGGGAGTAAGTCCGTGCAGCATTAGAAATAGTGGGAAATTTTGTATTTGGTATTACATAAAGTTGCAAGTAAATGAGTAAGTGCGCGTGCGCGTTTTTAAAAACGACTTAAAAAGACTACGGCGCATCCACACCGCTTGCCTTCTTATTTGGCGCTTGCAATACCTATGGATAAGTGCCGACAAAACTGTCGATATATTAGGAAGCTGTGTGGTAAATGTTGTAGCTGGTATACTATATCCAACTATTCCATATAGCCCATATGTAATAGCAATAAAATTATAAATACAGTTGATGCGGAAACAGTAGCTAAGACCATTTACGAGAATATGCACCAAATACTTCATATATACTTCAATACAAGTCACAATTCAACGACAAAAAACAGATGTGCGGTCAATCGAATGAATAGTGCTATTCAATAGCGCGTGTTGTACTTAGCGATGTTATAGGCTATTTATATGGTTGATCGTAATTTCGGCCCGATGCACCCAGTCTCTACTTATTACTTTATTCCCAATAAAATTATTTATCATATTTTTTAATAACATCTTCTATTCTCTTATGTAAATTACTTTTTTATCAACTTAATAAAAATATATTTAATACGCTTAAGATGCTTGATTTTCATGATCGTAAATAACTAAAATATGTAAATGTACATATTTACAAAACGCATTACAAATAAATGTTATGTTTACAAATGCGAGTCAGTATTTGCTGTCTGATTTATGATAGGTCAATTAAGGGAAGGATGATTTATTTTAATAATTGTAGTAATGTAGGTCACGTGTGTATGTCTATTAGTATGTCGCATGTGAACATGTACAAATAACAATTTCAATTATATTTGTTATCACCAAAAATACAATATTCGTTATGTGTACGTTTATGATAAATTGTTGCTGAGCTGTCAACATAAAATAATATTTATTGTTACACTCACTATTAAATAACGTCACCGTTTTAGTGAAAGAAGCACGTATCGTGTAATATAGTTTGTAATATTTCACTGAAATCGAATTTAATTTTTCTATTGTTTAGAAAGAAACACGTATCCTGTAGTATATTTCGAAATAGGAGGGGCATTGATATATTCTTAGTCTACTGTTGAAATAATTTTAAGCTAGGACTTAGTATATTTTATGATTCAAAATAGTCTCCTCTTCAATTAATACACTTGATACAGAGATCCTACAAAGCCTTTAATCCATCTTGTTGAGAATGTGCAGAGCAGCAAATTTGTACTACGAAGATATATTTATGGATGGATTGAACAATCTATTGTTATGACTGTTGTATTATATGTGTGGTTATGCTTCGGAATGTGTATTGTGTTTTGTATAGATTCACATATATGCTCTTAATAATGTTGAAATCTGTGTACATGTTTTGTATTGTATTTGTCCTTTAACTGGTAACCCGTTGGACAATAAAGAAATATTATTATTATTATTATTATTATTATCTAAAAAAAAGATTCTTCTTGGTCTACAAATCAGCCCCCCACAGCTTCTATTACCTCTTAGTTTCGCAAAAATTGACGTCCTTTTAAACTTTTCTTCAATCGAGGCAATAGTCTGTTATATCTGTTATGAAACTCATAATAGCAACTTGCGTTAAATCTAGTGGCTATTGAACTAGAGAAGAAGCAAGAAGAATTAAAAATGTTAAAAAAATTCTTCGATTACGGAAGTGTCTTGCGTTATAAATTTCTTCTAACCAGTCAAATTGTTAACTAGGAATATTCTTTGAATGTCAGCGCGAATCCTTGCATCTGAAATGTCCTGAATTATGGAAAGAAACTTGCATCACGTTTGTTCGAGAATATTTAGTCAAACATTAAGCATTACTTCACAGCCACAATATTTGTTTAATTTAGTTGCGCGTGACATTTTCCTATTTCCACAGCTGAAAAGACCACTTCGCGGACACCGGTTCGAATCTACTGATGAAGTAAAACATACTTTGAAACGAGCTCTGAAGGTTATACTGAGAACCGACCTTCAGAAATTATATTAATATTGAACGAAGGGTTGGAATACGTGTATTGTTTTGGGAGATTAAATAAATATTGAATAAAAATAGATATTTTGCATTTCATTTGGTTATTTTATAGTCCCGATAACTAGTCTCGAAAAACAAAAATTTGTTTTTGTTCAAAAAAATTCAAGGCGTAATTCAGTAAAAATAAGATATTGTATTTCAAAAACAGAATCTAAGAAAATAAAATCAGCTTGTATTTTTTTATAAAATAAGGTTGACATGATGACATGTTTTACAAAACAGAAAGCTTACTACCAAAATTATAAATATTTTACCAAATTACCCCACTGTATACATGCAATATGATATTGCGCAGTGATCTGAACTTCCAATCTCGCTGAATAGAAATCATACTCTCGTCATATATTGTGTTACGTAACGTAGATCAAATTACTAATGTGTACATACCGGTAATGATATACAAGAGCAAATACCTGCATTAGCTTTGCAACAATTTGTGCCACTGCCTGAAAATAATAAATATGTTAACTAATTAATCTGTAATTATAAATTGTGTCGTGTTATATGCTGAATAATGTTACTACCGATTGGAGGCAAATTTGATATCTTAGTTAACTTATTTATTCCTATAGTTGTGTAAACGCAACACTACCAAAAAAACATTTTTTCATAAAAAAACAATTAGTAGTATTGCATTAATAAATATTTAGACATATTGATACAAATTTTCTGAATGGGTAAACGCATTTTCAATTGTGAATTAAAACAAAATCTAACTATTTAATTTTCAAGAAAAAACTTGTGTATCTAACTATTAAATTTAATAATATATGGTTTACTTTTTCATTTATCGTTAAGAGGTTTCATATAAAACAGCGATTCTCAACTTTCTTAGCTCCTAGACCCCCCAATAGTAAATGTAAATAAAATTAATATTTCGCGACCTCCCCCACAACACCAAAGGAATAACAACAGTAAGCCCTACTAATTTAATTTTGACTGTAATTATAAATGTAAAAATTATTTAATATAAAATAATCACTAGGGACCGGACACGAGAGGTTGATGACTCATCGGCCACGAGGATACTATTGAACATTTGTATTTTTAAAGTTTTTAATTTTATTTATATAGTTATACTTATAACAATAAAACGGGTATATATATATATATATATATGAAAAATTTTGTGAAAAACTTATCTGCGCGGAATGTGCATATATCGATATTTCACTGTTTTTTACAGATCATCAGTGCACCTTACCGAAGACAGACATGTTATTCACTTCTATACTACGTGTATATATACGAACTGTAATGAACTTCATGTGTATGAGAATTAATAATTATTAAATCTCATTTTACATGCGATTGTCGCTATAATTTGTTGCATTTAATTCTACAATTCGGCAAATCACTTTTGCCCTAGATTGTAGACGCAACAAGCCGCGACATCAACTGTACAAGTTGTCAGTACAAATGAAAAATTTTGTGAAAAACTTATCTGCGCGGAATGTGCATATATCGATATTTCACTGTTTTTTACAGATCATCAGTGCACCTTACCGAAGACAGACATGTTATTCACTTCTATACTACGTGTATATATACGAACTGTAATGAACTTCATGTGTATGAGAATTAATAATTATTAAATCTCATTTTACATGCGATTGTCGCTATAATTTGTTGCATTTAATTCTACAATTCGGCAAATCACTTTTGCCCTAGATTGTAGACGCAACAAGCCGCGACATCAACTGTACAAGTTGTCAGTACAAATGAAAAATTTTGTGAAAAACTTATCTGCGCGGAATGTGCATATATCGATATTTCACTGTTTTTTACAGATCATCAGTGCACCTTACCGAAGACAGACATGTTATTCACTTCTATACTACGTGTATATATACGAACAGTAATGAACTTCATGTGTATGAGAATTAATAATTATTAAATCTCATTTTACATGCGATTGTCGCTATAATTTGTTGCATTTAATTCTACAATTCGGCAAATCACTTTTGCCCTAGATTGTAGACGCAACAAGCCGCGACATCAACTGTACAAGTTGTCAGTACAAATGAAAAATTTTGTGAAAAACTTATCTGCGCGGAATGTGCATATATCGATATTTCACTGTTTTTTACAGATCATCAGTGCACCTTACCGAAGGCAGACATGTTATTCACTTCAATACTACGTGTATATATACGAAATTAAATGCAACAAATTATAGCGACAATCGCATGTAAAATGAGATTTAATAATTATTAATTCTCATACACATGAAGTTCATTACAGTTCGTATATATACACGTAGTATAGAAGTGAATAACATGTCTGTCTTCGGTAAGGTGCACTGATGATCTGTAAAAAACAGTGAAATATCGATATATGCACATTTCGCGCAGATAAGTTTTTCACAAAATTTTTCATTTGTACTGACAACTTGTACAGTTGATGTCGCGGCTTGTTGCGTCTACAATCTAGGGCAAAAGTGATTTGCCGAATTGTAGAATTAAATGCAACAAATTATAGCGACAATCGCATGTAAAATGAGATTTAATAATTATTAATTCTCATACACATGAAGTTCATATATATATATATATATATATATATATATATATATATATATACGGCTACAAACTACGAAATACATTTTCATTTGTTCATTTTGTAGTTGAGTACAGGAGTGTTAATATTTACTAGCAATACTTTCTCAAAGTTCTCTTCTGTAAAATTTGTTCTCTTTGAATGAAGTACATCCTTTTAAATAGAAAACGTCCTTTCTACATCGCAACTGGTTATCGGTGCATACTGGAAATATTCTTTTATTTCAGCGTATTTAGCAGTTAGATTTTGAGGAATTGTCCCCACACACAATTGCTGCAATGTTATTAAATCTAGATTTCTTTCAAAAACTGCGTCAAACTTTTGCAGAAGGCCCCATCCGAAGTCACTTGGAATATTTTTCAAATTATTAATAGCCACATCTAATGTGGAAAATTAATTTTTTAATTTAAGATTTTGATTTTAAAAATAAGCAGTTTCAAAATAAGCAATAACATTTGTCAAATTTCCAAAGTGTTCCTGAAGAAAGTACAACTGATTTTTTAAATGTGGAATTGGGTGAGTTCCTAGCACTCAGAAATACTCCGACCATCGTCATGTAAACATGCAACGAAATTTTGTAAACTATCGAAATTCTCTTCATAAAAACTAGTAGCTTCAAAACATGTCCCCCATCTAGTGATTACTGGAGAGGGAGGCAGTGACAAAGATGGCAGTTTTTCCCTGTAAAGAGCTACTCTCGATGGTGCTATTCTGAAAACTTTTTAAAAGCGGATACAATTTTATCAACTTCTGGAAAGATGTCTCTGATAAATTCACAGATTCTGTGGAGAGCATGTGCTACACAAGTAATATGCAGCATGTTAGGATATGTTTCCTTTAATAGTCTGTCTGTTTTTAACATATATGCAGCACTATCACTGAGAAATAAAAGTATTTTTTATTTGTACCTGTCGTCCGAATGAAGCATTTGGTGCATATTCTCGTAAATGGTTTTAGCTACTGTTTCCGCATCAACTGTATTTATAAATTTTATTGCTATTACGTATGCGTTAGATGGAATAGTTTGATATAGTACACCAGCTACAACATTTTCCACATAGCGTCATAATATATCGACAGTTTCGTCGGCACTTATCCATAGCTACTGATTTGATGGCTTCTAATGCGTTCTACTGCTTTCGTGTAGCACTTAGAAACATAATATTTGCGTACGGTGGATTCATCAGCAACATTTCGACCAGTATATTTTTGGAGAAATATTTTTAAAGTGGAATTGTTAATTTTATTTAATGGAATATTAGCCGCCATAAAAGTTTCACAGAGTTCTTCGTTAAAATTGTCAGATTCCAACGGTTCTAATTTCTGTGCATGTGTTTGCGATGCTAAGTGACGTTGTACGTGCGATTTCATGGAATTTTTTAACGATATTTTACAGATTTTGCAATAAATTTCGGAAGCGCTGACAATGGACATACAATCAGTATGACCGTCAATCCAACTTGTCATTGTTTTACAATGCCGTTTTCGACGTTCTTTCATATCATATCTGAAAAAGTAACTTAAACAATGCTCTAGATCTAAACAAATAAAAACTAAAAATGTATGCGGAAGTTATTGAAACTGAACGAAATTCAATGCACGCTTACGTCGAAATAATTTGGAAAAGTAGATGCAATTAAACGATATTAAACAGGATCTATCACAAAAATTACGATATAATTAACAGTTAAAAATATGAAAACAAGAAACTAACTCACAGCACTTTAGTTATCTTACGAAATATAAACTAATAAATAAAATAAATCATAAACACCACGCTTCTATCTACGCTCATGGAAACAGAAACCTTATAGTAAATATCCAACAAAAAACGTCGCAATTGTTGATGAAAACAGATGTGCGCGCTAGCCAGATCAATAGTGCGTTCAATAACTGCGTGATTACTTACAGATGATGTAGACTATTTAAGAAAATTAATACTGGTAGCCGTAACTTTGTGGTAATTAATTTTGAAAATAAAATAAATAAAACAATAACTTTGTTATATATACCACTTTATTCACATATAATCGTGACCGCGGTTTCGACATCCAATGTCATTATCAAACTGCAAAAGTTACAGGCCTACATAGACCTTATAAATGGCACAAAAATATATGGGGGTGGTTTATGATGTTATTTAGACTATTTATATCATCCGTCGTAATGACGACGTCATTTCAACTCGATATGTCCGGTTTCTAATAATCACATTGCATTAATTTTATACATTAAGAAAATACCGAGAGTATAAAAAATATAATACGACTATTTCTATTATTTTAAGTCGCTGCGTTTATAGTCACGGGCATGAGCATGCATGTATGACGTGTACATACATGAGCAATGTGCAACTTCCAACCTGATTTGTACGTGCTGTTTGTAATTTTGTCTCCTTCTATAATACTCGCAGTGAAAGCATGTTTGAACATGCATATGGATGCGTTTAAACAAGTCATGCTGTCATCAGTATAAAAGAGGCGTTTGCGATTACTAGAGGTTTGTAGTTCCGGTGATTCTAATGGAGCTATGGCAAACCATGACAGTTCCGGATAAGGAGCCGTGACTAATTGCCGTGATTTTTCGGACCGGCTCCTAGAATAATATACAATACTCAATCAGAATCATGTTTCACGTTGCCGTTCTCCATTTCGCTGGCATGAACGGCCGACCTGATTAGCGTCGGTGTCCGAACAGGAATCAATGCGTATGGGATTCCCCGCCAAAATGATAATGTGGCGATTGTGGCATGTACTTATTACTATTCACTCAGTCAGTAGTTACAATTTTACATTTGTTTGTAACGCTTATCACGGTGTACATGTACCTTATTGTAGACTTTCGTTAGCTTTGCCGATTTATGTGATTTCACCTAATAACTATGGCAACAAGGAATAAAAAATCATATTTGTGGAACTTTTTTGAACAAACAACAGATCAGAGATACACTAGTATGTTATACAAACATGTCGTCAACTACAAAACTTCTATTAGTAATTTCATACGAAAACACCCGTTAGTTCAAATAATGTCAGATTTGCCGACTTTTAAAATTAGAGAAAGAAGTAAAAATACTGATAAAGTACGAACTACATAGAATATTGAATCAGAACCATCCACTAGCAGAATTCTGTCACTGCCTTTCACAGAACAATTAGCGCATGGAATTGAACCTCAAAAACAAATATTTTTTTGTTTCTTTTAGAAATATTTTTGTTACCTACTTATTATTAGAACATTATTTCGTTTCGTTTTATTAGTTCATAAACTTTTTCGTATTATTAGTATTAAACATTTTTGGTTTATTTTATTTGCAAAGAGTCTTTTTTTATTACAGATCAAATCAAAAATTATATGTTTATTTATTAATTTAAAGTTTATTTTATAACAAAATTTAAACATTGGAAATTAAGTTGTTGATATTCCTTCAACTTTATCATAAAATTGGCATAATTTCATAAATATTTATTTTTAACCCCGACCTCCGACCAACAACAAAAACTTAAAGTAATCACTCCAGCTCCGACGAAATAAATACTATTTAGACAGTTCCGCAAAATCACCGTGACTTTACATATAAGGAACTTACAGTTCCAGTTCCGGCCGCGGAGTGGTGACAAAATCACCGACAGTGAAATCACGCTAAATCTCTATCGATTACACAACTTCAGTTAAGTTTCGAAATCAAAGAGTGCGTCTTGTATTTTTATATTAGTGTACGGTCAACCGTGAAACTGAATCGTCTTTTTTTAAATTTCTTATGCGAAATGGATAGATTTGTGCAAAAACAAGTGAGACATCAACATCCAATAAATCGGTTGGTAAAAAGACAAGGTTTTACAATGATAGTTATTTAAATTATAGTTTTACCTTATTGGATCTAATGTCACAGTGCCTTGTCATCAAAATTAGTTCGACAGTTGGAAACTAAAGATCTTGCTCATAAAAACAAACGCCTGAAATTTTTTAAAAGAAAATTATATAACTTGAAAAATCGACAAATTTCTATTCGTAAGCCAAGCCATACTGACAAAAGTGTAATTCAAGCATCTTATCTCGTAGCATCAAGAGAAGCTAAGATGTTCAAACCCCATACAATCCCCGAAACCTCAAATCGCTTGCTGAAATTGATATGGTCAGTATTTTAATAGGCATCAAAGAAGCAAAAAAATTGGAAAAGATTCCGTTTTCTAACGACTCAATATCAAGGTGAATTGGTGACAGGGCTGCCGATGTTCGCGATCAGATAATTCAGCAAATAAGTTTAAGTGATTTTTTTAATATTTAATTTGATGAATCAACAGATGCAGGAAACATGGCTCAGTTCTTATGTTTTATGAGGTATGAATGCGATAGCGATACATCAGTAAAGAAAATATGTGGTTTTTCAAAACGGTACCGGGTCCAGCAACAGGACAATGTCTTTTTAATATTTTTATAAAGCTACTAGAAACTATACTAACATCCACAAATTCCACAAAATGTATTGCAGCATGTAGTGATGGTGCAAAGGCGATAACAGGGAAGAACAGTGGATTAATGAAAATGTTAAAATATCGTGATATACCAAGGGCGGAATGCATGCACTGCTTCCTTCACAAACATGCTCTTGTCGCAAAAATATGCTGGAAAATCTCAATCAAATTCTTTGTGAAGCTGTGAATATGGTTAATTTTATTAAAAGCCGATCACTACAGCACAGGCTGATTGTTAAACTATGCGATGAAATGGGCGAAAATAAACAATTTCTCCCTTTCCACACAGGAATTAGATGGTTATCGCAAGGGAAGTGTTAATCCGGGTATTGGAATTGCGAGATGAATTAATAACATTTTTCCTAGATAAACAAACGCCATTCTCAATGTTTTACAGAATAATGAGTGTATGTTGTTCTTGGCTTACTTAGCTGATGTATTTTCGCATTTAAACAACTTGAGTGTGAATTTACAAGGACGTGATAAAAACAATTTATGAATTACAGACAAAGTTCACGCTTTCATTAAGAAGCTTCATATCTGGATTATTCGCCTTCAAAGCAAAAAATTGGATATGTTCCTAATAACTTCGGCTTATACTGAGAAACATTTGAATGAACAAGACACTATGATTCACCAAAGTTTGGATTAAATGAGGATGCATTTGCGGGGGCTAAAAACTCAAATGACGTAGTATTTTCCCGAAGATAAAAATGATTTCTCGAAGAGATGGGTACCGAATCCTTTTAGTGAAAACGATATTGCCGCTACTAAGTTACCAGTTGCGATTCACGACCAGCTCATCGAAATGTCTGCCGACAAAACGGTACTACTATAATTTACATCGGAAGATTTACATACGTTTTGGTCGCTCGTCGAAATGAATATGAAAATTTAGTCACAGAACCATTGAAAATATTAATCAGTTTTGCCACGTCTTATCTCCGTGAAAAGTGTTTTTCGCTAAAAGCTACAGGATTAGTTTCTTATCACTTCAAAACAATTTGCTGTTCTGCGTTTCTAAAGTAGATCCAAGTATGGAAAAACTTTTAAATGAAAAGCAAATGAATATCACATTAAATTATTTTCTTTACATGGGTATTTATTGTAAGTAAAATGTTTATAATAATGATTCTTCTTCATAAAATAACTTTTCATTATTGTCTAGGTTATTCCGCAACCCCTCTTTGATATCACCGTGACCCCCAGGTTGAGAAACGATGTTTTAAAGTATTATGATGTTCCCAATTAAGCTACCGGTTGATACTTTATTCCTCAAGAGAACTTGAAATTATTACCAATATCTTCAATAATTGTAACAATAGAACAATAACCTCAGTACTATCAAAATAACTAAGCAGTTGGCTGCAAAAAATGTATACAATTCCGAGCCGATGAAATTCGGTTGTTTTGTTATATAACTAGACTCGCCACAAAATATTTTTTTGCAATTTTTTTAATGTATAAGATCAATATTCGTCAATACTTTACTCTTGTAATTTGCTTTTGTAGAAATACGTATTGAATTTTTTAACTCTTTGATTTGAAATAATATTCGCTTCTCAATGTTTTTACTTGAGAATGTTCTAATGTCTGAACGTGTCTGGATTTAGTAATAATTTTTAATGATGTAATCATAAATATTTTTCAGAGTTACAAGTAATGAATTTGTCACTCGCAGCTAAACAATACAACACAGAAGATGAAAATTGATATATTTATAAATAGCTGGTACATTTATTTCAATGACAAACCGACTACAGAACTAATATTCGTTGATAGTCATTAAATATATTACGTCTTTGTCAGAAATTAAATGGCTGAACTAATATATTACTGATAAATCATCGATATATATTTTTCTTCCTTACTTAATAAACTTGGTCTTTCCCACATTATATTCAAGGATTACTAGTTATCAGAGGGCGGACTCCAGCGATTGATGATTCGTAGCCCATATGCGTCTGTCTCGTATTCGCAATATGAACCGGCATAAGTGGCAAATACCTATATATGCAGTAAATATGTATCTGTCAATGCACAACATAGTGAATGTAATAAACGGTTTGGTAACCGGCAGCAACTACTGCTGAAACAAAAGTAATGAATAAAAATAATTTACAAAGAACAAAACTCAAAACTATGTATTTTCTGTGAAACATTGAAAGTGTAAAACATTACTATGAACAACTAAAATTTGTTCAAGGTGTTCCTGTGTTAAATTAGCTCTGTTAGATGTTAAAAGTCTTTAAAAATTGAAAATGTCCATTTCACATCACAACTGGTGATGGGTGCGTTATTGACCCTATATCGCGCAATTTTTTTTATTGGTCTCAAAAAAAAAATCCTGAATATTATGTTATGTTCAGAACTCGGAAAAAATATTTAAAAAAATATATTTTATTCTAAAACGTTTTTATTTTGTAAAATATAGTTGTAGCAGATTTGATACAAGGGGGTTATTGTATAACAAAGTATAGTATAAGCTTAACTGGTATGAAATTTTAGGAAACAATTATTATTTTTATTTAAACAGAAAAATAAGCTGCATTTGTTGCATTTAATGTACGAAAATTGTTTGCATGTAGGTAATTTGCACCTTTGCCTTGTTTCAGTGTATATTGGCCAATGATTCCACCCATCTAATCTTACATCCTTTGGAGGAATGTAAGAAGCCGTTGCCGAGCGTTGTCTCTTTGCTTGTATGTAGTAACTTTTCTGTATCAGATGGTCTGCCTCTTTTACTGATAGTGCTACTTCCACTTTTGCACAAACAATAAGCTACTTCTGTTCTTAATTCGGCTAGCCGCATGGAGAAATCTTCTTTACGCTGCTGATTTACTCTTTTATATAATAGCCATGCGTTAACAAGTGTCATGTCCAGCATGTGGTAAAATAACCTAAGATACCATTTCTTAGATTTAATTTTAATCTTATATCGGCCAATCAGACTGTGCATAAGATCAACGCCACCCATGTGGCGATTGTATTCTGTAATAATATTTGGACACTACTTCTATTTTCCGTTTTTCCTTTCTATCGGAGCGCTTTATAGTAGTCTTTGGAAGTACACCTGTGTAACTAGACAAAAGGCATACGGTTCGGTTATCCTTCCATGCTACACAGGATACGTCAACGCCTTCCAAATTGCAAACATACTCATAAGATGTACCTCGCTGTTGTTTATTTAGTTCTTTATCGACAGGAATTTTACAATTTGGTATTCGATTTTTTCTAACTGTTCCTAAAGAAAATATACCTTTCTGTGCCAGAAGTGATAAACTTGTGAAGTAGTTATCAAAATATACGATAAAATTTTTATTGTGGGGTATAATCCTACATAGGCGTTGCACCAAATTTCCAGTTACACCTATTCTATTTCACCTCCTATTTCACCTCCTACAAGTTCATAGTCTTTTTTTTAAGTGTATATTTCATAATTATATGAAAAACCACTAACACCACTGAGAATAAAGAGTTTAAATCCCCATTTGTGGGGCTTAGCAGGCATATACTGCTTCAAACTGTGTCTACCTTTGGACGCACACATTTGTTCGTCTATCGACAAATGTTTCTCCAATGGTACACTTTTATACCTGAATAACAATGTGTCAATTACTGGTCGCAATTTATAAAGTTTATCGGAATGGTTGTCTTTTGTTGAAGGTATATTGTCATTGTCATTGAAATGAAGATTTTGACGAATTTTCTCAAATTTCTTTTGACTCATTGCTTCTTTTATGTGTGTAAATCCTAAGTTAGCACTCCAGTACGATCTCACATTCGGCATATGTACAAGTGACATATAAATACATATACCCAAGTATTTGCTAATGTCTTGGTCGGAAATATGTGTTGTATTATTTAAATTTATTTGACTAGCGTACAAATTCGTCTGGAAAGTTATTTTCGCAATCAATTCGTCTGTAAAAAAGTATTTGAAGAAGGCGTACGGGGTATCGATGTCCATAAACTTTTTTTCTCAGCTTTGAGAAATATCTTTTTAAATGATGAAACTAACTTACCAACATTCGGAAAATGCCTCTGATGTATTCACGTACATCTGTGTAGTGCATATGCTGCACAGGTAACGTGTAGAATTTTGGGATAAGATTTCCTTAATAACTTCCCTGTTTTTAACATATAAGCTGCCGCATCAGTCAAAATTAATAGCATATTGCCTTCATAGTTGTTTTCTGATAACATAATATTATGAATACATTGATCTGCAACTGCTTCACCATTTTTGACGAGAAATATTTTAGTTAATTAAATATGGTTGGCATGAATTTGTCGGATGAAGAATACCAACTACTACATTTAACACATATGGTCCTATTACATCCATTGCTTCGTCTGTACTTATCCAAAGATAATGACCAGATAGGTTGGTTCGTATTTTTTCAATGGTTCTCAAATAACATTTTGGTAAGTGGTATTTGCGTATAGTAGATTCATCTGACGATCAGTATATTTTGTAAGAAATCTCTTGAGAACTGGATTGTTAAGCTTTTTGATTGGGATATTGGCCGCAATGAAAGCTTCACACAGTCCTTCGTTAAAAGTGTCAAGTGCAGATGGTCATATGTTACCTTGATAAGTTTTTGCACGCCTAAAACTTAATGAACAGGCACTGTAATATATCTCGTTATAATTACGAATATACAACCAATCTGTATGGCCTCTAATCCATCCTACCATTGTTGCCCTACGGGAATTCTCCATAGTTAATGAAAATAAAGAAAAATACTAAAAACAAAAAGAAATGTATTAAAAAGAAGAAACGAAAACTACTCCAAAAATAAGGTAGTAAATTAAACTTAATAAAATAAATAAAAAATTATACGATAAATATACAATATAAGAATGTAAAACAGATTATTTAAAGTAATAAACGTTGTAACCAAATAACACTGAAAGAAACGGAACCAGAAACAATCCCTTAGAGAAAAGAAAAGAAAATATACTATCTCAATAACAACAAATACATATATGTATATGCATGTAAACACGACGATACACTTTGGAAATTAGCGGATATAAATTTTTAAGCGATTATTTCAACGAAGTCGTCGAAATAATATATAAATGTATATTCCGTCTTACACGTTACTGTTAAATTAAATTGATGAAGGAATACACACAATGTACTATTCATAACGACGGATCTAACAACATCTTCTCGACGAATGCAATCGAGCAAGCAAATAGTGGGGCTGTTATAACATGCATACTATACCTGATACCGCCACAACATTTTATCGGGGCAACTGGTCATGCAATCGCTTCAGTCCGCTTTCTGTTAATAATATATAAAAAATTAAAAAAATGCTAAATGAATGTTGATCGATCATATATTTATAGAAAGATAGAAAAAGAAAACAAATATAACCAACATGATAAATAAATGCAATGTTTATGTGTATATAAAATTAGCCAATGATTAATTTAAATATCACTGTAAATCCTGCAACAGTCTTACACATAATATAGGCCGATGACTCTAAAAGTACATTTGTTTTCGCTCTGGGTAATATAAAAGTAGTGCCTTTGCAAGTGTTAGAACTGGGTACATTGAAGTCTGTGTAAACTAATTTCGCTGGGCAATCGACTTCCTTTGCTAAAAAGATCTAGTAAGAAGCAACACAACATTGTGAAATATTCAATTAAAACAATATTGTGAATACAACATTCTTCAATTATGGGAAGATTAATTTTGCAATTTGGTACAATCGGAGCTTAAGCGCTTAAACTCGTAGATTCTAAGATCCAGCGTCTTTTATATTTGACGCATAAGTTACGTTTGGGGCGTGCTCAGCGTCTATTTTTTCGTTTATTACCCTTTTATTACCCGAACGTAGATTTTCGTTCGCAGAACTTCTATATTAAGAAGGAATCGTTTAACTAAGTACAAGGAGAGACACTTTCAATACAAAATTTTTGTACAAAATTATCTTCAATGTCATTTTTTACTATTCGAAATAAATTTCATCATGTCACATTTGTCTGCTAGAAATTCTGACTTCTATCATGGATATATCAAGTGGGTATATCAGTGGCACCACTGTGGTACAAGTGTAAGAATTATGATAGGTATGAGGGTGGAGCTCTTTGCTCCACCCGTAACCCACTCACAATAAAAAATTGACGAATACGTTGCTTTTATTATTCAACATAGTCTCCATTAAGGTTAACACATTTTTCCCATCGATATTCTAGCATTTCTAATGCTTCTCGAAAAAAAGATTGTTAAGCATCTGAAAACCACTAATCTACCGTACATATCACATCATTATCTAACGGAAATTGTTTACCACGCGAGTGCTCTTTAAGTTTTGGAAACAGTCGGCAATCCCTGTGGACCAAATCGGGCGAATATGGCAGATGCTCAACTAAGTCGACGCCTGCTTGAGATGTTGCAGCGGTTGCAATGACGGACCTGTGATTGGATGCGTTATCCTAATGCCAGAGAGCACCTTTGCGCAACTTACCCTGAAGTTTTCTTTTTATAAAGTGACGTAATTCGGGACCTAAATTTTGTGTAATAAAGCCTTCGGCATCCCAAAATACGGATAGCATGGCCTTCTCTGCTGATGGTTGTATCTTGAATTATTTCAGCGGTGGTGACCCTCGATGTGTCCATTCCTTACTCTGTATTTAGGTATCTACATCATAATGATCGATCCAGGACTCATCCATTGTCACTACTCTTCCAAGAAAATTTTCTTTGTCGTGTCTATACATCACTAAAAGAGGACTTTATAGGTCTTTTCGAGTTAGCTGTTAACATTGGTGGTACCCATTTTGGAAACAATTTTTTCATGTTCAATTCTGTGGTAATTATTTTATATACCACATGATATGAGAGACAAGTACCTTCAACTATTTGTCTAATAGTCACACGTCGATCTTGTAGCACAAGATCATGGGGCTTTTTAACACTTTCTTGGGTAGTGACGGTTGTAGGCGCTCCACCTAAAAACTGAAAATGAAAATGTATCTCTTTCTACTCAGTGAAACCATTCCTTCTTGACATAGAAATTCTTCGTTCGAAAACCATCATCGTTTATACTCGACTGTCTACCACATTTAAACTCACGACAGCACGTTTTAACCATATCATATAATACTGCAGATTCCCCTAATGTATACACCAAACCGTGATGAATTTGAGGTTGGGGTCATCTCTTTTAAACGTAAGTATGTAATAACTCGTTGCTCGATACGATCCATTTTGATACAGATATGTGATACTGTCGATCTCGGGAGTCTGCTGTAGGCAGGCTTTAACAGGTTCACACTTGTAAGTTTCTAGCGTTAGTCTATACGTAGTAGGTTACAATATGACGTGAAGATAAATAATTTCCTTGCTTTTTAAATGGATTAGGAGCGGAGTAAAGTGATCAGCCCTCGTATGTACTACAACGATGTTTCCAATTGGTGCCAAAGCATACATCATTAGGCTCAAATAAGTACTGTAGTTTTTCATATAATTCAATTATATTCATTTTAATTATTATTTTTTTAATTTTCTCTAATATACTGACTTCAAATGTTAATTGAACGGAAACTATGAGTCCTAGAGATTTGCGGTATCATGAAATGAATCATTGAAATAATTTCAAATCATATGTTGCGCAGCATGTCAGGTGTGACTGAATTGATAGCTTCCGTAACTATGTGGCGGCGATCACAAGCATCACGTACAGGTGTAGCATACATAATATTTTTGACATATCCCCACAAGAAGAATTCCAGAGGAGTTATATGTGGAGGTCCCGGTGGCCAAGCAGTGGATCCATCTCGTCCTACCCATCGCTGCGGAAATGTTTCGTCTAGGAAACGACAAACGTACGGTGGGGCATCATCCTGCTGAAATATTACATTTGGCTGCAAAGAGAGTAGCTGTGGAAAACAAACTGTTCATGCGTGTCAAGATAAATGGGACCAGGTGTGTAACCATTCCGAATCGAGAAGCTGGTCGCCTAGATATCTTCCCCACACACCACCACAAAACGAACGTTGTCGATACAAATAGCTACTATACCAAATCGTCATCGATTCCCCTTCCATAAATTTGTAGTCGACCCCGACAGCACATAAGTCACAGTATGGCCGCCTTCTTATCGATGCCACGTAATTTAATAATGTGATAACGTATTTGACATGATACATGCTGCAAATGATTCACATTCGCCAATTTAAAGATAATGAAGTATAAAATATGTTACAGTAATTTTAAATTAAATTATTAGGAACAACGGTCGTATTGTAACTTTGTACCAATTAATTTTTGATAGTTACCGGTGGCATAAAATGAAAAAGTGTTATAAATATCTTTAACTCCGCTGATAAGGAACTTGGGATGGTTGTTTGTATTAATTAACGGCACCAAAAGATGCGTTAAACTTGCTGCTAATTGATGTGAGAGCCTAAAACTCTTTTTAAATTCGTATTGGCTAAACGCGAAAACATTCGCTACGTTTCTCATATTTCTTCTTTCGATTTTGAAATTCCGAATACGTTCCCTTCTTTCTCTTTCTTCGTCCATCATATATAATGCCATATTTATTGGCAACATAATGGCATCTATGTGTAACGAAATTTAAAATAATAAAACGAAATTTAAATGAGCATGTAAACCACATCAATGCCACGATAAGCATAATATGAGAACGAAAACTCTTAACATTTTTAGGATGATCAGTTATAGGTAGTCATTTTACCGATCTTAAACGACCTGCTAAAGCGTTATATCTCAACAAAAATATATTTATATAGGATTTTAATAGGATTTGTGCAAATGTAATGAAACGCGTGTATTTCACTAGGAAAAGAACAATTTTTATGCACATCTTTCTCCTTTCATAACTTGTTCTATTTAAATAAAATTAGAATTCTACCTACAAAATTTTTTATATATCTAAATATAAAAATATAATTTTTTATAAATCAAAGTGTAAATACATGATAGTAAATATTTTCGCCAGATAATTGATGTTCGTTCTAAGATAAAAAATTTCCCATGTAAAGAATTCAATATATTTCTCTAACATACGACGCAGGCCTAAAGTTTGAATAATAAAATTTATTTTCCTGTTTTGCTTGCGTATATAAGTCCCACATTATAGCGTCATCCGTCAAAAATAAAAAAAGTTAAAATAGTATTTGCCGGAAAACTTTACCAAATAAAAATCAAATCTGATGTCTACTGCATAACCCGAAAGTTTGTATAAAATGAATATACGCGTCATTGGAAAGTTGCTTCTTGACTTTTACATTTCATAAAAATAAACTGTGTTATGCTGTGGTTTAAGGTCGACTTGCAACTGCATTTTAAAACTTTAAATTAGAATATCTGCCAGCGCGTAGATATATAAGGGTGAAGTAAATTATGTAAGCGGAAAGTTTGCCTATATATAGCATTTTAGAACTGGATTTCTCTTTTGAAATATAATAAGGTTCTTAATAGAAATTTTCGTGTTATATTAAAAATATTTGGCGCAAACGCATAATATTGAAATAATATATTAAGTAACGCAATTTTAACAATTTCATTAAATTATTAAATTATATTGAAGGTCAGTGGTGCGCAAACTAGGGATCGCGATAGGGGTCGCAAATAAAAATCTTGGGGTCGCTAAATTCAAAGAAATTTATTTGACAATAAAAAATATAAGGTACATATTTATAGAGAAGAATTCTGGATGTTTTTAACATTCGCTAGAAATTTTAACTTAAGCAATTTCATATTTTAATTTTGATTTGATTGTTTTGCGCTTGATTCTCCCGTTACGCTCAATATTTTCCAAACAGCTCGAGTCGAACTTGAAAACAATTGCATGCGCGCCTCCTATCCTTTTTATAGCAAATTGAAAGGAGGGAGAAACGCGCAGCGAAGACCATGTAGTTATTTCGTCTATCTCAGTGGTATCTTACGTACAATTTGTAATTGTAATCAGTATCGTTTATGAACTGCTTTTGATGATGGACCAACAATAAACTTAGAAAAACTTTAAATGAAAATGCAAAGATTAATCTGCTGGCTCCGTTTCTACTTCTAATAAAGATAGAAAAAAATCAAGAAGAGTTTATTAAATAACACTGACCAACACGGTTTTTGCTGACTTCTAAGCGCGACTTGTGTTTTACTAATTCGGGTGTGCTGAATCCAAAAATCATATTATTTTTTGCGTGTTACGTCAAAATTAAACTGTATACTGTACTATGCTCTTTGAAGAATCACTAATGCGGCTAAGCAGTTACTTATATCAGACCTGTAACGATATAAAGAAAGTATAAAATTTAATAATTCATTTAGTATTTCAATACAATATTAAACATGAGTATAGTGCAAGTATTTACACAATAATCATTAAAAAATTACAAGAGTATTTGTAAAAGGAAAAACAACATGTAGGGAATAAATTTTCGTTTGTAACACTTTCTGCTATGTATTTTGGTTTGGCAGTCAATTTGAACACTCCAACAGTAGTCGGCCATCATTTGAGAATCCCATCCACATTGGTACCAAATTTCCATGAATTTTAAATCTTGATGAAATCTCTCGTCTTGTTCATCTCTTACAGCGTCTAAATTTTCGGGAAGCCTATCAAGATGACTATGAAGGAAATGAAGGAAGTTTTCTACTCATGTTACAACGTAGGCAGTGAATTTTTTTAAGCATTGATTGCACTAGATCTTTATAGTAGCAGGCTTTATAGTAGTAGGCTTTCTTGTTTCCAAGAAAATTGTAAGCGACCAACATGAATGAAGTCCTGGCTTCTTTCTCAGCTTCGTTTATAGAGTTGATAAAATTTTGATCTCTCATTAAAGTTCTAATTGGCGGTCCATCAAATACCCCACCTTTAATTTTTTCGTAACGGAATCGTTGAAACCTTTTTCATATGTACTGGAAACATTTACCTCGCAAATCTAGAGCTTTAACATATTGCTTCATAATACCCAATTTGATGTGAAGAGGGCGAAAAATTACTTCTTTTCTGTCGACTAAAGGTTGGTTTACAATATTATTTTCTCCAACATCTAGGGATGTTCTGGGAGGCCAATGTTTCTAAATCGAGTGTTGGTGTCTAGCTCTACTATCCCAGAGCCATAAAAAGCATCGAAATTTTGTATATCCTCTTTGAAAGTAAAACAAAAAGTTTACCATTTTGAGATCCACAGTATGGTCTACATATTTTAAAAGCTTTATAACCTTCTCAATGTCGTCATATGTTTTCTTTAACTGAACGAAATATCCAACAGGAATTGAACCGAAAACATTCCCGTTGTGTAGTAGGACACACATGACGCTTCTGCTGGAACTGTATATAAACAAACATTAATTTGGGTCATGTTGTACAACGCCCATTTTAGTTAGCAAACCTGACACATTGTTACAACAAACAAATTCACACTCTTCGTTAAAATATTGCACACCTTTCCTTGCTACGAAACTATCTTTGTAGTTTGCTCGAGTAAGTTATTTTCATTTAATCTTGAAGCTGGCAGTTCCGATGCTTCCTTTGATATACGCAAATTCCTTGCTAAAACATTTAATTCTGTTTGAGTAAAACGTGGTGGTCCATCATTAGAAATTACATCTCCATAGTCACAATCTACATCTGGATCTTGGTCCTTAGTTGCATCTACCATGTCTTCAACATACGAGTACTCCAGTGAAGGAAGCTTTTCATAAACTGGCACGGAAATTTCATCGGAATTAGGCACTTATTATAACCGAAGGTCTGAACTAAATAAAAGTAGAAATCACCTATGTGGTTGTTTTGGTTCACGCCATACTATTGAAACGCCATAAGCTAATTTCTGGCGCTGTCTCTTGCTCCACTGCCGCAAATTTTCCACACGTGGTTTACACACATTATGTGGAGTTCATGACTTGTCCTGATCAGCAAGTTTTACGTTAAAATAAGCCAAATACAGTTTGTTAACGAAAGCAGTAGTAGTTACCCTTCGACTGGGAACGGTGAAGCTACCATAAATATAGCAGAACGAATGGACACTATTTCCACATCTTCGAGTAGTAGACATGATGTAGTTTCTTCCTTAACACCTGACATGTAACTAGCGTCTTATTATCACCTTTGTTTCCTTTTAAATAGTCCTAAGTCATCAATACTTTCTAATAAAATCTCATTAAATCCTAATAGGTTAGGATTACCTTAATAGATTCACATTTCTTTATAATTGTTTATCACTTAATTAGTTCATTGAGCACTTAAATGTTGTCAGGTACAAGAGTACATTATGCTAATGAGATAAATGTATTTGGAATGCCTTTCAATTATTTGAACAATTAACGATTTGCTGCATTTTGAAATCGGCAAACAAGAAATACCGTAGACAGGAAACTTGACGTAATAGGGACAAATGGGTTTCATCAGAATAATTGAAACATACATGAGTAGATAAACCCCACCAGTTTTGTATAATACAAAGGTATTTTTAATAATATAAAATATTCTGTTCTTGGTGTTCTTCACTCCAGATTTTTAATAATATTTTATATTATTACAAATACCTTTGTATTATACAAAAATGGGTTTCATATTTGGCATTAGGGTACTAATATTAATTAAAAACAAGTGCCAGATCATAGTTGGCAGAAAAAAAAAATTATTGACTAGTGTAATATTGAGAAACTTTCAATCTTCCAACAACAACTGACAACAATTATGGATGGAGAAAAATATGGTAAGGATTTTAAAACAATACCATTATCGAAAGATACCGTTTCTCGTCAAATTTCCGCCATATTACGTAATATAAAAACAATTTTATTAATCGAATACAAAATTCTCTAGTCTTTACTATACAACTTATGAAACTACCGACATTACTAAAATATCTCAATTAATTCTTTATGTAAGATACGTTTTTGAAGACGACATAGTAGAAGATCTTTACATTCTAAAAAAAATTGAAAGGCAAAACAACTGTAGAGAAAATATTTCAAGTTATTAATAGATATTTTGAAATAAATTATCTTAGCTAGACACACTGTGTAGTGGCTTGTAGTGATTGTGCGGCAGCATTAACAGGTGGTAATAAAGAACTAAAAGGGTTAATAATGATAATTACTCCCCATGTAGTATTCAACCATTGTGTGATACATAGACAAGCTCTTGTTGCAAAAGATTGATTAAGAATTGCACAAAATATTACAGGATGTTATTACTGCAATTAATTACATTAAAAGCAACAGCCTAAATAGTTGTCACTTTTAAATATTCTGTAATGAGATGGATTCTATGTATGACACATTATTATTACATATCGTCAGATGGCTCTCAAGTGGTACAATCCTGCGACGTATTTTCGATTTGAGAAATGAAGTTTACATATTTTTGGATGAAAAGAAACATACGTTGGTATGTTTATTCATTAATTAACGATTGGTTAGGGACACGCAGTTATATGGTAGATAGGTAGTAAGTACAAACATTTTCATACTGAGCACCAAAATTGAAGCTTTTAAAACTAAGCTAATGCATTGGAAAGGAGAAGTGAACAATAACAACACAGACATATCTCCGTGCTTTTCAGAATTTACTAAATAAAATAATGCAGGTCTCTTATTGTTTAAAAACATGATTTCTCAACATATAAAACTGACAGGAAAACTTACCGAGAAGGTTCGAATAATTTCCAAATAAGGAACTAGGTTGGATCCGTGACTCTTTTTGCATTGATATTTTCAATTCCAACGTCCCCTTAAATAAAAAGTACAATTACTTTATATTACAACCGACTGGACAGGATTGTGTTTTTGTGTTTTACTATGTTTCCAATTTATGTCTCTGACATGCCAAAAATTTTGGTTATTGATTGGAAACGAAGAGGCCCTGGAATAATAAAAACAATTACCTGTTGGCGTCTTTTTGTGCAAAGTGTTAATACGTGTATTTTTGGCTCCCATTTATCAATCTATAAAACGAGAAATACAAGCTTTACTACCTTCTTTAGGTACTGAAAAATAACAAATCTTTCAAAAAAAAGGTAGAAGCATTATACGTTCCTGTATTCCACGAAAATACTACCATTAACATCCTTAGGTACCACGCAAGATTACTAGACTCGTTACCTAGCTTTTTAGCTATTTATTTAAAATATATCGATTTACAAATTTTACAGCTCGATATTTTCTTTAATTATTTTTGTACAATAATATTAAATAATTAATCAGCACATGAATACATCTTGAACCCTAAAAATCTCATGCCCATAAACTAAAGATATAGGCCTTTGTAAAGTAAGTATACATTTACTATATGCTTATTCAAACATTGATATTTACATAAAAGCTGCGTCATATCAATATATGTATTAACTATATATTTACATTATTTTTTATTGTTATACTAGGTGTACTTTTTAATTTAAACTTTCAATATCTCGAAAAATAAACAATTCAGGAAAAAATGTCCAGATATAAAATTTCATAATTTAAAAGAGAAAATGCAACAGTGTCCCTCTGTCTCCCTCGATGTAGGTGGACGGGTGTAACTTTGATATCTTAAATAGGAACTCGTATATTTTGTTACATATTCGGATTCTACTGGAAAAGGTACCTAAGATTTGTTTGAAACATTTTTCTCAATTCATGGTAGGTCGCGCTATAATCGATGAAATTCAATTGTTTCAATTTCTGGCACTTAGATCCTATCCATACGATTCTGAAATTCGTTTTCAATAAAAAGCATACAACAAAAAATGACTTATTAAGAAAGTACTATTATCATAACCCAGGAACGGGCGTCCTTCTTCACATACTTCGTCAATGCGATTTCCTTCGTTGGTGACTTATCGGAGTGTTTTCAAATAAAAAAAAAATTATTTTTCGTTTAATACTATTTCTTATGTTGAAAATATGTTTGTGATATTTGTGTTACTTCTCCCATTCGTATTCTTTCTAATTCCAGAAACACAAAATCACCGCAAAGAGAAAGAAATAACTTATTTTCTTAGTTCGAAGGATATTTCTAAAAATAAAAGATCTGTTTCTGTTACGCTGTTAATAGTACCTACCACAGAATGGGGTGTTTACTGTATTAGAGAAAATATATCAAATTGTTCTTTTGTATGGAGAAGCTGGGAGAAGTCTTGATAATGTTGCTATTCTCTACACTCAACATTTTTCGGATTGGCTTCGATCACTTGCTTCGTTTCCAGTACTATCAAATAATTCACTACTAATGGAAGTGTTCAATAGAAAAGAGGACCCTTCGAACAACAATCACCGGAGAAAATAATGAAGTCGCTCTATTAACTGCAGTGGCTGTTAATTCTCCTGTTAGAAAACAAGAAATAGCTCGCGATTCTGGATTGTCCACACCAATGCTTGGAAAATTTTAAAACATCGTAAATATCATCCACATCATGTGTCTTTACATCAAGACCTTCATGGCGTTGATTTCCAAAATCGGTTAACTTTTTGTCAGTGGGCATGCGAACAATTACAATAAAACACCAATTTTTTTGTAACGTGTTGTTCTCCGACGAGGTGTCTTTCAAAAACAATGGAATGGTTAATCGACGCAATACACAATACTGAAGTGTTGAAAATCCGACTGTCAAAGTGTGGTGTGCATTCATTGGCAACAAAGTCATAGGCCCCCACATTGTTGAGGGCAATTTGAATGTTCAAATGTACTGATACATTTTGGAAAATGAACTGCCAACACCACTTGAAGACATTAGCTTAGAAATGCGACAGAACATGTGGTTTCAACATGATGATTTTCCAGCACACTATTCGGTGGTAACACGTGAAGTACTTGATCGTAATTTCAATGGTTGCCGGACCGGTAAAGCTGGTTCAGTAAATTAGCCTGCTACATCAACAGATCATCCTTCACCAGATTTATTTTTATGGGATTATTTAAAATGCAAAGTATACAATCAAGTACCGACAACACGTGAAAATATGTTTGAGCGAATCAGAAATGCCTGTGCCGAAATTCAAGAAGACACACTTCAAAATTTTCTGCACTCATTTGAAATGCCGATCAATTAGTGCATTGAAGCCGAAGGCCATCACTTTGAGCACTTACTCTATTTGAAAGACGATAAGTGAGAGGCAAAGGGATTTACATAAATGAAGCACCCTGATACCTGAGAGTCGAGGAGATTCAGTTTAATCCAGCATTCCAAGATGGTACTACATACACATGAGTGTTGTTAGGTTACGGTAAAAGTAATTTATTCGCCAGCAATTTACATGTTTACAGGTGACATTTTCGCAGTTATTCGAAATTTGCAAAATTTTTCAGACTAGTTTTAAATATTTAGAAAGAAAACGTATTTTTTATTGCACACGTATTGCAGAATCGTATGCATAGGTTCTCAGTGCAAGAAATTGAAATAAAAATGGAATTCCATCGATTACAGCCCCATCATGAAATATTTGACATATTCTACGTACCCTTTCCAGTAGAATTTTAATCTGTAATAAAATATACGGGTTCTTATTTAAGATTTCAAAGTTACTTCCGTCCCACCTACACGGTGGGAGAGAGATGAACTAATTTTAATACTAAAGTATTTCCTCCACTGAATTATTAAATTTTAAATATGAACACCTTTTCGTAAACTGTTTATTTTTCGAGTTATTTGAAAGTTTCAAGTTAAAACATACACCCGGTATATCTCGAAGAAACATATGCTGAAGAATAATTTTATTTCATTGCTCTTTCTGTTTTCCTTCGTGTATTGGTAGATATATATCCACACATAAAAATCTCCCCTCGAACTAGTTATGTATTAACGTTTGCTTTTCTTTTATCGAGAGTTTACATCTGGATAATTAGCTAAAGCAAATGTCCATTTAAAATTTGACTTCTTAAAAAGAAATTAACCTTCAGTTCGCAATATTAAATGTTTGTCATTCATAATACAGTAAATCCTAATCTAATAACACAACACACGTCTGCTCAATAGGAAGTACGACCTCAAAAATTCGTTTGTGGAATTAGTTTACCTTTGACGGTACGTTAAAATAGGTTTTCAATATTTTGTAATCTTTACATTACATAAAACCGCGACTACATCAAAGAAGTCACTTGATGTTTTCGCGTTCGACCAAGGTAACAGCTATCATAAACTTTAATGAAACTGCGCTATATAATGCTAGAGTACGAATTTCATAAAACCTTGCTCCCTATAAATGTATTTTGGTACAAAATATTGCGTAGTAAATAATATTTCGTTAGATTTATTTAAAAATATATACTAATAGCTATTCGCACTTCACAGTAGATATTTATTTTGTTAATAATTTGTGACCCAAAAAGGTATGAAAGCTATAATTTCAAATCAGTGTTAAAAGCTCTTTTATAGTACACATTGTGAGTAAGACACATTGTTAACATATTTGTGTTAAATGAGGCTACGTTTTCGAATATTTTTATTAGAATATATGGTCAACCCTAAAATGCATAAACCCCGGAGTAATATTCGATTGCTTATAATTTGTATTCAATATTCTTAAATTAATTCAGCGTTATGGTATTATCCAAACAGGTTTCTATTCAACTGTTTATCAGCTCAAATGATTTTAATTTTTTTTTTTTTTTTTTTTTTTTAATTAGAAAATTATTTTTTATCATCACTGCCCTGCATTTGCATAAACCGAATATTCGCGGTTCACAAGCAATTTTTTTTGTATTAACACGTCTCAGCTTCTTATTGTTGGCGTGTGTTATCAAACAATGTGAAGCAAACGAATCTGCATGTTTGTATAAGTTGGAATCTGCATTATTAAAGGATGTATAAATACGCGTGCAACATGCTTTGTTGTTCAGCTTACATTGAGTGAAATTGTAGGACAAAAGCAATAATTGCATCGGAAGGTGGATACAAAGTGTAAGGTATGGTGATTCGAGGTTCGAGGCAACGTTGTTGCAATGGGAAAATGATTATGAAATTTCGCCTTCGGGAGGAATTACATAATTTAAGTTTCAATTCTGGATTATAAGCAGAAAAGAACTAAATTGTAATTGATCTAATATATGTAAAGTACCTTATAGTAACATAAAAATGGTAAGTAGATGTACTTTGTCTTTGTAGCAGGTCTGGTACTGGAAAAAGCTAGGCAACGGGTTTGGAAATCCTGCGTGGGACAAAAGGATGTTGAATGTGGTACTCTCGTGGAATACAGGAACATTTGATGCTTCCAATCTATTTTCAAGAATTTCTTATTTTTCAGTGAATGTTTCAGCACTTAAATAATGTTAGTAAAGCTTGTATTTCTGGTTTAATAGATTAATAACTGGAAAAACAAAAATACAAGTGTTAACGCGTTGTACAAAAGGACGCCAACCGCTTATTGTTTTTATTACTTCAGAAGTAGAAAATTATTACTTAATCGGCATTGATTTTGAAGCAAATTGCGATGAGTTCTCTGTAACCAGTAGCAATGAGGATGGTGGTGACTAAAGCTGTGAATTATATGCGCACGGAAACTGTATTATATGCGCATGTATGTTTCAAAATTTGATTAAAATATACAGAACTTTTGTTAAAATATGCAAAAATATGTAAAGTTTAAGTGATAGTTACACAACTAAATTATTGTCTAAATACAAAATAATATCAATATAAATTTAGAGATACAACAAATATGTATTATATCAAAATTATATTCGCAATTTTACAAAATATATGTATAATAATAATAAGAATAAGCAGGCTAAACAATGTAACCCTTTGTATTTATATTTGCCTTAGTCAAGATTATTAACATTTACAATTAAATGCTTTTCGAAATTCTCAACTAAAAATGAGCTTCTGCGATCCGTCAATAATAGCTTGTATGCTGAAAAGCTTCGCTAGACGTCAACTGTTGTAATTGGCGCATACTTATATTTGTAGATAATTGATGGACTCATCTCAATAGTTCCATCGTAGTTTTCTTGCAACAGACGGGATATTCTACTAAGCTGATTAAAGCCCTTGCTTTTCTCTGGAACTTGTGTTAATTTCATTTTGAAACTTTTTTTTATAAAATCGATAAATTAATTAATATTTGGAAATGTGTAAAGTCTTTCTTCTGCTACTCTGTTAACAGCATGAGCTAAACACTTTACATTAGATTAGGGTAAAATCTTTAAATTCTGTGTCGCAGCACTAAGCCACAATATTGTGGCTTAGTGGTAAACGCTACAGCCCGGATAGCTGTAGACTTGGGTTCGAGGCCAAACGTAGACCATATTTTTCAAATAAAAAAATTTCGTATGATTTGCTTTGTAATTTGTAGACAGCAATGTTTACATCCCCACTTTCTCTGCAATTACATACATTCTAATTTGATATTTGTAAATATTTCATATAAAAGCCGAAAAACTCAAATAATTTATCAATTGCTATATATATATATATATATATATATATATATATATTATATTGATATAATACACCACCCTCAAAGCTGGTGACAAAATGATATAATACTAGGTAAAGAGAATTATGTATATAAAATTTAATAATATATCTTTATAACTAGCTCCAATTCGTAATCTTTAAATAGACAATAATTAACAAGAGCACTTCTTAACCTCAGGTTTTAAGGTAGGTTCTAGATACTCAAACAGTACACATACATACATAAAATAAAAACGATTTCATAGAGTAAAATAAATATATATTTTTTTATAAAACAGGATACAAATATGCACTTAATATGCTATATCAAAACATTAATCAAAGTTGGGTTGCTTGTATAAGCCTTCTTACAGATTATATTTGGTTGCCTACACAGTAAACGTATGGTTCGTAAAGTAAACACAACAAATTAAGGTTATCTTAGAGACTATTATAAAAAATATATAACTGTTGTTCGATAATGGTATTTTGCCTCCAAGATAACATGAGTTTAGTACTTAATAAAATAATTAAAAAAATGAGTTAATATCTTTTTAGAAAATAAGAATATCTATTTCCACTTGTGCACCTGTTGTATACGAAGAGCATGGAGTTTTCAGGGCTTGTATATGTAAAGGATGATGAGAGTTCTGGAAATATCAAACGAGATCTGGAAGGTAGGTGTTGTGGTGCACTTCTCGTACGGCTGGAAAATTTCCTTTTCGTAGAACTGCTTTCGTGATAAGTTCTTGAAGTTATCCACTCGGTTTTGTTAATTTAACCCTTTTATATGGTTCTTGGTGTTCAGAAAAGGACTTAAGTACTTCTTTTAAGCCAATGCTTCTAAAATAACTGGCTTAGACACAGTGGTATTCTTGATAATGGTTGTTATTGAATCGATTCTGCCTTTACTTGATGTAAATCCATATCAAATGATAAAAACACACAATGTTGTATTAGATTTACACTTTATTTAATAATATTTAATAATGACTATATAACAGCTGCTTCACCGTACAACGGTTTCTTCGGATATAACAAGCGGTACTATAAAACATTTTACTTAAATGTAAATATTTTTTATTTTATTACTTAATGGTATTCTCAGAAATTGAAAACCGAAATATTTTTACCCGCCTCTTTTAGTATAAGGGATACATATAGATAACATAAATTATATTATAAGTGACACATATCTAACAAAATATTTCAATCAAAAATAGGAAATAAATTCAACAGAGGGGAGGAATTAAGCTCTGTTTTGTCATTTAATAATTTATTTGAAAATTTTTGTTTATTAATTTGCATTGCTTCTAATAAATCGAGTTTCTTACTTTTCTTTTCTTCGTGTAGGATCTTGAAATTATTATTAAAACTATGGCTTTCTTCAATTAAATGGTTGGAGTATGCTGAATCTGTTTTCCCATTTCTAAACGAATAATAATGTTCGTATATGCGCTTTTTGAACGTTCTACCTGTTTGCCCGATATATGTTTTAGTACATGTGCCACAAGTTAGTTTATACACACCTGAATAATTATGATGTGCTGTTTTACTTTTATTGTTTTTGATGTAGTTACTAATATGGTTGTTGGTTTTATATGCAATGTTTATATTTTGTTTTCTTAAAAATTTTTCCAATGGTTTATTTTGTCTGCCTAGGTAAGTAATAATTTTAAATTTCTTGTCATGATCTTTAGTAATCGGATATATATCTTGTATTGCTTTAGTTTCTCGTTTTTTGGATATTATTTTATCTATTATATTCGGGTCATAACCATTATTGATTGCAATCTGTTTTATAATGTTGTATTCTGAATTAAAGTCTTCTATTGACATGGGTATATTTAATAGTCTATGAATCATACTATAGAATGTTGCTAATTTATGTTGAATTGGGTGCATTGATTTATTATGTATTGTTGTGTCTGTGTGCGATTCTTTATGGTATATCGAGAATTTTAGCGATTAAGAGAAACAATAACCTGCTAAAATTCTCGATATACCATAAAGAATTGCACACAGACACAACAATACATAATAAATCAATGCACCCAATTCAACATAAATTAGCAGCATTCTATAGTATGATTCATAGACTATTAAATATACCCATGTCAATAGAAGACTTTAATTCAGAATACAACATTATAAAACAGATTGCAATCAATAATGGTTATGACCCGAATATAATAGATAAAATAATATCCAAAAAACGAGAAACTAAAGCAATACAAGATATATATCCGATTACTAAAGATCATGACAAGAAATTTAAAATTATTACTTACCTAGGCAGACAAAATAAACCATTGGAAAAATTTTTAAGAAAACAAAATATAAACATTGCATATAAAACCAACAACCATATTAGTAACTACATCAAAAACAATAAAAGTAAAACAGCACATCATAATAAGTCAGGTGTGTATAAACTAACTTGTGACACATGTACTAAAACATATATCGGGCAAACAGGTAGAACGTTCAAAAAGCGTATATACGAACATTATTATTCGTTTAGAAATGGGAAAACAGATTCAGCATACTCCAACCATTTAATTGAAGAAAGCCATAGTTTTAATAATAATTTCAAGATCCTACACGAAGAAAAGAAAAGTAAGAAACTCGATTTATTAGAAGCAATGCAAATTAATAAACAAAAATTTTCAAATAAATTATTAAATGACAAAACAGAGCTTAATTCCTCCCCTCTGTTGAATTTATTTACTATTTTTGATTGAAATATTTTGTTAGATATGTGTCACTTATAATATAATTTATGTTATCTATATGTATCCCTTATACTAAAAGAGGCGGGTTTCCAATTTCTGAGAATACCATTAAGTAATAAAATAAAAAATATTTACATTTAAGTAAAATGTTTTATAGTACCGCTTGTTATATCCGAAGAAACCGTTGTACGGTGAAACAGCTGTTATATAGTCATTATTAAATATTATTAAATAAAGTGTAAATCTAATACAACATTGTGTGTTTGTATCATATAATGGTTGTTATATTTAAAAAAATGCTTTTTCTGTCGTAAACAGTCTTCCAATAAGGTATTTATCTTTTCTATTATTTTTAACACGACATTTATAATAAAATTGAATATATATAATTGATTTTAATTTATTTTTAAAAAGATGCGTTGAAAAAGCGTCGATTCTATATTCCTTATGCAAAAATCTCCTTCGTCAACAACTTTTGTTTTGTTGTCCAGACTACCACAGGAAGTTGTTGAAAATTAATTATATTTTTCTAAAGTTCTGCATTAACTCCAAATAATTTAGATAAAGTAAATAAATTAACAAATGACCAAATAAAATAAATAAATAAATAAAAATATTCAAATAAGTTCGGCATCATGATTTAAAAAACTAATTTTTATCTTATATCGTTTTTACATATTATTTATTTAACCATTAACGTTTCTCATACCATTATTTTTCAGATATTACGATCTTGGGATATATCAATTTATTAAATTATGTATATACTGTGGGTATAAGCTGTGCTATATCAATATATATATATATATATATATATATATATATATATATATATATATAAAATAAAAACCTTTAATTAGTCAATTAGAGTCCTTTATTTTATACCTTATATTTCGCTCTGTAGATTTAGAGCTTCATCAGAGGTCACTTTAATCAAAAGAAAATACAACCTTAGCTAATTTACTCTACTAATTATAAGAAATATCAATACTTACAAAAACGAACTATTTGTTGTGAGAGATATATACATTTTTTAAAAAACAAAACCGGTAGAGAACAAGAACTCCACGCAACACAAACAAAACGTAGTATTAATTAAAAATTGTTTCTTTAAAAGCTTATTGTTATTACATATTAAAACCATTTAAAAATTCTTTTTTCAGCAAACACATTAAAAAAAGGGAACACGTAGTAAAGAACTACTTGTCTTGATGTAAATTACATTTTAACAACTCAAGTGTTGACACGGTAGTGTATTAAATTTTCAAAACCAATGTAATATTCGTATATGCAAAACCGAAGATAAAAATACAGTAGGTGGAAAAGAAGCAATGTCAAGGTTAACGATATATATACAGATGTTCAAAAGTTGCGTGCCAAATTTCAATAATGTGCTGCCTTACAAACAGGTTAAACTTAATTAAAAAGAAATTGCAAAATTAAAATTATAATTATATGAAAAAATTGTGGAAGGACAAATGTGTTAAATGACATCAATAGAGTTAATATTCTGTGTATTTTGGTGACTTGAGTTTTTGATATGAGAAAAGGTCAGCAAAAAGGCATATATTGCGCTTAAATTATTTGTGTCAGATCTGAAATTCATAGCGTTACAATTATTATTGATCTCAACCATCTCCAAAAACTCCCTACATTTTAAACTATTAACTCTCTGGAGGATTTTAACATTCTCAAAATTTTTATTTTACATACTTGTTTTAACGGCAAATACTCTTTGTCTACTTATATATATATATATATATATATATATATATATATATATATATATATAATAACTTCGTGACCTTGGTATGATATAGTAAACCTAATCAGTAGGCGATTAAAGGTCTGTATATTACTTCAAAATATATGTAAAAATTCATATATTTTGAAGTAATATATAGACCTTTAATCGCCTACTGATTAGGTTTACTATATATATATATATATATAAAGATAATTATTTCTTGGCCTTAGTATGTTATGGAAGATTCAATTAGTTGGCGATTTAAAATCTGGTTATACTTCATATGATACCTTTTTCAAACAAATTTAAAATATAAATAACATTTATATTTTAAATTTCTGCCGAAACATGTAAGATTGTTTTAAATATATACATATTGAAGTAAAACCAAACCTTAAATCGCCACGAAACATACCGCAATACCTCACAAACATAATCGCAGAATACTTCTCCAACAGATCCATACTGCTTAGTAGGGGGAAAAAGTTGATGGTGAATGCGGGAGTACCACAGGGGTCTGTACTGGGGCCACTACTCTGGAACGTGATGTATAATGGAGTATTGGAACTAGAGTTGATAAGGGGTGCTACAACAATAGCATATGCAGATGATCTCCTACTGGTCATCGAAGCTGAAGATGATAGAGATCTGATGTTCAGGGCCAATGAATCGTTAGAGGCAATTGCAAAATGGATGGCCAGAAACGATCTACAGGTCGCGCCGCAAAAATCGGAGGCCGTAATCATGAAAGGCCCGCGTAAGAGGGGGCATATCTCCTTCAATATGCTGGGAAGAGAAATAACCCCAAAAAGGGAGCTCAAATATCTTGGGGTGGTCATCGACGATAAGCTGTCCTTCGCCCCCCATGTAAAATACGTAGTTGGCAGAGCAGAAAACACCGTATCCGCTATGCAGAGGATTATGCCAAATGTAGGAGGCCCAAGTAGCATCAAGCGTGCAATTCTCTACGAAGTTGCACAGTCGCAGTTGCTGTACGCGGCCCCGGCCTGGGCAGATGTCTGGAGAGTGCATAAATACAAAGACATGCTAGAAAGGACGCAAAGAAGATTACTCCTTAGAATTGGCAGTGGCTACAGAACGATCTCGAAAGCCGCAATACAAGTGATAACAGCAATCCCACCTCTCCAGCTACTGGCAGGGGAGAGATTCCAACTTCATATCTCAGAAACCGGGCACACCAACGATACGAAGACAAGAGAGCGACGGAATACCCTGACCAAGTGGCAAACTGCATGGGCCGAGCAGGCGGCGACAGCGGAATGGACTAGGAGATTAATACCGGACCTGATACCCTGGGTAAAATGCCAGCACAAAAGGCTGAACTATTATCTAACACAGTTCCTCTCAGGCCATGGCAATTTTCGTAGCTACCTCAAGAGGATAGGGAAATCCGACGACGATGCCTGCCCTCACTGTGGAGAACCCGACACTCCCGGACACGCTATATTAGAATGTGACAGATGGGCTAGAAGTAGAAACCAGCTTGTCATGGAGCTCGAAGCAGAGCTGACGGTGGAAGACATTGTGAACCAGATGATGGAGACCTCAACGAAGTGGAACAGGGTGGCGAGGTTTATTACCACGGTTATGTCCGGAAGGGAGGAGGATGAAAGAGCCCGAAATGGAGATTAAAACAATGGGTGGAGTTTGTAGACAAACTGGCGCGACTGACGATATGCGTTCTTCCTATGCGGTTCCAGCGCGCTGAGTGTGACGACGAAGTAGGGGGTTTTAGTCGGTAAGAGTCCGGCACTCTCTGGCGAGGCCAGGAGTCCATGAGGATTCCCCCCTACTATAAAAAAAAAAAAAAAAAAAAAAAAAAAAAAAAAAAAAAAAAAAAAAAACTTAAATCGCCAACTAATTGAATTTACCATATATATATATATATATATATATATAATAAAATAAATTATATTAATTATATATATATATATATATATATATACATATACATATATATATATATATATATATATATATATATATATATATATATATATTAATATAATGCTGAAAGGAGCTAGAGTTAATAAATACAAAGTTAATGATGAAGTACAGTGAAGCTGTAATGTAAAATCAATCTATATAATAGAATATTGGATTGCATCAACTAATATGATGCTGAAAGAATGCTTTATATATAAAAGCTGAATTTTTAATATAATAAATGAATTGTAACTGTTAAGGGCGATATTGATAAATGTACGACAAATATCTATTTTTAAATATGATAATATGTGTTACATATAGATGGGGTTCTTATCATATTCTGTTGCCTGCGTACAAATCTGAAATGCATAAATGTTATACGCTAAGTGCACTTGCCCTTAAACAGCTGTTTATGTACTCAGCTTCTCTGTAAGGTTATTCTTTGTGTGTGTGTGTTACACTTTATAACTTTGGGTGTCCAGCTAGTAAAGAACAAAAGTACTCTTGGTTGGTACATATACAATGCACCTTCTAGTGGGGTCGGTGTCTAAATAGAATATACACCAATTTTGTTGGAGGTTATACAATAAACAATGGTGAATACGTTATCAAACTACCAAGAATAAAACAGGCAAGATAAGGATAAATGTAAAAAAACTTTAATGACATAAAATCAAGCAGATAAGTGATTGAAATTATTATTAAATTATAATTATAATGAAAAGGTAGCATGTCACGTGTTAAACTAAATGTGATCAACTTTCTAGGTTAGCAAACAATTTTAATACATGTTACCTATATAACTTCTAATATTTAAATGAATTTAGTATCTAATTAAATATAATAACAAGAAAACTGGATTCTTTTAACTTAATTTGCATTCATGAACATCAAATGTATACTAGGTTAGAAATTTTTAATAATACATAGATTATGTTTATTATTTAAATGAAATGAATTAATTTTGCATTTTCTATAGTTCATTGGAGATTAAAGAATACTTAAGTGAATGGGTTCAGGACTGTTGTTGCTGGATATGGTCTGGAAAGTCAATTAATGCAGGATACGATTTTCTATGGGCAATGGCGCGTCGTTTGGCCTAGAATTCTCCTATAACAGCTAGCTTCCCCGGTAAACAGCGATTCTTGATTTCTAAGGTACAGGAAATCGGTTGGGCACGTAAAATACTTCAAACAGGTACTGGATGTATAGGTAAGGTATTACTAGTGTTTTATATACGTTTCTAATTTTATTTTGTGTATTTTTCTTTTAATTTTCAGAGATGCACTTTTATATGATGCGGCATTTTTAATGGCGTTTTTATTCTGATGACGCCAACTGTGTTTTGTTTTCCAATTGGCTTCTTATTCGTTAATTCGTATGCATTACTTTAATCTCGACATATTTTTCTAAAGAAAATAACAATTTAATCATTGCAAATATACATGAGCTTAACATAAATTCTAAAGTTTTTTATAATATATAAATAATTAATATGTAAATGTTAATAAGTTTACATAATGCTATTTTATTGTGGTGAACTTTTCCGCTGTGTTTATTTTAAATAAGTACAGTTTCACCTAAATTATTATTATCTATTTTTGATAATCAATTAAGTTGACATATCTTAGTAAATACAAGATTACGAAATAAAATAACTAAAGCAACTGAAAGGATAGAAATAAAGAAATGTGAGAATTAATTTTATGCATTAAAATAAACGCGAAATCAACTTTATTGATATACCATGAGAAGAATTCAGTTTTCGAAATTTCCTATAATTCTAATGAGTACATTAGTTTTTTAAAAATTCTGTTATTTATTCTCCTAGGCATCCTTATGTTCAGGTTTGCCTTATATCAATATATATATATATATATATATATATATATATATATATATATGTAAAGTGTTTAGATAATTTCTTAGCTGTTTATTAAATATAACAATTGATAAATTATTGAAGTTTTTCGGCTTTTATATGAACTATTTACAAATATCAAATTAGAATGTAAACATTGCTGTCTACAAATTACAAAGCAAATCATACGGCCCGGCAAGCTGTATACTTGGGTTCGGGTCCCAACTTGGACCATATATTTCAATTAAAGATTTCGTATGATTTGCTTTGTAATTTGTAGACAGCAATGTTTGCATCCCCACTTACTGTGCAATTACATACATACTAACTTGATATTTGTAAATATTTCATATAAAAGCCGAAAAACTCCAATAATTTGTCAATTGTTGTATATAATATATATATATATATATATATATATATATATATATATATATATATATATATATATATGTACATTCTAAATAAAGAATCTGTTTTGACATCATCAGTATATGCTGGAGCTAGAACTGGATGGACAATGGAATGGATTCCAAAGCCACTGACATAAAGAATTGATTGAGAGGATATTTGTTGAAACCTCATTACAATAACTAATAACATAACGTTTAAGTTTCAAGAAGGTATAACATAGACACTGCATATGTTTTTCCACACAATGACTTCATCAGGTGATGGTAAATAATAATAAATAATTTACTCATTTGTGTGTCTCTAGAAAAAATACAAACCAAAACAACAAACAAATTGTACGTGAGTTTGACAGTAGTGCATATAAGGTTTCTAAAATAAAGAAATACCGTTCATACAAACTTTAAGAAACACGGGCATCATACAAATATTTATTTCTGATTGACACTGATGTAAATCAAACCACATTTACTTCTTTAGTATAGTGAGAGATCCGCCTTCAGCCAACTCATATCAAGTGTATGCTGTTACTTAAGGTTCCGCTTCTTGTATACAAGGTTGGCCATTTAAATGTGAATTCATGTTAAAAATATAAAATAATAAATTACAAAAAGGAATAATTTGTGCAATTAAACAACATCTGCGACTTAATAAATCAAGTTTACAAATTAAGATCCTCTATAACAAATGTCGTGTCACAGACTTTTTTCAAATTCTCCACAAATTGCCTGAAGTGTAGTCAGCGAAATCGCTTCTATTCACCGCTGTATCACCATTTCAACGTCATTCAGGGTTTGTTGTGAACCGTATCTTTTAATGATCTCAAGTAAAAGTCGCAAGGATTTAGGCCAGGGCTAGATGGTGGCCATGTTATCTCTGGGCCTGTAAACTCTGGAGCGTTAAGAGAAATGATTCTGTTGGCGAAATGTTCTTCTAAATATTGGAAAACTAGTCGCGTACGATGCGGACAAGCTCCATCTTGCATAAACCATGCATCCTCCACCATATCTAACAATAACAACACACGTTAATACCCAACAGGCTAGGCCCAATTACAAGGTACATTATAATTATAAATAATCCATCAGGCACAGGAAAAAAAGATTCTCCAAGCAATATTTTTGCAAAGTAACGGTTCCATTGAAAACCGCAGGACCGATAATTCCTGCCGACGAGATAGCACACAATACAATCAGTCGTTGGGGGTGAAGTAGATGACGTTGGTGCGTTATTTCTTCCAAATAGAGTATGCAAGCGGCTTGCCGTAGCTGCAGACGATTCCAAATTTGTATAGTAAAATTTAATTAATTCCATACGCATTTTCGTTAGATACCTCGCCATTTTGAAAACTGATATATTTTCACACACTAATTGGGCAACCCCAGTGGGTCTGCTACTATACAATACAAATATTATATTGATTAGAATTTATATAAGTGACAGGGCGATTTTTAAAGCCGCCGCATAAAATGGACAACCCTGTACAATACCTGCCAAACCCTTTTATCTAAACAACTTAATTGTGATCGTAACGTTTCAATAACCCTGAACAGCTCCTGTATAGCCCTAGTCTAAACAAGCAAACTTTTACCTTCGAAAGTAAGCAAAGTAAGTACTAGTAGCCTTGAAGATATCACCAGAAAGAATAGACGAAACTTTTTCTCATGGATAACAACAATTAGAGTTGTTTTAAATATGGGTATACAATTTAGACAGCCTCCAAGAAGCCTCCAACATTCTGCTCAAAACGGAATAGACAGAAGTCAACACAAATGGCGACCGCACTAGACTAGACCGCTCTATTGCATCTCTTACGGTCGAAATCTATAGATACTTATAAGAACCCCCAAACTAAAGTTATTGGACCTCAGGTTCGTGTTTTGCAATTAAATATAGAAGGCCTAAGAAGAGATAAATCTAAGTAGACTTGCAATGGACAATAAGATTGATATTATAGCGCTACCCGAGACACACTTAAAATAACGATTGAAGTTCAAAGAAAAATTCTTAGGTATAGAATTGTAGCCAGCATTAAATCTGATGTATATTGTTAAATTAATTACCTTCGTAGACGCCATACGATAAATAAATAATAAATATTAGATAGTTACACTTTTCTATTTGATCAAATACATAAACAAATATTCTTTTCTTCTTTAACTTATTTCAACAGTAGCTTATTGATTTGATGTGGCAGCTGTTGAATTTGAAAAAGTCGTAATGCAATCAGAAGCACAGACATTGAAGAAGATAAAGGGAACGCTATACATCTACAGCGATTATAGTTTCGTCCGATCAGCGAATTAGTATAAATTATAATATACACTTTCGTTCAGCCAGTGAAAACAGGTCTAAATTTGGCTTGTATAGATACATGTGAGCATCTTAGTAGACTTGAATTGGACAATAAGAGAAATATTATAGCGCTACCGGAGATTCACTTAGAAAATAACGAACAGATTGAAGCTCGAGGAAAAATTTCTGCATATATTAACTGTAGCCAGCATAAAATCTGATGTACATTTTTAAATTAATTACCTTTGTACACGCCATACGATAAAGAAATAAATAAATAATTTCAAATATCTGGAATCTGTTTTGTATAGAGCATTCGGTTGCTAAAAATGCGGCAATAATAGAGCTAAATCTAGCATTTCTCGGTTTCTCACAGAGTAGGCCATTAAATAAAAACAATGTGTTAGCGTATGTGATACTGATACACAGGAGATACAATGTGTATACTGATTCTTCGTAGAAAAGAGATATGAATATATTCGAGGATTTTAATTAACCAAAACAGTCAATTAATTTGTTCCAAAATTAACAGAAAAAATAAATCATTTAATCTGTATTTATAAATGAATAAACTTTCTTTATAGCTTAGGGTAAGTACGGATAAATTTAATCTAATATAGGAAAATTCATAATAATCTCTCCTATGGTTTCTCTCAATATATTACGTATGTGCGTAGATCGAACGGTAAATAATACACTTAATTAATTTTAAAATTAAAATGCAAATTGCCAATAATAACTCTAAACACTATTGTTTATCAATTTAGTTCCGCGGCCTGACAATTAATTAAGTAGCCTGTGCGTCCCAATGCCGATATAGTTGAGTTAGGTACACTAGATGGTTCGTTAGCTATGCTAATGATCCGATTATGTGATTAGTACTTCGACGTCGCAGCATTTATTATTGAAGTAATAAATATAATTTACTAGGGCATGATTTATTTAGGAAGTAAATTGTGTTATTTGAAATTCGAAAATATAGATTTGAAAGATACTTATTGCCAAAATAATATATTATTACATTTTTTGAGAATTTTGGATTTGATGGGCATTCAACATCGACTGATAGATCTGCACCAATATTCTTTAAAATGTCCTTCTTTGGAGACTGTGGTTAAGTAAAAAGTTTAAAAAAATGTAAAAAAGTATTTATGGTGCGAGTATTAATTGTAATAAGGGGTTTTATACTTTTCTTAAATTATTTAAAATATTAAAACGAAATCCTTCTTTAGTCCTTTTAGTAAACTTATAAGATACAAAACAGAAAACTATTAGTTATAATTAGAGACCGGACACATCGGGCTGAAATGAAGGTCATTACGACGGACGATATAAACAGTCTACAACATCTGTAAGTATATCACGCAGTTGTTGAATAGCACTATTCATTCGGTTAACTGCACATCTATTTTTTGTGTGCGGTTAACCGATACTATTCAACCAGCAAAAGCCAGTAGTCCCCAGCTCAGCACCTAAGAAATGGACCAGGTTAAAAAGACACCTAAGAAGTATACTGTAACAGAGTTATCAGAAAGTGGTCATTCAGATATCAGTGCAAGTGACTTCGATACATCTGAAGAGAGTGGTGACGAGGACAGCGAATCTGAAAATGCAAACAATCTTAACAATACTTCCTTTTCCGAGATGCTACCGATACCAGATTTCTCACAAAAACCTACTAAACCTAGAAGGAATCCAGCAATTAATAGCCGAGCGCAGGTTCTAAAGAGAGATCTTTTCAACTCACCTCTAAATGAAAGACCCCTAACGAGACAATAAAAGAAAGTTAGTATTGCAGAGCTTGTAACGAGGACAGAATAGTGAAGTGTTTGTATCTTGAATCTACATGACGAATATGTTGGCTTAACCAAAGATGACAAAATTGTATCTTATATTTGTCCCTAGTGTTCATAAAAATTAAAAAAATATTTGAAAATGCCTTATATGCTTATTATTTCTGTGCTATTTATTTCTTCGTATAGTACCATCAGTTTCTATACTTAAACAAATAGGTTAACAACTTGACGTTATTATCAACAAGGGGTTGTGTGACAATAATTTTTTATATAGGTCCTTAACCCTTAAAAAAGAAAGAAAAATAGTTTAGTTGCGGCCAAAATTGTTGCCCATATAAACGGAAAACCATCTGCGAGGGCTGTTTTGTTTTTAGCCATGCTCCTTGGGCCAAATTAGTGTGTAAAGCTTAGTATGGCGTTATTACTTGCAGGTACCTTATTTCTTTTACTGTTTACTGCAAATATCTCTAGCTTATGTGGCCTAGTTTATTATTTATTAATTGAAATCGAAATATTAAAATATGCATTTTATATTTAACATTAAATAAATTAGTCGTTAAAAATAGAGTGCATAAATTGCATTAATCCAATTCAGAAGGCAGTACGGATAGAATAGGAATAGTAAAATATTTAACGACTCGCTAATTCTCATAAATATATAAGGCATAATCTACTTTAATCGAATTTAAATCGAGTAGTAAGACGAACTTATATTTTATCTTCGTATTTCGCTTAACGCTTAAGAATTAATTTGTTCAAATATGTTTCCTCCTAGAATTCATTTCTTAACAAAATATAGAAAGGACTTATATATTACAAACGAAGGCAAGTAATTTCATTAAAGTTGAAGAAAAATGAGACATTTCCTATATAAAGCATTCCACATTGTGGAATAATATATTGTGTGTATATGTATGGATTTTTCCCTATTGTTTGAGAGATTCCTTTCTTACTCGACCTTTTCTTTTTCATATCGAACAGTTAATGACTTTTGAAATAACTTTATCAAAGTCGGAACGAAGTAAGTCTTCTGCGCGCCTGGTGAGTAGAAATTTATTAAACAAGGCCGAGTCGTATATTAAAGCTGCCATCTTGGATTAAATTAAATTATAATCAAATTTCTGAAACTAATTTTCGTTGTTCAACTTCACGTTCGTAATTTTGCGTGATTTATTTTCAAAACTTACGTTGCTATGCCGTTTTGTAAAATAAAATTGTTTGCATGTACACTGAATAATGTAAATACATTACTCGAAACGTCGTCTTCCTCATAATCGCGGACGGTTTACGTGACGTTTCCGTTCTCTTTATCGAATAATAACTCAGAGAAACTCTTACCAAAACTAAAGTTTCGTAATTAATCTTTGGCGGTTACATTTACTTCCCATTTCAAAAGTTCCGCAATGTGTTACGAAATAATCCCAACAATTAACAATTATTTTACAACTCGACGTACAAATTCGTCATTTGCTACTAGTGCTCATTTTGTGTCGCGGTGTTCTTAATTAAAATGGAGAATATTGATATCAATGCTTGAACAATGAATTTGCGTTTATCATAGTCCGGAATGTGTTTATTTTGTAATACAGTTTCGAATTAAACAGCAAAACCACACTATAGTGGAATTGTTGTTTATCATAGTGATGCACTGTACTAATGTGAACATAGTTGGGAGTTCAGCTGAATATTTTCTTTGATATCCGTCCGTTTCCACTGTTCTGTAACACACCAAAATAATAACGCACCTAGTACATAGAATTCGTGATTTTGTAATTCCTTTCCATTGGGCAATCGATAATTGCGTATTCTATGAAGCATGGTGTAAATTTAGAATTGTGGATATTATATAGGGTACGCTTTAATAGTGTTCTATTCAATTGCAAATGCACATTATAAGAAAATTAATATTTTTAGAAACATTATTGAATTCAAATGTTAGGATTACAAACATAATAATAAAATAATAAAATAATAAAACAATAAAATAATATAATAATAAAATAATAAAGTAATAAAATAATAAAATAATAAAATAATAAAATAATAAAATAATAAAATAATAAAATAATAAAATAATAAAATAATAAAATAATAAAATAATAAAATAATAAAATAATAAAATAATAAAATAATAAAATAATAAAATAATAAAATAATAAAATAATAAAATAATAAAATAATAAAATAATAAAATAATAAAATAATAAAATAATAAAATAATAAAATAATAAAATAATAAAATAATAAAATAATAAAATAATAAAATAATAAAATAATAAAATAATAAAATAATAAAATAATAAAATAATAAAATAATAAAATAATAAAATAATAAAATAATAAAATAATAAAATAATAAAATAATAAAATAATAAAATAATAAAATAATAAAATAATAAAATAATAAAATAATAAAATAATAAAATAATAAAATAATAAAATAATAAAATAATAAAATAATAAAATAATAAAATAATAAAATAATAAAATAATAAAATAATAAAATAATAAAATAATAAAATAATAAAATAATAAAATAATAAAATAATAAAATAATAAAATAATAAAATAATAAAATAATAAAATAATAAAATAATAAAATAATAAAATAATAAAATAATAAAATAATAAAATAATAAAATAATAAAATAATAAAATAACAAAATAACAAAATAACAAAATAACAAAATAACAAAATAACAAAATAATAAAATAATAAAATAATAAAATAATAAAATAATAAAATAATAAAATAATAAAATAATAAAATAATAAAATAATAAAATAATAAAATAATAAAATAATAAAATAATAAAATAATAAAATAATAAAATAATAAAATAATAAAATAATAAAATAATAAAATAATAAAATAATAAAATAATAAAATAATAAAATAATAAAATAATAAAATAATAAAATAATAAAATAATAAAATAATAAAATAATAAAATAATAAAATAATAAAATAATAAAATAATAAAATAATAAAATAATAAAATAATAAAATAATAAAATAATAAAATAATAAAATAATAAAATAATAAAATAATAAAATAATAAAATAATAAAATAATAAAATAATAAAATAATAAAATAATAAAATAATAAAATAATAAAATAATAAAATAATAAAATAATAAAATAATAAAATAATAAAATAATAAAATAATAAAATAATAAAATAATAAAATAATAAAATAATAAAATAATAAAATAATAAAATAATAAAATAATAAAATAATAAAATAATAAAATAATAAAATAATAAAATAATAAAATAATAAAATAATAAAATAATAAAATAATAAAATAATAAAATAATAAAATAATAAAATAATAAAATAATAAAATAATAAAATAATAAAATAATAAAATAATAAAATAATAAAATAATAAAATAATAAAATAATAAAATAATAAAATAATAAAATAATAAAATAATAAAATAATAAAATAATAAAATAATAAAATAATAAAATAATAAAATAATAAAATAATAAAATAATAAAATAATAAAATAATAAAATAATAAAATAATAAAATAATAAAATAATAAAATAATAAAATAATAAAATAATAAAATAATAAAATAATAAAATAATAAAATAATAAAATAATAAAATAATAAAATAATAAAATAATAAAATAATAAAATAATAAAATAATAAAATAATAAAATAATAAAATAATAAAATAATAAAATAATAAAATAATAAAATAATAAAATAATAAAATAATAAAATAATAAAATAATAAAATAATAAAATAATAAAATAATAAAATAATAAAATAATAAAATAATAAAATAATAAAATAATAAAATAATAAAATAATAAAATAATAAAATAATAAAATAATAAAATAATAAAATAATAAAATAATAAAATAATAAAATAATAAAATAATAAAATAATAAAATAATAAAATAATAAAATAATAAAATAATAAAATAATAAAATAATAAAATAATAAAATAATAAAATAATAAAATAATAAAATAATAAAATAATAAAATAATAAAATAATAAAATAATAAAATAATAAAATAATAAAATAATAAAATAATAAAATAATAAAATAATAAAATAATAAAATAATAAAATAATAAAATAATAAAATAATAAAATAATAAAATAATAAAATAATAAAATAATAAAATAATAAAATAATAAAATAATAAAATAATAAAATAATAAAATAATAAAATAATAAAATAATAAAATAATAAAATAATAAAATAATAAAATAATAAAATAATAAAATAATAAAATAATAAAATAATAAAATAATAAAATAATAAAATAATAAAATAATAAAATAATAAAATAATAAAATAATAAAATAATAAAATAAAATAATAAAATAATAAAATAATAATACAAAGTGACTACCAAGAAGTTGCAAGTTGCTCGTTGCTTATTCTTAAAACTTAAGGCATGAAATATACACCGTGTTAGGGAATACTTTAGCTAAAATTAAAGGACAAAAAAAGTTCTGCAAAAAAGCTTAGTATCGCCTTTCTCCTAGACTTATGGTTTTAGAGAAACACAATGTACACAATAGACCCCCAAACATTTAGGCAATTACTGATATAATCTCCTTTTTTCTATCAAGTGACGTGTTGATTAAAATATTTAAGATGTTACTTAATAAGTTTAAAAAAGTAAAACATTATGTCAAATTGTCAGTAATTCTGCTCAATTTAAATTGGTTCAATATTCCATTCAAGAGTACGCTGGCATGCAGTTTGTGTATTGTGAATGTGGTGGAAATGCCAGGGACGCAGTTAGAAGATACGCAGAACGGTATCCTCATCGTAGAATACCTAAGAAAAATAGCTTCACAGCGGTGCTCCAAAGACTTCTGGAAACAGGTTCGGTAGTACCAAAAAAACAAGAAGTCGGTAGAGGATGTGATGAAAGAATGGTGGCTGTTGAGGAAAATATTCTTCAAATTGTTGAAGTAGATCCTTCAATCAGCACTAGAGAGATAGCTCGCCAAGTTGGCGTTAGTTACTGGACAGTGTGGACGACTCTTAAAGAATCTCTTTGGCATAAGAGTTCAAAGTTTGAACAGGGACGATTTTGTCGTTAGACGTCGACTTTGCGATTGGCTTTTAACAATAATTGCAGAAAACCATCTATTTTTTGGAAAAAAAATTAATGACTGACGGATGTTGTTTTACTAGAGGTGGAATTCTGAATTGACACAACAGGCATGTCTGGGCCGATATAAATCCTTATGCAATAATTAAACAAAATTTTCAACGTCGATTTTCTATCAATGTTTGGACTTGAATAATTGGCACCAGACTTACAGGCCCATATGTTTTATCAAATCGTTTAAATGGAGAGAGGTATTTACATTTATTACAAGAAATATTACCAGGATTACTAGAAGAGTTACCTATGGAATTACGTAGAATAATGTGGTTCATGCACGATGGGGCCCCTGTACGTATTACTCTGCAGATCAGAAACTTTTTAAATAAAATTTACGGTGAACGGTAGATTGGACAAGGTGGACCACATGCTTGGCCACCTCGATCACCTGATCTTAACAGCTGTGATTACTATCTTTGGGGTTACATTAAATGACTGGTCTACAAGACTCCTGTAGAAAATATGGAAGATCTTGAAAATTGCGTCGTGGCGGCTGCAGAATTTATAAGAAATAAGGAAAATGAATTAGCTCTAGGAATTCAGTCACTAAACAGGCGTGCTGAAGATTGTTTTGAAGCAAATGGTGGATATTTTCAGTATTCCCTTTAATTTTATGAATTTTGCTTTGTTTTTCTTTTTGTTACTTACTTAAACTTAATTAAACGTCATATTGACAGTGTATAAAATGTCACAGATATTATAGGCACCTCTAACGAATAAACGTGTTGCCTGTAAGCAGTTTTATTGTTTGTGTCTTGCCTTTATTAGTAACGAATTTAACTATGTTTTTCAACAAAACGCTACATATTTCACAAAAATGGCAAATAACTTTTTTGTTTGTATTTTATAAATAAATCGATTTGTATATTTTGGCTAAAGCATTCCCTAACACCTTGTAAATTCAAAAATCTGTAGGAATCAGCCCTTTTTGCCTTTTTTAAATTTTAATGCCTATTATTTTTTTGTGCCTATTTATAGTTTTTTCTAACTTTCTGACAAGCTTTGCTCCAAAATTTATTTAATTGCGAAAATAAATTTTCGCGGCTCTACAGCACATTTGTTTCGTGAATGAATTTGTACTTTATAATTCCCAGTTGTTTAAATTTTAATGCCTATTATTTTTTTGTGCCTATTTATAGTTTTTTCTAACTTTCTGACAAGCTTTGCTCCAAAATTTATTTAATTGCGAAAAGAAATTATTCAGAAATTATTATATCTGTGTTTACTGTGATTTGATTTACTTCGAAACATCAATTCATTTAGTTTTGTTAAAGTTGCTCATATGGCAATGTGAAGTGTGTTCGTAGTATAATGCCGAAACAGAAGCCTACCGGTAAAGAATGCACTAAAAATTACTAGAAATTGAAATATTAATGCAATCAACTATTTCTTCGAACGTGTTCAAAAATCGTCCTATTTTCACTTTAAATTATAAAATGTATTGACGTTACTAAATTTATTTTACCAGATTAATTGCAACAAGAAATAGTCGTTGCACTAGCTAAAAGTCAAACCAAGAAACAATAAACTATAGGTACAGCTATGCAATCTATGGCTACTTCCGACTATACCGAACAATCAAAATTTAATTTTAATCTTTGCAAAACTTTTATAAAAGCTAATCTACCCATTATAGATTGAAAAACAAATATTATAAAACGTTTTTAGAAACATATTGCACAATACATATCCTTGATGAAAGCCATCTCCGCAAAAATTACATTAGTTCAGTGCACAAAGAAATTATTCAGGAAATAAGAAGTATTATTGGAAATAATTGTGTATGAATATGTGTAGAGGAAACCAGATATATATGGACGATACGTGGCAAATTTAATACTTAGAGTATTAAATGATGAAAATTCGTCAAAAGTTTTTTAGTAAGGACGAAAGAACTAAGTAAAACAAATAATAATACAATAACAAAAGTTATTCACGATAAATTAACACATTTTTTTCTTACGGGAGCCGGTCCCGATTAATAAAATTTTGCTTATGCTGTCAGACGCAGCGGTATATATGGCCAAAGCTGCATCTAATATGAAGATTTTTTTACTTTTTTACCCGAATTTAATTCATTGCACTTGCTTAGGGCACGGCCGAGTAGCTGAAATTAAAAGATTGCTGTTTATGAACTGTATTGTAAAAAAAAATAATATTTATGTGAAAGTTTCCGTTCTATGACATTAAATAATAAGGACTACCAATCCGTTCTAACTATCCAAAATATGTGTTGTTACGGTATTTTTATCTAAAGAAATATTATGTTCATAAGTTAGTTATATGTCCGATGAAGTTTCTGTGTGAAGTTTATTAAAATCTGTTATATCTTATCCCGATAATAGCTTTAGCAAATATTTGTTTGTCACATGTTATTGATTTATTTACTAACGGGAGTGATAAAACTACGGGTATATATTATGTTAAAGAGAGATAGAACAGCACTTTGGAGAAACACAATACAGTCTGAATGGTAAGATAAATAAATTAAGTAACGGCGAATTATTAATTTCTAATCGATCCTTGAGGATATATGATATTTGCATAAAATAATGGATCTGTTTCGAATTGCTTTAAAGCCCAATCTGCGAAATTTCTATGCATTTGGTACAAGTTATGGTGTCAACTGAAATCTATACGCCTTTTAAATGCAAATTCTTATGAAGAATATTCCATGTGGTGTCATATGAGTCATAAAAGTTCTTGAGAACGACATTTAATTGATTGTTTTCGATTTTCATTCATACTTTGGCTCACAGTATCGACATTTTCAGCTGTACGTTTATATGTTTGACGGGTTGAATTCTTAATATCACAAACACTTCTACTTGTCTCCAATTTCTTAATATCATTACGAATAGTAAGCTATGTAGTCGATTATGTTGACCATAAATTTCACGTAATACGCGAAACGTAACTGTGTATCTTTTCATGTTGATTTATCAATCAATACTGAACACAAATATCAATTTTAAATAGAATCTGAAAAAAAAATTCACCGCTATAGCGTTTATAAAATATATAATACTTACATGTTAACCCTTTACAATATCCGGTGTTAGGTCATCTGCCTTATTCGTCTCACCTAGCACCATGTGTCTCTTATCTGTTCTCCAAGGTCAAATCTTCATTAAAAGAAACAAGATTTTACAAGGTTGACACTGAAAGAAAAAGCGGCATGCGTCATAAACGAGCTCAACACTGTTTTGTACAATGGAAAATTCGAATGGAGCGATGTAGGGATGAGGAAGGGTGTATATTGGAGGGGATAAAAATTAAATATGTATAAATTTAAAATAAAAAGTTTTACAGTAGCAGTTTCATAGCCACGCCTTGTATACAAAATTGGTATTCAACGTACGTGCATCAAATTATTACAAATTAGCATCAAATACTACAATAATAGAAGCTATCGGTGGCTATGTTGAATCGGAAAATTGAAAGTAAATATTGATATCGAAGCCTGGGAAAAGCATTGTTTTTTAAACTTTTTGACCTCGCTATAAAATTTTCCAACTATATTTCAGGCATATAAGAACTAAAATTGAAATACAAGTCGAAACGCAAACACTATTTCTCAAATATTGTCATTACTTGCTATTATAACCGCAAACCTGTATACATACGCGTACATATAGTTTAACCAACAATAAGTTTATGACTTCAATGCACGTCGAATTGTAACTTTGATATTATGCAGTTGTATTTTATTTTCTAAACTAAAGGTAAATAATGATGAATATATATGTACCTAAAATTCAAGTTAATTTTGTAATAAACATGAAATAAAAAGTTCTGGACGTCAAAAGTAATAACGCTCGTATAAATGATATAGACATATTGTTTATAAGAGGCTATTAAAACACTTCTATTACAGCTGTTAATATAACGAGAATAATATGAGATTTATAATAATCGAGGGCGCGCTAGGTGACGAGACAGAGCCGATTCTCCTATGCAGCGTCCGCGATGGTTTAAATCACTAGTATTATAGTTATATTCAAAGCTTTATCGTAGCATCAAGGACGAAAATAAATCCTCAAGCGTCTGTAAATTTGCCACTGCAGTACTAAATGTCAATATGATCTTTTGGCATAAAAATTTCAGAGACGTCGGGACGCTCATTTTCGTGATGTTTGTATAAAAATAGTTCACTGAAGTGCCATCACTAGACACTGTCAGATCAGATGTATATCGTATACAAAAAAATATTTCAGCGGTCAGCTGAGCGGCTCTATTTATCAAACATATTTGACTTAGAATATTATGGCCACCTAAATTTTAAAGCTAAACGAGACAGGAATATAATTTAGAGGAGACGATTGTAATCTACTTGATATTAATTACGAGAAACGTCAGTAAGCAGGCTAAATATATATAACCGTAAATTGTTGAGGACGCTCCTTTTAACACTACATGGGTCTGGATGTTCGGTTCTCCATTAAACAGTCTTTTCGATATACACCTCTATATACGACGACGCTCAGTGGGAATGATATTGTGTACACGCTCTATAGTACGGCAGATATATATATATATATATATATATATATATATAAATATATATATATATATATATATATATATATAAATATATATATATATATATATATATATATATATATATATATAATTAAAACGAAATTATCGACCGTAATATATTGAATAAAATAAATTAAAAGCGGGCAAGCGGTCTGTCAATTAAAAAACACATTTATTAAGTATCCCTATATTTCGCAACCACTTCGTTGCTTCTTCCGGAGATAAAAATGTAGAGTTGAAAAAAATAATAAAATTGACGTACAAGGACAATTAAATTGATTAGATTTTTTTTGTCCTTGTACGTCAATTTTATTATTTTTTCTAGTCTACATTTTGATCTCCGGAAGAAGCAACAAAGTTGTGGCGAAATATAGGGATACTTAGTAAATGAGTTTTTTAATTGACAGACCGCTTGCCCGCTTTTAATTTATTTTATTCTATATATATATATATATATATATATATATATATATATATATGTATGTATGAGAAATGCAATGAAAATTAGTAATCACCAAATTCTCACATTACATGCAATTTCCGCTCTGATCCGTTGTATCAATTTCTAAAAATGATAAAATAGCCATATCCATCTGGAATGTGTAGATGCCGACGTTTCATAGTTTTCACTAATCATCAGTACACCTGATCCAGAAATAGATACGACTTTCATTTCTACACTGGGCGTATACATGCAAATGATGAGAAACGCAATGTTAATGAGAACTAATAATTATTAAATTCTCACATTACATGCAATTGCCGCTCTAATTCGTTGTATCAATTGCTACAAATGACAAAATCACTTTTGCCTAAGAATGTAGCTACAACGCGTCACGGCGCCAACCGTCCAGGTTGTCCGGGTAAATGGAAAATGTGTGAAAGCCATATCCATCTAGAATGTGTAGATGCCGACATTTCATAGTATGTTATGGTAGATTCAATTAGTTGGCAATTTAAGGTCTGGTTTTACTTAAAAATGTATATATTTAAAACAATCTTACATGTTTCGGCATATGATGGATTAATATTTCATATAAAAGCCGAAAAACTCCAAGAATTTATCAATTAATATATTAAATGAACGGCTAATGAATTATCTAAACATATATATATATATATATATATATATATATATATATATATAATAACTTCGTGACCTTGGTATGATATGGTAAACCTAATCAGTAGGCGATTAAAGGTCTGTATATTACTTCAAAATATATGTATTTAAAAAACTCTACATGTTTCGGCTGTATACGCCTTTATCAAGAGAATACAAAATATGAATGACAGGATATAAATGTCAAGTTATATCCTGTCATATATATATATATATATGTATATATATATATATATATAATAACTTCGTGACCTTGGTATGATATGGTAAACCTAATCAGTAGGCGATTAAAGGTCTGTATATTACTTCAAAATATATGTATTTAAGAAACTCTACATGTTTCGGCTGTATACGCCGTTATCAAGAGAATACAAAATATGAATGATAGGATATAAATGTCAAGTAATTAAGTTGCTATGGTTTAAATTATTCAAAGATACATTCTAGTAATAATAAAAAACATTTAAAAAAAGAGTACACCAAATATACAACACTGCAGACACCAATAAAAATTTGAACAATGACACAACATATATCACAATTCCATATGTTCCACAACTATCGGAAAAAATTAAATACACTTTAAAAAAATATGATATAGCTACAACATATAAACTTAGTAATACTAATAAACATTTATTTTCAAAACTTAAACCTAAAATTATAAAAAAATCGAGAAACACATGTCGTATATAAAATACCATGTCGCGATTGCGATAGTTACTACATAGGCCAAACGAAACAATATTTATACAAAAGAATACAAGCCCACAAATACTCTAGAACAGACAAAACTGCATTGTCTACACACAAACTACAACGCGATCACCATTTCGATTTTGAAAACACACAGATAATTGATAAAGAACAACACACAGTGAAAAGACAAATTAAAGAAATGATCAGTATTAAACAGGAAAAAAATTCAATTAACAACAGAAATGATATAAAAAATTTAAGCAGTATATACTATAATTTAATTTTGTAACGATCTACAATTTACCATCATATTATATTTTTGTTATATACCCTATGTTATTTAAATATCATTTAAATATCATATACTTTTGCTTATCATGCTGACTGTTCCGTGTTTTGATTCCTGTCTAGTTGTCCGAGCAGGTTTTCGTGGTTTTCCTTCTCGTTTTGAGCGAATGCCGACAACTTTGCATCTTAAGTCGCTCCACGGGCGCATACGTAATAATAAGTCATGTCTTGCTTTTCCCTGCCTATCCCTGTTTTCTGTTTTTTGCTGATGTGGTCCTCTACTGGGTTGTAGCCTAGCATATGCGCTGCAAAACTCTAGGGGGGTCTGCGCGTTGGGCAGTCAGGTGCCATTCCGCCTTTCCAGCAAGAGTGAGGAACCATGCTACGCGGCGCTATCTCGTCGCCGCGCAATGCACGCACCACTAGGACCGGTCCTGGGCGACAACCTGGCTAGGCTGCCGTTAACAGCACACACAGGTTCGACGTGTGTGCTATGCCCCCGCTTCGGCGGAAAACGTTAAGATGGCACAAGTGTGACCATCGTCGACCGAGGTAGCCACTAAGAGTGTTCCCTTAGTTGCGATGAGCAACCTCGTACAGGGTGCGCTTCGCCTGTCTGCGCCTTGCCTCGTTGGGGCGGGGGTCAGACCGTCGAAGTACTGCACGGAATTGTAAAGAAGTTGTCGGGAAAGGGTTCGCGGCCCTACGCAACGGCTGGTTATTCGACCTCTCTAAATTCATGCGACCGATCACTAAACACACGCACGAACGCACCGACATACAAAACCCTACACTTACGCTCTCACACAAAACCACACACCCATAGAGAGACGCAAGCTGCCAGCAGCAACCAACACACAAGTTCATACCCAGAAGGAGACACAAATTGCTAGCAGCGAACAACACATATTTTCACACCTTGTTATCTATTTTTTTGGAATACTAAGGCATGATTTATTATTATTACTAGAATGTATCTTTGAATAATTTAAACCATAGCAACTTAATTACTTGACATTTATATCCTGTCATTCATATTTTGTATTCTCTTGATAAAGGCGTATACAGCCGAAACATGTAGAGTTTCTTAAATACATATATTTTGAAGTAATATACAGACCTTTAATCGCCTACTGATTAGGTTTACCATATATATATATATATATATATATATATATATATATATATATATATATATATATATTGTAAAATTTGTCTTTTCAGGTTCGTAAATAAAACTAACAATAACTTTAGACACACACTATATTAATATTAAAACGTATAACAATATAAAACTAACTATTAACAAAAAGCACATTTATGTATTTATATTTATGTATCTATATTTATGTGTACTGCGCGAACCCTAGGATTGAATGTCCCGTCCCTTCTTCGACGCGGCTTTTATATCCTGGGAATATCCTTCTCGGGAGTTTTACGTGCCTCTAGAAAACGCTAGAGTATGATGCACCGTTTGATGAGTCATCACATTACCCCCTTCTTAAAATGAAGTTTCGTCCCGAAACATATAATGCTTTGGTTCCCTCAAACGATGGCGAAATCGGCAGGTAGGGCCTTTGTTACATTGTGACGTCATATCGAAATAACAGTCCACGGTCTTATCTTGCCTGGATGGACAGGAATATTCAAGCCGGTAACTGCATACCAGAATTTCCATACCACTATGTGGGAAGATTATTTCTAACATGCTCCTTACAATTCTCCAGTCCAGGCGGTCCAATCCACTACCCAATTCTGGAACTGCTAATTTCAAAATGTCTTGTTGTAACATTTGTTCGCGTAAGTGGACCAGGGCCTCCCATAAGGTACGATAGGTTGGCTTTAGGTTTGACAGTTCTTTCGTGACCAAATAAAATATGGGCTATCCTTCATTTATTATTTGGAGACTTCCCAATTGCTGGTCCCTGCTGCCTAAATTTTTCGATTCTGCCAAATCTCTCGTTAAATTCCCTGGCAATTCCCTTGGCCATTCGAAGATCTCGGGCTACGCAATAAGCAAGCGCATAGTCTGGCGGCACCGTAAACACATCTTGCTGTTTCACGATGGTTAACCCAAATCGAGCTTCCTTCGAACCAGAATACTCTTCCATAAAGTCTTTGAAGGTTAGTTCCTGGTATTGGCTATCCAATCGACGCAAGTTAGCGGTTTCGTCATTATTGTCTCCAGAGTATGGTGCTAATCGATTAAAATGTACGACTCTTGGCTTAGTGTGAGGTGTTCGCCTGATGCGGTATATTACATCGTTGATCCGCTTCAACACCTCGTATAGCCCCTCCCAATTCTTTTGAAGTTTTGGAGATAGGCCCCGTCGGCGTTGTGGATTATATAACCAAACCCGATCGCCTTCATGGTAACCACTCTTCTCGGCGTTAATGTCATAGCTCTCCTTCATTCTGTCACTAGCATCTTGGATATTATGTCTGACTTGTTCATGGATATTATCTAGTCGTCGTCTGAGCGTGCTGACATAATCTTCCCCGGCGAGATCTTCACCAGACTTGCTCCCAAACTTTAAGTCACAGGGCAATCGAGGTTCCCTCCCGAATAGCACGTTTGCTGGTGATTGGCCAATTGTCTCTTGAACGGAGGTCCGATACGCATTTAGAAATAATGGTAAATGTTCGTCCCAATCTCTCTGTTGTTCGGAGACCACTTTGGATAAGTGTCTGATCATGGTCTTATTCATTCGCTCTACCATCCCATCTGATTGTGGATGCAAGGGGGTTGTTCTCGTCTTCCGTATGCCCAAAAATCCACACATGTTTTTGAATAGACTGGACTCAAAATTTCGCCCTTGATCGGAATGAAGTTCCAAGGGTACACCAAAACGGCTGACTAACTCCTTCACAATCACGTCTGCTACAGTTCCAGCTTCTTGATTTGGTAGAGCATATGCTTCAACCCATTTGGTAAAGTAATCCATGACCGCTATTATGTATTTATTTCCTTTGTCGCTTTCTGGAAAAGGGCCGGCGGCATCTATGGCGATCCATTCAAATGGGCTTCCTACATTGTAATGGCGCATGGGTGCACGTCGTCGCTTCTGGGGACCATTGCTTCCGGCGCAATATGCACACTTTCGGCACCATTCTTTCACATCTCGTGAACAATTCACCCAGTAAAATCTCTGGCGCACCTTCTCCAGTATCTGATCATGGTCTTATTCATTCGCTCTACCATCCCATCTGATTGTGGATGCAAGGGAGTTGTTCTCGTCTTCCGTATGCCCAAAAATCCACACATCTTTTCGAATAGACTGGACTCAAAATTTCGCCCTTGATCGGAATGAAGTTCCAAAGGTACACCAAAACGGCTGACTAACTACTTCACAATCACGTCTGCTACAGTTCCAGCTTCTTGATTTGGTAGAGCATATGCTTCAACCCATTTGGTAAAGTAATCCATGACCACTATTATGTATTTATTTCCTTTGTCGCTTTCTGGAAAAGGGCCGGCGGCATCTATGGCGATCCATTCAAATGGGCTTCCTACATTGTAATGGCGCATGGGTGCACGTCGACGCTTCTGGGGACCATTGCTTCCGGTGCAATATGCACACTTTCGGCACCATTCTTTCACATCTCGTGAACAATTCACCCATTCCCCCAGAAGCACCATTATGGAGTTCTCGCAATACCTCTGGTATTCTTTTCTTGGGAACCACCATTTGCATCTTGCGCTCACTTCCATCGTGATTTTCGACCTTACGTCTCAGGAGATCTTCTTCCATGGTTAAGGAATCCCATTGTGCCCAGTATGACTTCAATTCTCGTGAATGGGGAGCAATTTCTTGCCAGGTCGGTCTTTGCCCATTTCTCTTCCAAGCCCTGAGGACTACAAGATCCGGATCAGCTTCTTGATCAGCAGATTGTCAGGTTGCCATTGGCCATCAACCACGGTGGTTCGAAGAGCGTTGGCCGATTTGTCTTCGATTCTGTTGCAATATCGACAGTCTTCTGGACAGGGCCTTCTGGAAAGGGCATCTGCATTTTGATGTTTGGGGCCTGCTCTGTGTTCAATGTCGAAGTCATACTCCTGTAGCCTCTCAATCAATCTAGCTACTTGACCCTCGGGATTCTTAAATTGTAAGATCCACTTTAAGGCGGCATGATCAGTGCGGATCAGGAACTTCTGCCCATACAGGTACTTGTAAAAGTGCTCAATGGTCTTAACTACTGCCAATATTTCTCTCCTGGTTACGCAGTAGTTCCTCTCCGCTTTGGACAGGGTCTTGCTGAAGTATCCAATGACCTTTTCTTGTCCACCTTGAATTTTAGAGAGCACGCCACCAATCCCGACGTTACTGGCATCCGTATCCAGAACAGACCTCTCAGATGGCAGTGGATAGTTTAAAACAGGTGCACTGATCAACGACCCTTTAACAACTCAAAGGCCGCTTGGCATTCGTTGTTGCAAATGAATGCTCGATTTTCTGTTAGGCGAGTAAGTGGTTTTGCAATGTTGGAGAATCCAGGAACGTAGCGTCGATAATATGTGCGTAATCCCAAAAAGCTTCCTAGCTGATGTTTGTCTTTGGGTGCCGGACATTTTTCCACAGCTTTTACTTTTTCTGGATCCACAGCAACTCCTTTTCCGGAAACCACATGTCCAAGGTAATTTACCTCCTTGCGGAAAAGGTGACACTTCTTTGGACTTAATCTCAGGTTGGCATCTCGCAACCTCTGGAATACTTCTTCCAAATTTTTCATGTGATCTTCAAAGGTCTTCCCTACCACAATCACATCATCGAGATATACCAGGCAGGTGTTCCAAGACAGTCCCCTCAGTACAGTGTCCATAAGTCGCTCAAAGGTAGTTGGGGCGTTACACAGTCCAAATGGCATGACTGTAAACTGCCAAAGTCCTGTACCTAAACTGAAGACAGTCTTCTCTTTGTCATTGGGATGCATTCCCACTTGCCAATAACCGCTCTTTAAGTCGAGAGTGGAGAACCATTTTGCTCCTGCCAAGGTGTCTAGCGTATCGTCTATTCTTTGGAGAGGATAGCTGTCCTTTTTGGTCACACTATTCAAACGACGATAGTCCACACAGAATCTGGTAGATCCATCCTTCTTCCTGACAAGGACCACTGGTGAAGCCCATGGACTATTCGATGGTTCAATTACTTCTTGGCCTTCCATATCTTGTATAATTTGCTTGGCTTCCTCACGTTTTGCCAGTGGTAAGCTTCTTGGTCCTTGTCGAATTGGATTTGCATCGCCAGGTATTTATTTTGTGCATTACAATATTGGTTCTTCCTTTCGTGCCAGTTTCAGTTTCAAAGACGTCTTCATAATGTTTGATTAGGTCCTTAACTTGACTTTGTTCCTTCTTGCTCAATCCTTGACAGGCGGAGTCGATTATCTTGGACAATTTCTCAGGAACCTGCACGAATCCATTCTTCTTCGCCTCTATGCGATGAACGACGGCCGACACTGGCGAACACCACCCCATAATAGTACCCTTCTTCAATGAAACAGGGTAATGGTTCACATTCATTACCCTCATCGGTACAGTCTTCTGAGTCTTAACCAGCATTTTGGCAACTACTATTCCTCGGCCCACCTCGTCATCATCAGCCTTTGGTTCCAACATTGTAACATATCCGTCCAAATAATCACCTTCCAAACACGCCGTCAAAAATGTCTCACTTCTTGCATCCAGAACAACATTCTCTGCAGTAATTACTTGTACATTTTCACAATCTTTCCCATGAAGAAACAATTCCTCATTATTTATTTTTAAAGTGCCTTCTTTCGTGTTTAACTGGAAGCCGTAGGTGTTCATGATATCTAATCTCAAGATTATTTGTTCTTCTATGTCGGCAACGAGAACACGATGTCGAATTGATGTTTGTCCTATGATAAAGTTGACATCTACTTCACCTGCCACAGAAGCTGCTTCTCCTGTTGCTGTCCTAAGTCTCCATTTGCTAGAAAATAACTTTTTATTTCTGGGAATTAAATCGGGTCGCACGATGGTTTTCGTCGATCCAGTATCTAGCAAGCAAGCATAGGTCTTTCTTTCCATAACAGCGTCCACATACAGGCCGTTGGTTTGATGTTGGAGGGATGCGACTTGGCCAGGCGTCCTTAGGGCTTCCTGATGCTGGATCGATGATTGCCCCCGCTCATCGACCCGCTTTAGTTTTCCTGCTGTTCAAACGATGCTTTCTTGGCCACCTTACCACATTTACTCCGAACGTGGCCAATCTCTCCACAATTCCAGCATCGCAGTACTCTTTTATTTGATTTGATCTGGTTTAGAACTCTACTAACCTCCTGCTCCATGAACTCCTCATTTTCCTGCTTGTCAACAGTGCAGACACGAGCATCGTTCCGAGAGGCTTGCTTTGCAGTCTCAATCTCAAGCGCGTGCGCCAAAGCATCGATCAAGGTTTTCGGTCTTGCCAACCTTAATGCTTGCTGCGTATCGATATCCCGGAGAACATCTATGAACGTCTGGACCGCTAGGTGTTCCATGAAGTTATCTGGCCCCATCGGATATGCAAGTCGAACTAGACGATTCTCGACTTTCTTCTGTGATCGATTCTTCAGTTGGGTATTGTATACTTGCTCCAAATGCGCATGTCCATATCTCATCTCCAAGCATTTAATGAGTTGAGAATAATCTTTACGTTCCTCAGGAGGCAATGTCTGCAAAATATCACTAGCATCACCACTCAATGCTATGACTAAAGCAGTCGCCTTCTTGGCAGAAGACCATGCGTTTGCTTCTGCGGCCGCTTCGAATTGCGTCAGATAAGTTGCCCATGACGTCTTTCCATCAAAGGTTGGTGGCTTGATTCTGGTCTTTGAAATAGCCACAAGTTCTTCTTTTATTCCGATGGGCCGCGGTATGACTTCTTTGTTGACCTGCCTGGGGTCAGAATGACTCGTGGTAGCGGGTAATTTCATCTCAATAATTATTGCCTCTAAAAGTCTAGAATGATTTCCAATTTTCTCTTCTACAGCTATGTTAACCTCTTCTTTTGGCGCTTCTGATTTTTTCGCTAATCGCTGTTCTAGAACTTTCTCCACTTGTTCCAGACTTTTTTCAAAATTTCTAGAATTTGCTAGTAATTTCATTTCCAGATTTTTCTCGAGGATTCTAGCGGTTTCTAGGTTTCTTTGTTCCATTTGTTGCATTTGTATTTGCGCATTCTCTATTAATCGTTGTTCCATATTTTTCGCGCTATACAGATTCTGCTGTTCCATTTGTTCTTGAGTTTTTGCTAAGTTTCCATAAGTTTCCAGGTTCTTCTGCTCCATTTGTTGCATTTGAGTTTGTGAATCTATTAGACGCTGTTCCATATTTTTCGCACTATCCAGATTCTTCTGTTCCATTTGTTCTAGAGTTTTCGCTAAGTTTCCAGAAGTTTCCAGGTTCTTCTGCTCCATTTGTTCTAGAGTTTTTGCTAAATTTCCAGAGGTTTCCAGACTTTTCTGCTGCATTTGAGTTTGTGAATCTATTATTCGTTGTTCTATTTTCATAAACAGCGAATTCACGTCAGCATCTCCGCCTGGAACTTGAAAGACATAATTCTCTGGATCCTCGCCTTCTTGGATCAACACTTTGCGAAGCCGTTGCTGGAGGATCGACTTGCCAGTTGTATCCTCATCCCTCTCTTCTAATTCTCGTTTTAACTCGAGCACTTTTAATTTTGTCAGTTTCATTCTGTTGGCCATCACGATATTTAAAATAACGTCTTTCCGCACTGTATATTTATTTAATCGAATACTTAATTAACATTTAATTGTCTACTTGGTTTATTATTTATTAATTACCGCACACCTGACACCACTGTAAAATTTGTCTTTTCGGGTTCGTAAATAAAACTAACAATAACTTTAGACACACACTATCGCATGAATTTAGAGAGGTCGGATAACCAGCCGTTGCGTAGGGCCGCCAACCCTTTCCCGACAACTTCTTTACAATTCCGTGCAGTACTTCGACGGTATAAGTGTGACCATCGTCGACCGAGGTAGCCACTAAGAGTGTTCCCTTAGTTGCGATGAGCAACCCCGTACAGGTTGCGCTTCGCCTGTCTGCGCCTTGCCTCGTTGGGGCGGGGGCAGACCGTCGAAGTACTGCACGGAATTGTAAAGAAGTTGTCGGGAAAGGGTTGGCGGCCCTACGCAACGGCTGGTTATCCGACCTCTCTAAATTCATGCGACCGATCACTAAACACACGCACGAACGCACCGACATACAAAACCCTACACTTACGCTCTCACACAAAACCACACACCCATAGAGAGACGCAAGCTGCCAGCAGCAACCAACACACAAGTTCATACCCAGAAGGAGACACAAATTGCTAGCAGCGAACAACACATATTTTCACACCTTGTTATCTATTTTTTGGAATACTAAGGCATGATTTATTATTATTACTAGAATGTATCTTTGAATAATTTAAACCATAGCAACTTAATTACTTGACATTTATATCCTGTCATTCATATTTTGTATTCTCTTGAAAAAGGCGTATACAGCCGAAACATGTAGAGTTTTTTAAATACATATATTTTGAAGTAATATACAGACCTTTAATCGCCTACTGATTAGGTTTACTATATATATATATATATATATATATATGTTTAGATAATTTCTTAGCCGTTTATTAAATATAACAATTGATAAATTATTGGAGTTTTTCGGCTTTTATATGAAATATTTACAAATATCAAATTAGAATGTATGTAATTGCAGAGTAAGTGGGGATGTAAACATTGCTGTCTACATCTTTTATTACTTCGTTTATTACTTCAAAGTATATATATTTAAAACAACCCTACATGTTTCGGCAATGATGCCTTTGTCAAGGGAATAAAAAATATAAATGACAGAATATAAATGTCAAATAATTGAGTTGCTATGGTTTAAACTATTCAAAGATACATTCCAATAATAATAATAAGTCATGCCTTAGTATTCCAAAAAATAAATAGCAAGGTGTGAACATATGTGTTGTTCGCTGCTAGCAGCTTGTGTCTCTTTCTGGGTATGAACCTGTGTGTTGGTTGCTGCTGGCAGCTTGCGTCTCTCTCTGGGTGTGTGATTTTGTATTTTGTGTGACCGCGTAAGTGTAGGGTTTTGTATGTTAGTGCGCTCGTGCGTGTGTTTAGTGACCGGTCGCATAAATTTTGTGTTTTGTGCTGATGTGGTCCTCTACTGGGTTGTAGCCTAGCATATGCGCTACCAAACTCTAGGCGGGTCTGCCCAATAGGCAGTCAGGTGCCAGCCATTCCGCCTTTCCAGCAGGAGTGAGGAACAAAGCTACGCGGCGCAAATCACGGCAACCTGGCTAGGCTGCTGTTAACAGCACACACACGTTCGACGTGTGTGCATTGCCCCCGCTTTTTCGGAAATCGTTAACGGGCACAAAGTGTGACCGTCGTCGACTGAGGTAGTCACTAGGAGTGTTCCCTCGGTTGGCGATGAGCAACCCCGTGCAGGGTGCGCTTCGCTGGTCTGCGCCTTGCCTCGTTTGGGCGGGGTCGGGCCATCGAAGTACTGCTCGGAAAAGTAAAGGAGTTGCCGGGAAAGGGTTGCGGCCCTACGCAACGGCTGGTTATC